>RCWM02000451.1:0-600000 GCA_003667255.2 Euschistus heros | reverse complement strand
ATTTATTTTGATGTTTGAAATTTTATTATTAAGGCAAGGTAGGAAGTGGTAGAAAAAATGTTAAGATAAAAAAATATTACTAATTTTTTTTTTTTCAGTTATAAGAACTTATTGTAATTATTGTGTACTGAACATTCATATATTTTTTATAATAGTACTATAATTAATACTAACAGTTTTTTACATTATGGGATTGTTATTATTTTTAAAATTCCCCTGCTCGATATTCCAAACTTTTGAGTAATCCAATCTGCCTTGGTTTTAATCAGTTCAGATTAGCGAGAGTTTACTGTGTATATTTTTAATATTAGATAATTTGGGATCTTAATAATACTTTCAACATATAGTACATTCACACTGTACACTGGTAGAAGAGGAAAACAATATGATTATATTATTATTACGTTCTCCAGTTTGATTGTACATTCATATTGTCATTAAATAATTTGAGTGTATTATTGTTTTCAGTAGATATTATCGTTTTACTTTATTCAAACTACTGCTTTGATTTCAGGCAATTTCCAATGCTAGTAAAGCGAAATTTTCACTCTTGAGCTGGGTAGGTGGTAACTCACATTTTGTTTCACTAATACCTAAATCAGCCCCAGATACACCTTGGTTTGCGCTATTCGCTCTTGAGCTTGAAGAATATATTATTAATGATAAGACTGGATTATGGAAAAATCTTCTGGTCAGTTTAGTTACATCTGTTGGTAAAGCCAATATTGATTCAAGCCTAAAGGTACTATAATAATCCATATATATATTTATAATTATAATGAAATAAAACTTATTTCATAGTATAGTAAATAAAAATTTATTTATTTTCTAGCATGCATAATATATATATATATATATATATATATATATATATATATATATATATATATATATATATATATATATATATTCATTGCCCATCACAATTCGAAAAAGATCCACTCTTACTTCCTTTAAACATCATTTATTCCTTTACCTCCTTCATTTTCAATCTTCCGAGCTAATGTAAAACGTGAATATTTATGTAATATACATTATAATAGTATACATAAGATGTATCATTTTACAAGATGTCACAGTTATCTTGTAACATATAATTTAATTATTTATCAATTTTTATTATTATCTATTGTTATTATTTATTATAATTAATTATCAAAGCCAGACGATTGTCCTATGTACTGTAATCATATGTTATTCTTAGGTGACAAGTAGTCCCAGAATAAAGTTTATTTTCTTTCTTCTTCTTCTTGTATATATATATATATATATATATATATATATATATATATATATATACACACATATACATACATACATGCACTATTGATTTATTGATTTATTTTTCCTCTCTTATAGGGTGCTTATTTTATAATTATGCTAATTGCCCTACATTTATTTGTATTCTTAATTTTTTTAGAATTAAATATTTAAACTCTTTAAACTATTTTTTTTTTGTTATGAATGTGATGCCATGAAAGCCATTGATCAGACAGGTGTTAACTTTTTAGAAGGTCTCCATGAAGATCTTTTAACCATTAACACATTAATCAAAAAAATGAAGTTGGTATGGAGATTAGTCCAGTTGGTTCCTATTCACATCATGCTGTTTTTATTCATTTGTTTATTTTTTTTTTTTTTTGTGACCACCTTCTTAAAATTCTATTTTTTGTTGAAAATTAATTCTAACCTGACTTCTCAAACTATTTCCTGTGTTCTGAAATTTTGTGTGAACAATTAAAATAAAAGACTATGGATTCAGAACCTCTTCCGCTCCAAACTCAAAATTTTTCCAAGTCTATTATTTACATATGCTATTGCAGAACATCCCCATTTCCAAAAATATCATATAACCATCAAAATATGCAGTTATGATTTATTTATTTCAGTGTTTACAAAAAAATAAAAACATAAGACTAGTATGAAATGCATTTAGCCTTTAAAAAAGACACTAATGTCCTTGTACTTGGTCATAAACTTGTGTAGAATCTTATGTAATATTTAAATTGGGAAATAATCATGATATAAAGAAACAAAAATAAACACACTCAAATTTCTCATTCTATTATTAAGTTTTAATGATCAAAGCTTGCAATAAGATTGAGTAATTAGAAAATAATAGTTGAAATAACATCATATTATTTATAATCAATAATTTTGTTTATACTATTTCGTTTTTAAAAATTCTCTTTTCTATGTATTGATCTTTTTTTTTTTTTTAGAAAGTATGCTCTTCACTGAAGATAGAATCTTTTACAAGTAGTGCTTTACCAATCTATCGTTGGTCTCAGCAAGCTCTCGACACTCCCGTGGACCATCCTGTACTGCCAATATTTTGGCAAAAGTTCTTCACTCTGTACCTTTCAAGGGTTCCCACAGCGCAGGGGTATGTTATATTTTAAAAATTATTTTACTATGACATGTAGTTATTTCTCTTTTTCAATTTTTTTTTTTTTTTTTTTTTTTTTTTTTTTTTTTTTTTTTTAGTGGGAAAGACATTGGATGTGTTGGATCAAAGTTTTTCGAAGGTCTTACTAATAGAAATTACATGAATAGGCTAAGGAAAAAAATAGTGGACTGTAAGGAATTTTATGAAGCAAAATGCGCTAACTCAGCTCAAGTTGTTACTTCAGAGAGGAAGGACTGGTTTGAAAACATGGCTAAGTATGTATATTTAAATATTTTTATTTACCATTTTTATATTATTAAAAAAATAAAATAAAAAAAAAGAGGAGTGTTTTTCTACGCAAAGTATATATTTTTATTTCTTTAGTATAAAACAAAATTAATATTCTAAATATAGCATCTTGCAGCTAGTTAGTTGATGCTATGCTAGTGCCACTTGACATCTGCCAAAAAACTTGTGCCTACCATTGTCTTACCATTATTTCAACTTCCAATATTTCAAAATTTTTTTCTCATAAAATGTCAGTGGAATGAAAAAAGTGATATTATGATGGAACAAGCTCTAAGCTGTCAAGATGGACAGGTAGAAGGTTGATACCTCACCGGTAGAATTAATTTTCCTACTGAAATGGAGAAATTTATTTATTTTTTCAAGTTTTAATTAAATATCACCAGGAATCACCACGATAACCCTCTGTCATGCCTTTCAAGCCACATTTCATGTTCAGTTTTGTATGCCAGCACATCTGATGTTTGTGCCCTCTTGTCTTGATTAAATAATTATATATCCATTTATTGAAATTTACAACTGTATAAAATATATACATCTAGTAAATGAGTTGATTATGATTACAATAACATGCGAAACTTGAAGAGAACTACTCATCAGTAGCCCTCAAAGATTAAATAATAAAGAGAAAAAAAAATTATTGAACACATAATGAACACAAACATCATTCATCCTGAATTCACTAGTTCAGAACTAATGCCACTGAGTGATACTGGTTACACATCTACCAGGATCTAACAATTTTTAACAGCCAAAGGATATATCCTTGGCTACTTCTTCCTAACAAATTAATTTTTGTCCTTTTAAAAATTGAATTGTTTTTTTATAAGGATAATCTCTTTTCCCATTTAATCCTTTTCACAGGACACTTAAGGATACTATTTTAAGATCTATCAGGATCTAATGATTTTTAACGGTTGCAGGTTAGTCCGCCATTGTTGCCTGTTTTTAAATTGATTAAATATTTTTGTTATTTTAAAGGACACTCTTTCCATTCAATCCTTTGGGTTTTGTTCCTTTCGATTATTGTCAGAACGTATTTGTCAGGAAGGTGGAGATTGTCTCTCGACCCTATTAACCCCATTTCATCAAAACTTTTTGATGACCTTCGGATTCAAGGTGTAAGAGGATGGAGAAGTGTATGTCTGAGTGGAGGAGGATTGCTTTAAACATAATTTCATTTTAGGGCCATTTTTTTCTATCATTTAACAGTTTTTGCTTCTTATAATTAGATTCCTTCTATTTTATCTCATTAAAAATCTTGTCATAGAAAACCAGTTACTATTTAATGTTATTTATATTTCCAGGTTATACAATGCCTTCCTCTTCTGGTTGGAAGAAATCTCGCTGCAGGACCCAGGTGTCTATCTTCCAGCATTACCTCCTCCTTACAAGCCTGAAAAACTGTCTGCAATATTTCATAATGACAATGTAATTAATCACATTTAAAATTAAAGTTATTTTTATGCTGAAAAAATTAATATTTTCAGAAAGTATGGCTAGATGCCGTAGTCTTTGCTTTAACAATATTTCTTTTGTTCTAAAGAAATGTCCAGTTCTAATAATTAAAAAATTGAGGTATCACCACAGCCCTTGAATGGCTAAAAGTTTACCTTAAGGAATGTTTGAGCAGCAGTGGGTCTCTTCAGAATCTGGACATTTGGCTAATGTCAGGCTGAGTTAGGCAATATTTAATCATAGCTATTTGATCACAACTAATTTCCTGGAATCAGTATCCTAATTTAATCATGATTAAATCTTTGTTGATTTTTTATTGAACTAATAATTATTTGACTAAAAGATTTAATAGTATTAAATTAGGTGATGGATTCCAGGAAATAAGTTGTCAAATATTGAATTAGTCAATTATGATTGACTTCTGCCCAACTCAGATGTCAGGTAATCTGTGCTGTTAGTTTAAAGGGACTTAAAAAGTTTCTGTTAAACCTCTGACAAAGCCCAGTATTTTTATAAAATATATAAAAATATAGTACTGCAGGTAAGCATTTAAACAACCTAATTTATTTATCAGAGAAAGCAAATGTTTACCTGTTAGTTAGGCCTCACTCTCAAGTTGAATAAATAATCAACTTCAATTAGATATGCCATTACAAGAACACCCTCATTTATTTTAAACCATTCATGGTCAGACATTTTAATGTTTCTGCTCTATGTGAACAATATCTTTGAATTTTTAAAATTAAATAATAATTTAATTTTTGAATTTATTTCTGAATTTGTGGATATTATTTTTGTTGGTTATATTGTATTAAATATAAAAAATTATATTTGATTTTTCTATCCAGTTTGTGCTCTTAAGAGCTAATGATCACAGCATTGAAAGGGTTACTTTTAAATTTACTGACATTTTATTCAATCATTTATTTTTGTTCTATTTTTACCTTAACAACTGCGTTTCCATTCATGTATTTTAATCTCCAAATCATACTTAATTAAATACCAAACAGATAAAGGAAAGGATTGTTTTTGAAAATGAGAGAAGAGTATAGCACATCAAGGTTGGAAGGAAGTCAGAGACACATACAAGATAAAATATATTGTTGTTTACAGCGAAGTTACATAAAGATTTCTGGGACAGGTCTTGATTTTATGAATTTAGAGTTGAAGTTTCTACAATATTAGAACAGTACTGTTTTATCGGATATAAAATCAACTTGTGCTAAATTAAATATTTGATTATGCAAACTTCTTTATAATTCCAAGTGTAAGGTCTTTCCTTTGAAAAAATTGATGTCTTCCCCCTGCAAGTGCTGTCATGTCAATATTAAAAAACTATATTTTCTTATCTCTCTTTGAGAAGGAGAGAATCATTGAAGCTGTCAAAAATAGTGACATTAAGATCATTATATCCAAGCGGGATCTAGTACCTTCCACAATCGTTTCTCATAAAAAAGTCATAATTAAAATTGTAAACCATTAAATTTACTTTAATTTCATATATACATGTCTGGTATTTGAAGCAAATGTTTAACAAAAAGTGAGGTAAACATTTGTTTTTCCCTAAAATCACCGATTTTCAACAACGAATATCCCGTAAACAGTTAGAATTAGGACAAATTTATATAGAATCAGTTTTATATGAAATTTATTTAGCTTTTATGTTTATTTGAAACATATTTTTAAGAGTCAACCCTTTTCGAGATATAATCGAAAAACCAAAAAAAATTGAACTTCTCCCCTCCCCCACTGTTAGCTCACCCCCAGCAGCGGGGACTTTTAGTATGTTAAACTTCTATCTATTCCTAAAGAAGCTATGAAGTCAAAAATTATCGCATATTCCATGCACTCTACACCCCTCATTTCAGCACTCATTGACTGGACTATGTATTCACTTTCTATTATAATTTAATTTTTCTTTTATTGCTTTATAGGCCTGTTGGCATGAGTACGTTGACTACGAAACTGTAAGGCTCTCGCAAAGAGAATCCTTTACTCGTTGGGAACAGTCCTTGTGCCGAAAGAGTGAGATGCCAGCCAGGCCCTCATTTATGGAACAAGACCCTGATCCGTTGGCTAGAATATCAAAGAGGTATTAGAAGTTTCCAATTTGTTTACTTATTTTCGTTTTAGTTATTTATATTAATTATTTTTTTCTCTTTTTAGGCTACAGTCGTATGAGACTCCTGTGCCACCACCTCCTCTTAAAACTTTACAGCAACCTGTTCCTCTCCCGCCTGCTGAAGCTTTTTATAACAAACACCATCTTCTAGATTTGCTCGGCGCCTCATTGAAGTCATTACTTGATTTTGCTAGGTAAGCACCATCCAACAGAAACTCATTTTAGAAAAGTTAAATTGTTCTATAGTTATATCTGTCACCCCCCCTCCCCCAGGAAATAAGTGGTTAAGTAGAATTTTGACCAAAATTAGTTACGTGACTAAAAAGAATCATGGAACTTTTTCTTCTTGGTGAATTAAGTATTTAAGTTAGATGTTCATTTTAAAGCATAGTTATTAAAAATTAACATCTTACTTCACCATGAAGAAAAACCTCCATGATTCTTTTTTGTCACTTAACTCATTTTAGTCAAAATTCGACTGAACCACTTATTCACTTGGAAGACAGATATATTTTTTAAAATTATATAATGCATATAAGTACAATCCAACAGAAACTCATTTTAGAAGAAAGGTTTAATTGTTCTATGGTTATATATATTTTTGAATTATATAATGCAATCAATTTATTTTTATTTTTATTTCTTCGAAATAACAAGTTGAGTGCTTTGACTTTCCAAACTTGAAATTTGCTATAGAAAAAAATTGCAGAACAAGCAGGACATAATCTGGTTATAAGATACCTCCCAGGAGTATAATGATGCATTGGGTTGTTCGTTAAATACTGCAGGCTTTCTTCTTTTTTTTAAATTACTCCTCTCTGCAATAAAATGTTTATATTTAAGAGAGACAGTTCTCGTGAATAGTTTCGGAGTTATAGCGAGAAAAATACTGAAGAAAAAAAAAGTGGATTTTACATGAGTATGGGGTTCTCAGCATGATGGCGTAAATTTTTCATGGGGCTTGATCAAAATTTTATATATGAGGTCTCATAGTAAATTTAACCAGTTTTCAGATGGAAAAAAAAAATTCTGATCGGACATATATTTTTGAAGTTATTTTATCCGACAACCTCGTGTAACCTCGTAACTATTTTCAAACCGAATGGTAATACTTGACATTGATGTGTTTCTTGAAATTTATCTAGGGTAATCTGAAAAATAAAAAAAATTCCTTTTTTTTTAATTTATTGTTTAACTGTGATATGTTAAGTAGCAAAGTATGCATAGATTGATTTGTGTAGATTATTATTGAAACAGCATTAAAATATTGATTGGCTAGGATTTCTAGAAATATTTTTGAAAAAGTCGGGAATTTCTAGAAAAATTCTTGAAAAAGTCGGGAATATGTAGGAAATTTTTATAGCTGAAATTGGTAGGCACCATGTATACTTTGTTTTCATTAATAGACATCTATCAAGGATTTAAATAATATAATATAATAATAATATGTTTTGTATTTAACAGCAGGTGGAGGACTGGTATAGGGTTTTTAAAACTTTTCTGAAGTGGACATATTCCTCATTTATTTCATATTTTTATTTTAAAAACATAAACCTCTATAAAGTTATAATAGAATATAATTGATCTCTTTATCTCGCCAGGTCACATACTATGAGAGCAGGAGAACAATCCAGTCTTGATTGTTGCTTACTCGAACTTGCTCCCCTTCTGTATCGGTCTGTAGAAACCACTGTCACCCTGCATGCAGCCTGTGATACGCATACGCCTGGCTATAAACCTACTTATAATTCGCTCAATTGTGCGGGTCCTGCAATTATCAATCTTAAGGTAATTAATTTTAGCTGTGTTCTTCACTGTTCAAGATTATATATGCTTGTATAAATAATGATAATGTGATAATAGTATCATGTTATTAGAATCAGTTAAGAAAAGTAAAGACAGAATGGGGGTCAAATAGCCAGTTACCCTGCAATTCTGCTATGTTTTAAAATGCTTTATCAAGAAAGTAATTGAATCCTGGAACTGGAAAAGAAAAAATAATATACTAGGCCTTAATTTAGTAAAATTTCTTTCACTTTTTTCAGATTTGTGAAATTCGTGTCTGTGAAGCGACAGATATGGCAATTCATAACAACAGACTTGAAATGCTGAGCCTAATAAAACGTACTTGCCAAACTCCACCATATGCAATTTGCCAAGGCAGTGTTCAAATCGATCAGTGTGTAAGGTTTGTAGTTTTCATATCACCAGACATTCACTTTTAAATTATAATCTAGTTTAATTTAAATACAGTAAACTCTCTCTTATCTGGCATTCTTTTAACTGGGACTCACTAAAGAGGAAAGTACTGTATATGTATAACATTTATGTTTAAAAAATTTTATTTTTCGTGCCTCTCACAAATAAAATTGGGTCAGGTTACAAAGATCAGTTGGTAAGGTACTTGACTACCAAACTGCCTGGCCCTAGTTCGAGACCAATTGAAAGCAGAATTTTTTTTTCTTTAATTTAATCTGTGGATCGATTTTGACGTCAGAAAACCCTTCTGTGGCACACCCAGCCTCTATTAGTGGAAACTCTTAATGGGGGGGGGGGTGGAAATTGGCTGTTCAACGTGATTTCAGCTTTTTTTTTTTTTTTTTTTTTTTTTTTTTTTTTTTTTTTTTTTTTTTTTTTTTTTTTTTTTTTTTTTTTCTCTCCCTTCCTTGCCTTTTCAGGCATACGGGGTTTTGACAGCAGCGGGTTCAACATATGGGTTTTATGTATGCCGCTGCTGCCAATAAAACGCTTTATTAATAAAATTTTTATTTATTTTTTTTTTTATTTACATTATATGATGAGGACATATATATTTCTTGGGAACAATCCTATGGTGCGGCCCGGCAATGCTTTGCACGCCTTAGCGACCGCACCTTCTTTTATTTTCTGTGGTGCGGACTGGCCATACATTGTACGCCTTAGCGACCGCACCTTAATCCTTCATTCTTCCGGACGGTGAGCCCGGTCCAGTCCTCCTGGGACGCTGCATCCGTCCGGTCCACTCCTTTCAGCTCTCCTTGAGACTGCATCCGTCCGGTCTGCTTGGTCCAGCCCTCCTGGTCCACAGCATCCTTCCGGTCCTCCTCTAGTCCTCAGGGTCGCTGGTCTTCTTCTTCCGCTGGTGGGGGCTCGCCGACCGCGGGGATGGGCCTTCCTAAGGTGAAGTGCATAGGGCCCACCACTTCCTTCCACCCGTAGATAAATTCCCTAAAATGGGGATAGTTATCTTCTTCCATGAGTCGGGGGAAGTCCACTTCGACGAGGGCGAAGATTCCGGTTTTCCTTGACAACCTGGCACGGTGTCCTTCCATCTCAGAGCAGGATAACACTACATGTTCAGCTGTTTCTGGGACTCCACAAGTCGGGCACCGGGGGTCAATTTCCTTTCCATGCTCGTTGAGCTTTCCCCGGAACCCTCCATGTCCTGTAAGTATCTGCGAGACCCAGTAGTCAGGGAGGACCCATCTCGCTTCTAATCTTGTCTGGACGGTGGGGAAGAACTTTCTCAGCGTGGCGCCCTTCTGGCATGCTACCCACCGCCCATTCCACTCTTCTATGGAATCCTCCCGAAGCATCTTTTTCCATTGGTTAGGGGTCTCGCCGATACGCTGTCGGAGTCCCTCTGGAAGCGCGTCCGGCCCCTGCCTCTTTACTTCATACTTAATTCTGTCCTCTCTGAGGACAAGGTCCAGGGGCATCGCTCCAGCCAGTACCTGCACTGCTTCATGCGATACCGTTCTGTACGCCTTCATGACCCGCAGCAGAGCCAGTCGCTGTATCGTGGCCAGTTTCCTCTTCTTATACTGTGCGAGGTTATTGCTCCACGCAGGGGATGCGTACCTCAGTATACCCAAGACCACGCCTTTGTAAATGGTCATTGTTGCTGGATATCTGAGGCCCCAGAAGGCACCCCCTATTCTGCTTAAACTATTGATTGATAGGGCCACCCTACACTTCGAATACTCCAGGTGAGGGGTTGGATCAAACTTCTTCCTAAACCTTACTCCCAGGTAAGTTACCTCCTCACCTGGTCGAATCCTCTCACCTGCTATGTTCAGTGTGATAGGGTGAGCCCTATCCATGGAGCCCTTAATGAGTATGGCCTGGGTCTTGGCTGCCTCCATACTCAACTTCTTTCTCGCACACCATTCTCCTACGAAACTGGCGCACCTTTCCGCTTCGGTCTTGAGTCTGGCTCTGCTGTCTGTGGCCACGATGACTGCCAGGTCGTCGACGTAGGCCGTGGCAAGGAACCCTCTTTCCTCTAGCTCCCCCAACAACTGATCGAAGACTAGCTTCCACAGGGCAGGCCCGAGGACCGAACTCTGTGGACAGCCCCTCTCTATTGCTCTATCCACCTCGTAGTAGTTACCTCTTATCTTCACGCTTCTAGTACTTAGGTAACTACTAACGAGGGAGTACAAATTGCTGGGGGTGTTGAACCTCTGGAACTGCTGGAGCATGCAAGGCCACCATACGCTGTCGAAGGTGGAGGAAATATCACATAACAATAACATACTTCTCCGCCCTCCCTTCCGTGTCTTGGCGCACTCTCAGCAACGGATCCGTAGTTCCCTTGTCATGGGTCGAGCCGAACTGCCAAGGGTGACTCGCTGCTCTGAGGACCGGTCTTAGGCTGGTAACAATCAGATGCTCCAGGACTTTACTTACTACTGGGAGGAGGCATATAGGCCTATAGGCCTTAGCCGTCTCCTTATCCTTACCTCCTCCTTTGTAGAGGAGTCTCAAATCGGCGATCCTCCACTTACTGGGGAAGTACCCCTCATCCAAGCAATGGTTGAAGATGGCAAGCAGCTCATCTTCAATGTAGGGAGAACTGCTTTTGAGGATCGCCGCGTCGATTCCATCTAGTCCTGGGGCTCTACCGGTCCTTTGTCTCTCCACGGCAAGACGAAGGTCCCATATATCCCATGGTGGGCATAGGTCGGTACCTGGGGGGTATACCGTGATGCTTCTGACGAAGGTGTCTTCTTCATTATCCTGGGATGGATCATCCCTGGGGTAGGTAGAGTTTATATACATAGTCGCTGATTCTTCCAGGGTGGCTGCCTGGGTCTGTCCTTCCCTAATAGCCGCCATCAGCTGCAGTGGCTTAACCTTCCCCATTGCCACCCTGTAGGGTATTCCCCAGGGATTCTTCTCTGATTCCTTAACGATGAACTCATCCCAGGATATCCTCTTTTGCTGCCGCACACCATTTCGGTATACCCTCTGCCTATGCTTGTACTCAACTCGGAGTGCAGCTCTCCTATCTTCTTCTTCTATGCATTCCTGGTACCTACGCCTGGCCCTGTAAAACTCTCTCTTTTCAGTTGTGTTAGGGCCGGCGTCCACCATGGGACCGGACGTGCTCTCACCCTACGGCGCTGGAGGGAAATACTCGCCGCTTCTCTGATGGCACCCGTCAGCATCTCTACTCTGTAATCGATAACCGACTCACCTTCCATCGGTGCCATTTCTTCCCATTCTCTATCGGTTAATATTCCCTCCAGGGTACTGGTATAGTTCTCCCAGTTCGCCGTCCGGGTCACGAAGCCCTTCTCCACTTCCTGGGCTGTGCCTTCCTCCTCCACGACACTGAAGGCGATGACCCGGTGGTCGGAGCTCGTGTCTGACCGTAAGGCCCAGTGCGCAATGCGTCTAGCCATTACTGCTGTGGCGAGTGTCAGGTTGATCCAGCTCTGGCCCTTGCTCCTACAAATGTGGGACCAGAGGGCTCATTCATTATCACCAACTGGCACCTCGCTACGCTTTCTTCCACTGCTCTACCTCTTACGTCCGTGCGCACTGAACCCCAGGCCGTGCTCCAGGAGTTGGTGTCGGAGCAGACTATCCCATTTCTGTACTTCAGTACGACATCCTCCACAGCGGAAATGTGTTCTTCTATGTTTGCCAGTCTCGGCGGCATGTACGAGGACACGAGGGCAAATGAAATTCTGCCCCATCTAATTTAACATGCCGCCTGATCCGCTGTGGTATTTTGCTTTAGCTCCATTACGTCGAGGTTTGGATTGATGATGATTATCGCCGCTCTGGCCCTCCTCCGTCCACTGCTCAGAGCCACGACCCTCGACGTGACACCAAACCCTGCGACCAAATTTCTTTGACACCATGGCTCTTGAACAACCATGATGTCACAGCTTCGGGTGAGAGCTCTTAGCTCGTCCGCGACCACTCGTCTTCGGCCCATATTGACCTGCAGAATATGCAGCCTACACATACCGGGTCTTCTTCGCCTCCCTGTCCATCATCTCCAGATGTATCTGGCAATCCTTACTGCCAGTACAGTGCTGGGATTCCTTCCCCACTCTGCCTTTAAGGTGGCAATTTCTACAGCATAGGGGAGTTCCTTTAGCCTTCTCCAAGCAGTTCTTGGCTATATGCCCGACCCCCGTGCACCATCTACAAGCCACTTCACTAGCTTTGCAATTCTTTGCTATATGCCCGTAGTCCTGGCATTTTAGGCAGAGTGGGGTGTCAAGGTGATCTCTGATGGACAGTGACCACCAACCTCCGCTAACATCCTCGGGGCCCAGGGTCATCAGGGCAGACCTCATAGCGGGGTGTGCCTCGAGAATCCAGCTCCTCGTGAGGCCGCCCCTTGCCGGAGTGGAGAAACAGGTTCTTAACCACTCCTTCCTGGCCCCCTCTACTTCCGGTTTCTTGAGGTTTGTCTTCCCCCAGAGGTATGATTCTATTGTGGGCTCGTCCCAATGCTTAGGGACCCCTCTTACTTCTAGGCGAGGTCTTTTGGTCTTGGCCAGCCTCGCCTCAATTCCCTTGGTCTTCAGCAGCTCCCAGTCAATTATTTTCCTTGCCTGGTCAGCACCCTCTGTCCTGACCAGGACTGTTCCAGCCTGGGTCGCTCGTAGTACTTTCACCTTTGCGCCCAGGCTCTCTAATTCTTCCTTCTCCGGGAGCTGCTGCCAGAGCTTACTCGGCAACCACTCCCTCTAAGGGTGATATACGTGGCCGTCTCTTCTGGCTTTTTAGGGGTCCCTTGGGATACCTTTGCCAAGATATTGGCATATGTAAGCCTCTGGGGTTTTCCTTCTTCCTTCTTCTTCTTGTTCTTATTTTTCCCTCTTTGTACTAGGGTGTACTCCTCATCTTCTTCCCCTTCCGATTCGGAGACACCCTTATTCTTGGGATCCTTTCCCCTTACTATCTTCTGCCCTCCATTTATTAGGGGGCACGGTGCGGTAGGCAGGTTCCCATATTTACTTTTCGAGGACCCTGGCTTGGGTTCCTCGATAGTGACCCTAAGTCCTTTCTTCTTTTTTAATTCCTCGATGGCCCTTTCTTTCTCAGCCAGGTCCTCTCGTATTTTTTCCCTTTCTTCTTCCATCTTCTCGTCGGTGATGGCGATGGCGGTGTCTATTACCCCTTTGGCCACTCTCTGCTGCAGTCCTCCAACAAATTTCTCGTCCTGGAGGACTGTCTTCGTGACTGTTCTGGAAGACACCGCCTTCTCCTCTGAACGCCATTTCATCATTACTTCTTGTAGTATTTCGTTTTTTTTTGCCTTAAGGGAGTTGTTCTTCATAACCTTCCTTGTTAGCATATCTGCCGTTTCAATGAGACATCTACAGAGGACCCCCTCCACATATTTTTCCACCTGAGCCTCCCTCAACTTGGATTGGAAGACTACGATGAGTCTTCTAGACTCTGCTAAAATCTCTTCTGGGAGAAGGTCCTCTTCTTCTTCGGTTGATATTTTGGCCTGGCCTGCCGCCTTCTTCTTTTCCGGGGACTTCCCAGATGGAGAAGTGTCTGAGGAGACCACCGACACCACGGATAGTCTCCTTTTTTTCCCTTCCATGGCGGCCGCCATTTTGTCTTCTGAGTCGCCACCATCTTGTTTTTGCTCCTCAAATTTTTCCCTTTGAGGTTTTGGGACCTCCTGTAGATAATGGTTATTATCTGCGCCTTCAGCAGCCATTTTTGCAGGTTTGGATGTTGGCATCCAATTTAACGTAATATATCACGTATAATAGGGTTTTCCAAACCCTATTTTTCCTAATGACTGTTTTATATTATAATTGTCTATTTTTTTTTTTTTTTTTTCTTATCAACTAAAACACTTTTAACACCACTCCTGTTCAACAACAATAACAATTAGTCTATAAAAAAACAACAAATAACAAACAACAATAACGATTGGTCTTTTTTTTTTTTTTTTTGGAGCCCCGAGTCGTCCGTCGGGCCTCAACCGTACATGTACACCATTTTGTTAGACAGCACGTGTAAAACACGTCTTACCTCTTCTGACTCTGAAGCAACACTGACACTAGGAGACAGCTGGGAAGGTGGGGATAATCCTCACGAGCTCTATAGCATGCGTCCTACATCTAGTACAGTCGGGGAACTACTCAACGTGATTTCAGCTGTCTACTCCTTTCACAACTGTTCAGTAACTGATTGAAACCAACTTTTAAGGGCTTCTAGGAACCGTAAAACTGCATAGTTTAGCACAAATGCAGAGGTCGCAGGATTTCTCCTTATTGAGATATCTCAAGTTTTAGTTGATCTCAGAAATTTTTTTTTTAAATTAGTTTTTGTCCACTAAAATCTTGAGTAAACAAAATGTTGTATACATAAATATAAAGTAGAATGCACGTTGATTATAGTAGTATCATTACTATTATAATCAGCAAATGTTATGGCTGTTAGAAGTTGTTGATAAAATCTCAACTTCAAAAATGTTAACTTCCTCAAAAGGGGTGAAAATTAGATAGTTTTTGATTTTGATTAGGGTATACATAAAAGGGTTTTTGGCGCATTAAATCGAGATTTGTGGTCAGTATTTCTTGAAAAAAATTTTCCAATGATTTACAGCAGATTTCATTGAAATTTTGTCATGGTCATTTTTTGAGCAAAACGAAAGTATTTTTATTTCAAATAACATACAAAACTACAATTTGATGTGAAAGAATCATTTCTTTATCTTGACTGAAAGCTGAAAAAAAAAAATAAAATGGGATTTTCATATTTCATCTTTTTTCTCAGCTGCCAATGCTCATTGGCGGCTAAAACTCTAGTTTTGCACTATTATAGGTCCCTATTACCCATACAAAAATCGGCATTCAAATCTGTGAGTTATAAGTCAAAACATCCCCTTGTAAGTATAATTGATGTTTCCTAACCTTCATTTTCCATTATCCGATAAAGGCCTTAGCTGGCCCTTGCAATAATGGATAAGGGGGAGTCTACTGTAATTATAAAAAAAATTATTAATAATTCATAAGTTAATCAAATATATGCATTTATTTTCTAATATGCAAAATAAAAATAATTTTAGTCCAAGTACACTATTCGGGATAGATATTTGGGAAGCTGCTTGAAGTAAAAAATATTATAGCAAAGTATACCTTTCTTAAAAATTAGTTCTCTGATTAATACATAACTGTTTTATATTGTTTCTCTACAGATTTTTAGAAGATCAATATTCTGAACTTCGGAGGAAAGGTGATATACAGTTGATGAGAAAAATGGAAGAAGTTGGAGTTTCATTGTTTTATCATTTAACATCAATATTCACAGAAGAGGCCTCTCTCTATCCTCCTTTGAAGCAGTTAGTGACCACTTGTGTTGAAACACTTGGGCAGGTGATGATAAAAAATTAGTTAGAGATTACTCAATAAGTTTTTTCCTTCATTTGTTAATAACATTTTTATTAATTAAAGGTTTGGCTTATCAGTCATATTTTTCTGAGTTGAGAAATTACTTTAATAAAAAGATAGTTGAAGTAGTATAAGAAATATTTGTATGCCGTTTACAAAACCTTAAATTAAAAGTGTTTGAGATGAACTGGTGAACCAATTCATGTTCATTTTTATTTTGGTAGTGTATTTATTATAATTTCAAAATTTTCTGAAGGAAAACTTAGTTTAAAAATTAGTTTATTTTATATCCTTTGCTGTCGTGAAGAAGTCGATAAGACAAAATTGTAAACTTTTTAGCTGTGCATTTTTGATAATTTTCCAAAATCCTGTAATTGCTCTAAAAATTCCATTTGCACCAAAGTAGATACTTAAGAAACTCAATAAATTTTCCACGACTCAGATATTAAAAATCCTGCTATGAATATTAATAGTTCGTTTTCTAATACTTGTTTCTAATCTTTGTTTATGTTAATACTTTTCAAGTCAATTAGACTTATCCACTTCATTGTGACAACCACCAGTTGTCATGATTTTATTATAAATAGAAATATTTATAGCTATGATATTATCTCTTAACAGTACACTGTTGGTACTGTATTAAACCCTAAAATAGTCATGATAAAGGACTCAAGAGACACAGTGCAAAATGATAAGCTACCTTTGATGAACTACCTGTTAATAGTTCGAGTAATGGATTTAACCTTCAAATATAAGAAGTTTACTTGATTTTCGAGTTTTAGAGGTGAACAAATTCTTCCTATAAACTTGAAAGGAGGTAAAATTTCTCCTGGATCAGGTTTTTTTCAGCAAATTAAAAAAAAAAAAATATCTAGATTTTAGTTATCTTAAGTTGAATTTGCATATTTACATAAACTGTTATTTTTTTCAGACATTTATTTGTGAGGATGAAAGACAGGGTCCTATTTTACTTTCCACCCTTCTCGAAGCTCCATCACTGTCCAGTCTGCTCTCTATTCATTTCTCACCAACTAAAGCTTCTTCTCAAACATATGTCCAGCTGTATCGAACTCTAACAAACTCGATTTCTTCTTCAAATTTCGACTTGATATTTGTATTGTTAACAAAGGTACACAACTTAATTTTATAACGTTAAGTCATAAACTTTGAAGTAATAATTGTGTTGTTTTTGTAACTAATTTTTTTAATTTTGTTTATTTTAGTTTGACATGGTTCAGTGGTTGGATTCTCAAAAACCAAGAATGTCTGACTGTTCACAACTTATAGATCTTGTAGGAAAAGCCCTCGCTTCATCTGGTCAAACTCAAGAACCTGAGTTTATTATGATTCATGAGGTTCGGTTTAATGGCTTTAATAATTTCATTTATAGTTGCGGAATTTATAGTTAATTTAAATTAAATTAAAATGGTATATAATGAAAATTGTATCATAAGTTAAAGTAATATTTTTAATAAAATAACACCTCCTATTATTTAAAATATATTTTTTTACATATTTATATTTTATACCCAGTATTATCATTGTTTTTATTAATTTTTAATTTTACATTATTATATTGAACATGTTAAATATTTATATGTGTTTGTATATATATATTTAATTTTAGGTACTACGAAGGCAGTTATGTGTTCTATTTAACTATGATTCACCATCTCATTATTTAGAAGTGATCACATTATGCCTAAATCATTCTGAAACTCATTCGTTAGCAACAGAGGTTTGGGCTGACATAATCAATGCTCTTGTGAGTCCTATTTGCAGCTTTAGGAATCACTTGTCGTTATCAGATTCTGTTCAACTTATGCAGAAATTTGCTATCCAGCAAAACACCCTTTCCTATAATGATGTAAGTATTCATTTTAATCATTTATGATATTTATCCATCTGAGAATACTGTTTTAATCTTTTTTTTTTTTTTTTTTTGCTAGCTCATCGAACTTTGTCTTTTGTTGAGTCGCCATTTCATGGAAGAAAGACTTCAATATGGATTGTATGGACTTTACCCAAAATATAGGAATTACATATCACCTTTCACTACACTCCTTGGAATAATCAGTCATGCTTTGGTTGTTGCTTGCAACAAGAAGTACAGTCATAACAACTCTACTAAAGGTATTATTTAACTTGTTTAACTAAAAGATAATAGTAGTGAACTTTGTGTTTGATAAAGGAAGCTTTTAAATATTCATATTTTTATTTGATATATTGTACTTTCATTCAATGTAAATCCTTCGATAGATCACTAGAATAATATTTGACACTTCTTTTTTTTTACACCGGCCTTTTAAGCACTTCGACCAAGAAGGCCCATTCTATACCATTCTGTTCTGCCTTTATAGTTGCTGAAAATTTCTATATATTTTTTTCTTCAAAGTGTATAAACTTGTTATTAACCAACACATCACCTGCATATGAAATGGTATGGGGTTTCATCCTCCATTGTGTTTTATTTTTACTTTATTATTTTATCTTCATCCTAAATAGATGCTTATTAAATCGGCAGTGCACATTATATAGACCTATCACACTCTTATAGCTAGCACATACTAATGATGGATGAGAGCAGATTGTTTATATAAAAATATTTCTCCGCTCCTAGCCCGACTTACAATTAGTGTGTGTTGCTCCTACCTAGCCAACATAGCCTATTGAGTTAGAAGATCTGCTCCAATGCGCTGTTCTCAAAAATTGCTTTTTAAAAACTCCAGGAAGAGGATTTCAGCTGAAATATAGATTTAAAATCAACTTTGATTTTTGATTTTTCACCTTTTAAGTTCTTGCAAAAAATAAAAGGCTGTATCAGAATCCAAATTTGGTAATGAACTGTAGTCCACTTACAAATTGTTTTATTAAAATTGATGAATTAATTGCCACTTCTATTGGAATTTAAGTAGAACCCCGTTATATCGACCCCTGATAAACCAACTTCTCGCATAGACCGACCCTTTTTTGCACTAAAACCCCTCTTAATAATCCGATCTTTTGAAACATCTCTCCTCGCATAAACCGACTATTTCTGAAAAGAAAAAGATCCATTGTATCAGGAACGGAACCTTGTGTTTCCGATAAGTAATTTGTAAATATTTTCCTAGAAAGATGAAACATTTGTAAGTCTAATTCACCAGTGTGACAGACTCTGTTTAATCCGACCTTTTTATGGGACCGACCTCACCCCAAGTCCCAAACAGGTCAATATAACGGGGTTCCACTGTATTTTATTTGAAAACTAGTTTTGAATGCTAAACATTCATCTTCAGTTCTAAAATATACAAAATTTTCAAAACATCAGCACTTTGTTACATGGATTACATATACCAATTGGTACTCACCTAAGGAGATCAAATGGATATCTGAAATATATCCATAGTGAAAGGGTAAGGGCCAGGTAGGTTAAATTTGTTGGGGTTTTCCGTATGATTAATTAGATTTTTCTGTTCCTATGGGAAACAAATTTAAAATGAGGCTATTGGAAATGTTTATTTGGTCATTTAAAGAAAAATCTGGATTAGTTTTGAACGATTTTATTATTTGGAGAAGAAGATAATCTGGGATGTAGTCAAACAGAAACACCACGTCAAGTAAAAATACTTTAATGCATGCCAACGCTTCTTATTGTTTGCTCAATGTATTATTTTCACTCCCGAGTCTATATTGAATTTATGGTTACTTTCATTCAGATGGATAGCGAATTTGGAATTTTGGGTCTTTTTATTGTATGCTCTTATATGTTCTTTTACTCTTAGATTTACCGATTGTCCAATTTGTCCTGTGTATTTAGCTTCACAGTCATTATTTTTTTATTCATAGACACCGATTTTTGGAAACTAGTTTTCAAATAAAATAATTCCATTAGAAGTGGCAATTAATTCATCAATCTTTGTTGTATTGATACTTCTGTACCATTATGCGTACCTCAAGTGAAAAAATTCAATGCATAAAACATTTTAATTTAATCTTAGCTGTTAATAACTTTTCGGCTTTATTACATTTTGTTCTTTATCTATTTATTGTTTATTTTTTTGTTGATTCTTCTGTCATTGATGTTCATACTTTGTAGTGTGTGAAGAACTATGGCCTTATTTCACTGGCCTCTATGCCCCTTGGCTGAGCCCATACTACACAAACTCATTGACTCAGCCAATGGCAGCTTGGATTCAACAGTTGACGGATGATCGATCAATATTGCCACCTTGGATTGCTGCAGATTCTGGCCATGCTCATAAGGTAGCTGCAATCTTTACTGAATCAATACGTTTCCTCTTTGACAACCTGCCTGGTAAGTGAGATGATACTTTAGTTTTTTCTCTGACAATATTTAATTTTTAATTGAAATAATGTCTTAGTCATCTGACAACACTGGTTTTTATATTTTTATAAATTTTGTTATTTCATGTTATATCCTTTGTCAATTTCTGTTATATCTTTGTAATAGGTGAGTTCTTATCTACTCTTCTGTTTTTCAGGCTCTACTATGCTGAGTTATGTTTGGCAATATTACGTTACCACATTTGCTCATCCCTCAGTCAAGGAACATATATTGAGCGTAGTCCACAGTAATTTACTTTCACTTCCATGGTCCAAATTTTCTCCTTCCTTTATGGATTTGGACTATATGCTTAAGGTAATCTACTTATTTTTGGTGTTCCATTTTCATCTCTTGATTTGTTTTAGTATCTGAATTATTAGATTTATTTTTTCTATTAACTCTGAAACTATTACTTTTTTTTTCTCCTCGAATAGGCCATAGAGACCACGCGAATATTACGAAGATGGATTTTTAATTCTGTTCCTTCTCATCATCCATATCTCCTTCATTCTTTCTGATTACCTCTGTTTCCTCTCTTCTGTCCAGGCCTTACCCTCCTTCGGCTCCCTCCTGTCCACAAGAACCGCTATTCCTTGTAATTTCCTTCTATATTCTTCTCTATCAAGGCAGTCACGGTCCTCAATCCCCAGTTTGCTGGTCTCCTCTTTTAGCTGTTTAATGTATCCTTGTGCACTCTTGTAATCCCAAATTTTCTTAAAAATAGCCTTATTAAATCTTTCCTCAGGCATTCTTACTATATGTTCATAGAACTTATATTCATGAACAAATATTGATAAATGAAGTATAACAGTTAGATAATACATTTCAATGAAGGTATAATTAACATTGAAGCATAAATGTTATAGATTAAAAAGTATGTTTTCAGTGAAAAAATCATGTGGATTTATATTAATTAATAAGCCTAACAATACAAGGAGAAGAGAAGTAAGGGGCAAATGGTTTAAATTGTAAGGAAATGAAAGCATAAATTTTGATATAAAACAATATATAATAGATTAAGTCAGTAAAATTATCTACCCATTATATAATTTATGTTTGATGAGTCTTTATTTAATTGGATTTGATTGTTTTACTGCCTGGGTTTTTTTTTTTTTTTATTTATATTATATATATATATATATATATATATATATATATATATATGTTTATTTCTTTGTTGTTTAAGGTTATTTTACTGAAATTTCTATTATTTTGAAGTTAATTTAATTTGTATATTATAAAGTAATTAGGAACTAATAAGGAATGTTTCATACAAGTTTAATTAAGTTTTTAATCTTTAAAAGTTTTCAAATATTTCTATTGAGTTTTCAGTCAAATTATAAAGTTGTTAATTTAAAGTTAAATTATTAATTATTATTAGATAATTTTATTGTGTAGAATTTTAGTTTAAGGTTTTTTTTTTTTTTTTTTCCTTTTTGTTTTTCAATTTTACTATTATTGTTAATTTAAAGTTGTGGTGTTTATAAGCCATCTAAAGAATTCATGGTTGTAATGGAAATGAAAAATATTTCAAATAGAGAAGTAGTAGAATAACTAATTATTAATAAGTTGATCTAATTTAAGTATTATTTTGTTTTGACATCTTGACGCATTAATAACATTTTGTAAATAGTATACTAAAGAGTTTATGATTAATCAAAAAATTGGAATTAGAGAATAAATTTAAAAAAAAAAAAAAAAAAAAAAAAAAAAAAAATTTCTTCAAAATTTTTTTTTTTTATTCTGAAATGGACCCGAATGTAGTGATATTTCGGAGTCGAGATAAATTGTAATTTAAAAACAATTCAAGTTTGAATTTGGCGCCAGCGAGAGTTCGCCGCCGATCTAATTGTTACGTGGTTTTTGCTTATCAATTTAAATTGAGATATGTTAAAAATTATTAGGATTTTTAAAATGTTTTTTATTGTATAATTTGAATTTTATATAGTTATTGTAAGTTAAGAGGTAATAAATATGAAGGCCATGATGAAGCAGATTTGGCCGTTAACGGTTTTTTGAAAGGACGCTTGGGATGGCGTCTTTTTAGCTCACTATGCTC
The DNA here is from genome assembly GCA_003667255.2 of Euschistus heros. Classification (NCBI taxonomy): domain Eukaryota; kingdom Metazoa; phylum Arthropoda; class Insecta; order Hemiptera; family Pentatomidae; genus Euschistus; species Euschistus heros. The sequence goes on along the minus strand of RCWM02000451.1, from coordinate 577,695 downwards.
ACGGATTCCGATGAATCAGGACCGCTGTCTTTTTGGTCAGATATGCTTGTGAAGCCGAGAAGTTTACACTGTGCTCTCTTCTATCGAACTTCGAGGCGACAACACCTCTTGCTCCCATCTCTCGGAATTTGAAACATCACATCTATCTGATATTTAAAAAGTCACATGTGTGAAGAAACAACAAATTATACTAGCAGTCTGGATGAGAGGAGTGTTTGAATAAACTGGCGAAGGAAGAAAAAGAAGGAAGTTTCATGCAAGAAGAAGGACAGATTGGGGAACATTTGGGTTGTGAGAACCTACAGTCACATTTAGAAGAAAGAAGGTATTTAAATTATAACTACGTTAATTAAAAAACGTAATATAATTGTAAAATGTTTTTATTTCTTTATTTGAAAAATATATTCTTGAGTCAAAATCATTATCTTTGAAAAGCTGAACCCTTGCTATTCCCTCAAAATTTTATTTAACAATTTAAATAAACTTCAAATTAATAGAAATTAAAGTAAACTAACCTTATCAACAAAGATAATAAACAGAACAATATATATATATATATATATGTATATGTATGTATGTATGTATAGGAAGAGAATGATAATGTCCGATGCGAAAAAACTCGCCTCGGCCTCGAGAAAATAGACTGTATGGGAAAATATCAAAACGAGGTTTCGCACCTTTGGGGAGATATTATTGAGAAGGTAGCATAAACAAATAATATATAAGAAACTTCTCACCTTGTTATTGCGGCCGACGGTCTGTTCGGAGGCCTCCGAAATCGTCTGGCGAATGCTTCTCCCAGGCTGCAAAATTTGTTCAGGCTCTCCTCCTCTTATATCACCACTCATTATGGGAAGAACTAAATCTTTACTGACTGGCACAGGAAATAAAATCACTTTTAAAAGAGGAATAGGGTCCTGGAAGACTATTTTGTCTTGGTCAAAAAAGTGATGGAAGACCATGAGGTCTTGGGCAATTTAAATAGGTGCGTACTGGAGCACAGATGCTAGAAGAAAAAGAAATATTCTAGTAGGGATTAACGCAGATAAGGGCTAGTTACCTAGAGATCCATAGAGTGCGTCAATATACGGTATATTAAAGTTTTTCTCCTTTCCCCCCCTCACTAAAGCGCCGATTGGCGCGAACACATATATATATATATCATTTATTTTGATGTAAGAATAACATTAAAGGTTCTAACTTTATTTTAGTTCGAAAGTGCTATATGGTTAGATTCATTTTTATTTTTCCTCATTGGCTCATTTTTAATTAAATAAATGTTCAAATTAATTGACTAGCATAAATTAACTTTTGCTTACTTTAAAGTATAAGGATAATTAGTATAGTCTCTTAATTCTTATCTCCATCTCTATGTTCGTTGTTTCTTTGTAGATCTCCTCATTTGATCTTAACCTGTATCCTTCCTGGGTTTTCCTAGGGCCGTAAATTCTCCTTAGGATCTTTCTTTCTACTTTCAGCATTCTTTCCAGGTTAGGGAGGTTCATGGTCTCTGTCCAATATAGTATAACTGGCTTTACTACAGTATTGTAGCACCTGATCTTTGCTTTTATGGAGAGGCTCTTTTTATTGTAAATGTTACTGGTTACAAAGCTTAATCTCTCTAGTTTAGCGATCTTTTCCTTCATGCTCTCCCTTTCCAGTCCTCTACTGCAGATGATCTCCTCTAGGTATTGAAATTTCTGTGTTACTTTGATTGCCCCGTATTTAGTTTCCACTATTTTCTTTCTGAAGTTTGTATCTGTGGTCATCAGTTCTGTTTTTTTGAAAGATATTTGTTGTCCTGTTTTTTCAACTATTTCTTTGAGTGTGTTAATTTGGCCCGCTGCCTCTTCCTCTGATTCTGCTAGCAGAGCCAGATCATCTGCATATGTGAGAAACTTAACCTTGATGTGGTTGTATTTTGTATCTATTTTTGCCCCTGCATTGTTGGACTTCCAGAGTTCTTTCCTAATTTTGTCCAAAACCACATTGAAGAGCATTGGTGACAGTCCATCCCCCTGTCTTAGTCCTGTATTAATCTTAAAGGGTTTGCTTACCGCTCCTTTTATTACCTTTTATTAATACTGCCACACAAATAAATAGATACTCATTTACTCTAGGAGCTCCTAGGCTGATTTTATTGTAGGGTTGCTTTCTCTGTGTCATTCCATCTATGCACAAAGTTTTAATAGTACTTATATAGGAAATAAATTTAGTTAAAAATATAGATTCTAGTCTTCATACAGAGTGTTCTCCTCAGTACTTCAAACAGTTGCTGATCAGGGCAATGTGCCCAGCAGTTTCCAGAATGAAACTAACACAGACTTTCCCTGGAATAGCTGGCTACCTTTTGGATTCATGATTTGTTTTGTCTTCTTGCTTGAGGAAGGCAACAAATATCCCTCCAACTATGACCTGCTGTGCAGTTCTCAGGATTAATATTTATTAACCTGTTCTTTTGTAGTAAATGGTTTCAGTTCCAAACTAGGCCTATGTTCCTGAGAATGTTATTTCACCGGGTATATTTTTTAGCATATTTTATTAATTATTAAATTGATATAACGTTTATTAAAAATAGACGTTTTATTTGATTTAACTAGATTTTATAATCTCTATAACCTAATAGTTCTATATATCATGTAGATTCATTAAGAAGGATCAGTCAAATGAATACAGAATAAGAATTATTAAAATTGACAACACATTTTATCATGCCAATCTTTCAGCCATAGCATTGATAGCCATCATCAGGGTAAAAAAATGTCAACTACAGAATCAGGAGAAATACAAAAAGATACAATAATAATTAAGAACATAAAATAATAATTTCATAAACAAACAGAAATAACATTGATTATTTTGACTGATCCCTCCTTATAAATATACTAGCTATATTTCCATCCATTCTCCAAATACACCTCTCCAATTATAATATTTTTATATTTTCTTTAGGTCTCTGATACATATGTTCCGTACTGCCATACTTTGCTTGGCACAATATTTATTGATATTTCTTGGCCTCATTGGATCAAAGGTGTTCCTGAAGAAGCTTCATCAAAAGTTCACTCTTCTTTGCTCCATTTAATTATCAAACTTTCAAATGAACCAAACGTGAGACAGGTATATAATAATGGCCTCTTATTTATCTATTCATTATTAATCGAATAAGATTTAATTCAGTGGAAATTGAATCATTTTACTTTCCCAGTCAGGTAAAATTATGGACCTGTTGATCGCAGCTTGTGATTTTCACTGGGAGACCGTTGATTGCAGCAATTATGAGAGTGCTGTAAACTGGTTCGTTATGAGTTATGATCCACGAGTAATATTATTACAAGATAATGATGATGCCTGTGATATTGACAAATCTGTTTTAGAGTAAGCATTTTAACATTCTTATATAGGCAAATATTTAATAGATATAGATAATTAGGGTGTGCATACAAGGAAACACAATTAATTAGTTTTAATGTATTCTACTGATGTTTGAGCTTTCAGTGTAAACTTCATGCGGGATAGAAGAAAAAACAAAAAGAAATGGCAAAAAAAAATTAAGAGACAAACTATAAAAATTCGAAAAAAATAAAGGGTAAATAAAAAACAAGAAAAAAAATTGATAAAAAGGTTACACCAAAAAATGAATCAATATAGTTAATGAACAAATATTGATAAATGAAGTATAACAGTTAGATAATACATTTCAATGAAGGTATAATTAACATTGAAGCATAAATGTTATAAATTAAAAAGTATGTTTTCAGTGAAAAAATCATGTGGATTTATATTAATTAATAAGCCTAACAATACAAGGAGAAGAGAAGTAAGGGGCAAATGGTTTAAATTGTAAGGAAATAAAAGCATAAATTTTGATATAAAACAATATATAATAGATTAAGTCAGTAAAATTATCTACCCATTATATAATTTATGTTTGATGAGTCTTTATTTAATTGGATTTGATTGTTTTACTGCCTGGGTTTTTTTTTTAAATTTATTTATATATATATCATTTATTTTGATGTAAGAATAACATTAAAGGTTCTAACTTTATTTTAGTTCGAAAGTGCTATATGGTTAGATTCATTTTTATTTTTCCTCATTGGCTCATTTTTAATTAAATAAATGTTCAAATTAATTGACTAGCATAAATTAACTTTTGCTTACTTTAAAGTATAAGGATAATTATTATTCTACACACTGCATTTTTAAAGCTTTTGTAACATATTAATATTTTAGGCTTCTCAAACATGCTGGTGGATTCATTAAAACTCCTGATGGATCGAGTCCTCCTGCAATGCCTCGCAAAAGGCAAGTCTACTTCAGGGCTTGTGTGAAACTCATTGTATCATGTTATAACCGTTATAAGCAGGCCTTGCGAACTGATCTTGATGCTCTGTCATCTACAATTGAGGATCTTCTTACACAAATTAACACAATTGTACCACTCAGTAAGTTTTAAAATTGTGATTGGTATTGGTTTTATATCTCTATGGACTATCTTTATTTATAAAACATTACATATAATTCTGTTGTATACACATGAATTTAATTTTATAAGAAGATAACTAGGAAAATATGAAATTGAAGCAGAATGTAAAAATTAAAGTTTCTTTTTTAATTTTTTTTTTATCTGCTGAATAATATTATTTGATTGTGTTGAAAGTTAAATTAGATAAAAGTTGTGAAATTTATGTTTTCACAACATGGAGATATGCATTTAGATTTAATTCTTGAGGTACACATGATGGTGTAGAAGGATCAGTACAATTAAGATTTATTAATTATTTGCCACTTCTATGGGAATTTTTTATTCAAACATTAGTTTCGAATGTTAGACATAACATTATCAGTTCTAAAGGCATACATAAAATTCTTTATGCCTTTCACTGCATGGATTATATATATTAAATTTTTAAAAATATGAGAAAGAATCAAACTTGCTTATACTCCCCTAAGTAGTCAAAATGCAGGGGCTTCTAAAATATATCAGGTCTTGGAGCAAACTGATTGTAAAGAGACATTACACTACTCTTAACAGTCAGGTTGATGGGCAGTCCTTCAGGTTTTCCCTATGACTGGTTGGTTTTTTCTATCCCTACTGGAAACAAATTTAAAATGAAAAGGACTATTGGAAGTATTTATCTGGTCATTGTGAATTGGTTTTGAATAATTTTATTATTTCTAATGATTCATGAATATTTAATTTTCTACATGATGTGTCAGTTTCTCTCTGAAGTCTTTGTTGAATTTATAATTATTTTCATTTAAATGGATAGCGAAGTTGGAATTCTGCATTTTATTATTGCTTGATCTTATAGGTTCTTTTATTTTAAAATCATCACCATAAAGTTTTAGTTCAACAATTATTTTCTTTGCATTCCACATTGGTGGATCTCTGTAAATATACATAATGTTTGTTTCTACTGTCAAAAATTCACCATTGCTATGCATAAATTTTAATTTTAGAGTAATGCCTTCAGAGTAAAATAAGCAAAAAATATTGAAAGAAAAAAAATATTCAAAATAATTTTTGTTGCTATATGCCTTATATATGATTTTTTAATGTGTTCTATAGATCCATATGCTGGTGGTGAAGCAGGATTATACATGGGTGAACTGCTCACGTTGCTCAGTGGCCCACTAGCGAAAACAACACATTCTACAATATTGTCGTGGCTAGGAAAACGAGGAGACTGTGTTGTGGCCAAGGCTTTGCTTCGGACCCTTCCGATGTCTGTCAATGATACTACTGTTCTTGGCTCTATAATGGAAGCTACATTAACATCTATATTTAACGATCGTAAGTGATAACTTGGATTACAGTTATTTTATTTTTTAACTAATATTTCAGTTGAAAATTAAATTTGTCAATCTCTTGTTTTCTTCATGTTTTTCAAAGAAAATGGTAGTGACTGGACCAGTGTTCTCAGTTTGCTACAAGACTTCCCTCCTAAGCAGCCATTGCTGACTGAAACTCTTTCCAATGAGAGATGCCTCTTATCCCTCTATGCATTCTTTTCTAAGAGATTGCCTGTTCTTATTGATCTTGAGGAGGAAGCAACCATTCTAAGGCAGTTGACATTATCCCTTTCATCTTTGAAATGCAGGTAACTAAGTTCTCCTTTTTATTTTTAATAAATACAATTTTTTTTTATTATTGGTATATTTTAATTTTCTAATTAGTGCTGAGATTGAGGCAAAAATCATCCCACTATTTTACTTGGGACTTCTTCTTGGAGGACGTCAAGCAGATCACAATCCAGAATTGACATACTCCCAGCTTAAACAGATGGTTGAAGTTAGTGAGAACTGGGCTGATTACAAATCACCGTGGGGATTTTTGGGAACTATAGGAATTAGAAAACAAGCACCCATCTCTAACAGGTAACATACAAAATTTATTAAAGTGTGGAATACTGTAAGATTATTTATATAAACTTTTGTGATGCAAATGGATTTATTTGAAATTATATATTTATATTGTAATGATTTTCTTCAATCATAAATTTTTAATAAAATTATATATCAATAATTAATTGACTTAAACTCATTATGGGGTTCTGTCAATATTCTTTTGTATTATGACTGGAAATATTTAAACAAGGTTTTGTGCATACTTTTTATATTTATTATAAATTACAATATGAAAAACAATATTTAATTTTACCTTTGTTTAATCTAAATTCTAAAGTCCATTAAGGAGAGAACCACTTAACTTACTTACACTAGTCTTGCTCAGTCCATTCTTTGTCTCCTGGTTCCATATTCTTCTATATCTGGAGATACCTAGCTGCTCCAAGGCCCAAAACAAAACTGACTCCTGTCTTCTTCATTCTCTGTCTCAAAACCAACTCCTCTTTTTCCTACCAGACTCAAGGGCTGGTATTACTTCCCCAGGTATTGAAGGTTTCTCTAATCCCTGGGCTCCTACCTGGTTTTGACTCTTACTTCCAATATTTGCTCTTTCTGAACTTAAAATGCAAATATCATTACAATATATTAGAAATTCAAACCAAACATATGCGGCTCCTTATGTGTATGTACATTAGTTCACTAAATCGATTGCTATTATGTTGTACTTAAAATATATATACCATGGAGCTCCAATTATCTGGATTGATTTGAAGAAAAAATATATATATTTTTTTATTAAATACAATTTTTTTTATAGTTTATTAACAGTTATTGTAGGGCGTGGTTCCTAGTTCACTTAAAATATTATAGGTTCCCTCAATCGACTATTTTATTGAAGGAGAGTATAGACATGCACATGTGACATGTGAAAAAATCACAGATATCCTGAAAATGGAGCAAAGGTACTCCGAAACATGTAGAAGAAAATAAAAGATAAATAGGAGTTATGCCTTTAAAATGAAATATTTAAAATAGGTCCCCTCTTATTAGTTCTCATGACACAGTAAAAGACATAAAAACTAAATAGACCAAGTGGCAGGTACCAGAATTGCTTCTCAAAATTACAGGCGGAGCCCACATACTTACTAACAGCCATAAAAGTTCTGATTTAACGTATTTAGTAAATTTTTAGAAGCATAGCACATCCATCCTACATGGGTTTTGCCTGGACCCTTTTGCCATCGTGAATGGTTTCTTTATAAGCATAAAGAGTTATGGCACCAAAGAGAAAACATGCTGTATTAATTGTATCTGAAAAACTGTCCATTATTGAACGTCTTAGGAAACGCGAATCTGGGAAAAAGTTGGACAATGAGTTCTGTTACGGAACAGCCACATTTTTTTTCAATGAAATGCTAAGTTAAAACATTGCACATGTCTGTATTTTTTTTTTCAATACTAATAATTCGATAGTAGATCTGATTATCTGGATTTTTGGGTATCCGGATCAATTTCAGCCCCAATTAATCCAAATAATCCGAATTTTGCTGTATATATTGTTACCCAAATGGAAAATACTAAGCAGAATAAATAATGCAGTATTAATTAATTAGTATGTATTTTCCAGTGTAATTAAGAAGCGGTAAAAAAAAAAATGAAAGAAGGTATTTTGCAATACCTCAACTACCTGCTGGTAGTTCCTCTCTATATTTCTATTGTCATATAAATTACATCAAAAACATTTTTTCGTTCTAGTAAAACGTAACATTAAACATAAAATAAATATATTAGCTTTACTTAATTACATAAACTTTTTTTTTAAATTTTCAAGACCAAATCACTTTTTTTTTTTTTTTTTTTTTTTTTTTTTTTTTTTTTAATAATTCTAGTAGTTCCTCAATTCATTTGTTGAGTCTTAATGTCCTTTTGCACTCCAACCAAGACTGGAAGATTAGTTTATCTCCTATAGAATGCCAACCTATTCTACCCCAAATGGGGAGGTCGAGGTGGGTTAGTGACCTGTTGGATAACCCACTCTTCTTGTCCTTGTTGGAGTACATAAAGAAAATGATAAAATTTAAACTTGTGTTTAATTTTCATTGATGAATTTAGTTTATTAAGCTATAGTTAATTTATAACCTTTTGAATAAAGTAAATCTTTATAAATTTTTTTAGATAATATAATAAATGGTTTAGGCTATTTATAAGTAATTAACTAAGAGTAATTCATTTTAAGGTAATCAAAAATCTTTTTTTCTTTACACTTCTTTCCTCCATCATTTACTTCTCCCATTATCTTTCGTAAAATCCTCAATGCTCCTTACTATGTCACTAACAAGCTTATCCATAAAAATCTTAATATTCCATACATTGCTGATTTGGCCCAAACCAGATATTTATCTTTTCATAGTAAACTCGATACCCAATCGAATCCACTAGTCTTCCAACTTGCCTCACACTCCATTCCCAATAATCCTCTGAGGTGTCTGAAAAGAAGATGGCCAAGAGATCTTCTAATGTAGAATTATTGAAGTGGTACTAGTGAGTAATTCTTTACATGTTATTGACATGTCATTGTAATCATTTCTCTCAAAACTGATTCTATAAAATGTACACAGTTGTAAACATCAATAAATAGGTTAAAAAAAAAAAAAAAAAAACTAGACAAACGTTCAAAGCTCCCAATTTATTACAAAAGACTCATATACATGACTGTGATTAGACCTGTTTGGACGTACGGAGTTGAGCTTTGGGGCTCCACTAAACCATCCAATTATCTCGTATTCAATCCTTACAACCAAAAATCCTTCGTAAAATCCTCAATGCTCCTACCTTTGTCACCAATAAACTTATCCATAAAGACCTTAATGTGCCATATGTTGCTGATTTAGCCCACACCAGATACCTATCCTTTCATAGTAAGCTTCATAATCACTCAAATCCATTAGTTTCTCAACTTGCTTCCCACTTCATTCCTGATAATCCTCCGAGGCGTCTGAAACGAAGATGGCCTAGAGACCTTCTAGTGTAGAAGTTTTAATAAAGTGCTACTGATGAGTAGTCCTTTCCAAGTTTTAACATTTTATTATAATCGTTGTCAATACATTTACTTGATGTATATATTCTGTACAGTTGTAAATTTCAATAAATGCATATAAAAGAAGAATAAATAAATAAAAAAAAAAAATTAAAAAAAAATTTGAGAAATTTAGTGTCTTAATTGGATACTATAATCTATATCCCATGACACCTCGATGTGCTGACCATTCTGATGTCAAACAAATTAATAGACCTCTGACACAAAAGCAAGCCACAGATTAACTTTATTTTATTCAATAAACTCTTGCTGTATACCTTATTAGTGTATTGTAATAGGTGCCGAGTGATGTGCCGGGTATTTGCTGCCTTAGTTCTCTGCCAGTTCCCAGAAAGAAAAGGAGAACTAAACATTGACCAGCCTCCATTCATCAGAACAACAGCCCATGCACCAGGTGGCATTACCTCCAATAATATGTTAGTATCACACTTATACTCCTTTCAATGTAGTGATTTGGTGAAAATAATGGTTTGGAAGATGTAAATGGTTCAGCTCAATATTGCAAAGAAAATATTTTTATTCTGCCATTGTAGAATAAAGAACGGCACAATTGTCCTTGCTTCACAAAATAAACCTTGTACTCTTTGAATTAAAGTAGTAAGAAATGAAAAGTTATTTTATAAAACTATTAATAAAATACAAATATGTGTAGAAAAAGGTACTATTGTATAAATTATATCCAATTTACCTACCATTTATTAGAAATTCTAGTACAACTTTATTCATTGTATTTTATTGATTTTTAGAATTTATAAAGATTTAATTAAATGCATGCTGCTCTTAATTTCTTGATAATTGTAAGTAAATGTTGTTTAACTTGTTTACATTAACATATTTTCTATAAAAAAAAAAAAAATCTTATCATTAACCCTTTTTAGGGAAAAATGTACTACAATACACCATAATTCGATAGATTGTTTGTTTAGGCCTCATTGTTCAAAAACACTAAATGAGGTTAAAGAAACAATTTGTAATAAATGAAAGTAAATTATTCTTTTTACAGATTTGCAAATATGCATGCCTGACCTGAAAATAATTAATACTACCTCTTTAATAGTATTAAACTTTTTGCTCATTGGTTTGGATATTTTTTAATGCTTTTTAAGTTAGTGATACATACAAGACTAAGATAACAAGAAACTGCTTGTCGTTTTCTACTTCTTCAACATTTACTAGGCAAATGCTCTAAGATTCCGATTAATTACAAAAACTGATTTACATGATTGTATTAGGCCTCTAATTACTGTCATGTAAATAAGTTTTTTGTAATTTATGGGTGCTTTGAAAACTTGTCTAGTTAATGTTGGAGTAATGAGAAACAACAAGATGTTTCTTGTCTTTTAAGTCTAGGATATTTTTTTAATATAATTTTTCTTTATGCAAAATTTTTTACTCCCTCAAATTTTAATTTTTAACAGTTTTTTAGTTAGCTGAAATTTGAACCATTATTATGTTGTTAATTTTGACTAACAAAAAAAACACTTCTATAGAATTAACTAAATTATTGTAAACTAAAATTCTGGTTAATTGAGGATGTGATTTTAGTGCAACTAAAATAATATTGATGAAAAATAATTAACATAGAGGTAAAAAAAGAAATACAACTAAAATAATCTTTTTTGAAATCATCTGACTTTTAATAATATTTAATTTTACAGGGAGCTTGGTCCATGCAGTGAAACCATTCGCTGCATGTCGTTGCTGGAATGTCTTTCAGGAGACAAGGCTTATTCAAGCTTCCAGCTAGCTATCGAACGAGCACTTGGACTGATTCGAGGACCAGACAATTCTCTCCACAATGCTGCCACCATATTTTTATCTATAGCAAGTCTCATGTTTCCTGAACGCTTTGTCACTGGGATCCCTGTCACTCAGTTGGATGTGTAAACAAGTTCCTTATTATTTTTGTTTTATTGATTTGTGGTAGAATTCATAATTTAGGCTGTGGTTTTCTCTTGATATTTCATTGTTCTTGTTGTTTTTGTTTATTGCTTTCTAACCTATTTAAGATTTCACTCTTTAGGTTGTTGAGTCAGCATATTTATTAGGTTTTTTTTTTTGTTTTTTTTGTATTCTTATAGTTTAATTTGTAGAATAATGATGTAGGTTATTGTATACATACAAGCTAAGCACTGAAATCAAAAGAGCTACTACAAATTTTATATGTGATAAAGGTGCCTCTGCTAATCTTTATTTTAGATTTATGATAAATTTTGGTAATTATTACTTTACTTTATAATACAGTTAAATGTTTATTGTAAAATATTTTCTTAAATCCTTCTTTAGGCCATCATTGCTAATCTTAAAATTTATTTCATTTAAAACACACAGTTTGTCATCCTTGTACTTTGGGACAAATTTTGTTATATGTTAAAACTTATTTTATAGATAGATATCTTTTGACTCAGTACCATATGTTGAATATTCATCCAGTAATATTTATGCTATCTGAAAATAAAAATTTACATTCAAGAATAAATATTGAATATATTAAACCAGTTTCAGAAAATATGTTCAATAAACAAAGTTTATCTTCAATATATAAAATTTGTGTAAATATATGTAATATTTTATTTTAAGCATTTTAAAATCAAAAATTTTTTACTTACTATATTAAGTACTAAAAGTGATATTTGCCCGCTAATTATAATTTTCTTTTACTAAAATATAAAAAAAAGCTACCTATTGAAAAAATAATTTAATCCTACAAAAAATATTTGTTGTGAATGAAGTGCATAGTAAAAAAAAAAATATCAAATAAATTTTTATTTGAATAATGTCCAAGTAGGGCTGTACTTAATAATTCGAACATAAAGAAAAGCCAAAAGATTTTTCTACCTACCATATAGCACCATTAACTTTAATTAGAATGTATCAAGTATATTCTGAAGTATTGTAATAAATACAGAAAACTGTTTTTAAAGCATATTATAATTATCTAGTTTTGACTTATGTGCATTGAAGTCGCTGTTTTAAACAATTTATTGAATGATGTATTTAAAAAAATCTAAAAAGAGAATTATATAAAACATTTGTCCACTAATTTGTATATTATATAACTTTTAACAAGTTTTCGTCAAAAACTGCAGTATTTTTCAATAATTAGGTTGATTTTATTTTAAGCTTGCTTTTCTTTTAGGTTAAATTTTAATTTTTGAGTTATCTTTTTTTTATTTAGAGGATTATTTACCCAATTTAAATGAAGTAAAAATGATATGTTGCATCATTTTATCAATCTTTCATTTTGCCTATTTTGGTTAATTATATATATTTTTTGGTTTTTAAGAAAATACCTAAATTGATTTTTTTTTTTTTTTTTTTTTGTGTGTGTGTGTTTCATGTTATAGCAGCTAAAAAGGTGTAATATCTTTGATCTTAATGCAAATATTAAAATCACTGATCAGTAATAATGTTAAGACTTGTTTTTGAAATTAACTGTTCTGTTTTTTCATTTTGCTGATTCTCCATTGCTTTAGGTTAGGAAAATTTTTTTTTTAGGAATAATATGTCTGATTTTACGAAAGAATAGTTTTTATATTATAAGAATTAGTACAATTAGTATTTGTTCATCATTAAATTTTGAGTTTGTATACACTAGTTTAATGTGATTAAGTGCCATGAAATGATTGATCAAGATCTCATTCCATAAATGAAATTGGCAATTGTTCTAAGGATTACTACTGAATGGTCCAGATATTTGGTAATTTCATGGGAATACTATTTGTGTGATGCACAATCATAAAGTTCTATTGTTATTTTTTAAAGAAATTATTTTATTCTTTCTTCTAATAATTATCATTTTTGCACATAAATGTAGTTCATAGTCAAACTATATTTCCAGAATATATCGGAATAAAGATTCCACAACTTGCATATGAGAGCACTTCTAACTTCACAGTGCTTGTAACTGGTATCACAAGAAACGTCAATTTTTTGGGATAACATTTATAGTAAATTGATTGATGACATTTCATATAACATATATTTTTTTTTTTAATCTAGCTAAAGAAAAAAAAACAGTCCAATATATTAGCTTGCTAGGTTAATCCTGAAACAAGTATTCGTGTTAGAGAATAGCCCAAAAATTGAATTTCTCTAATTATTATGAATTTATAATTAATTAATACATTGTTATTGTGTTCACTCAAATTTTATTGTTGTCTCCAAAAACTGAGTAATGTGGTACAATTAGATTCATTGTAATACACTATATTAAATGTATCTATCGATATGTTATGTAATTTTTGTCATTGTTAATGCTTAAATTTCTAAATATATAAGAGTATATAATATTTTTGTTAATAGATATATATTTTAAAATTTGTGTAATAATTTTTCTTATTTTATTTTATTTTTTTAATTATCATTACAAAGTTTTAATTTATCCTAGTCCTTTTGTGATTTTAGAGATAAGTTTTGTGATTGATGATTCTGTTTTGTGTTTTTTCGTATATATACTGTTGTTAACATTTTTAATTGCTCAATGTCATTTATTTTTTATTCTTAAGTTTTGTTTTAATTGTATATAATAAAAAATCAAAAAAAATCAAATGGTATATAACCTTTTTATCCTGTACTTTTTTAATTAAATATGCCATGCTTGATTGCATGTAACTTATTTTTCTTGAAATTTATTCATTATTTCTATATTAAAATAATTAGTGCTGATTAAAACTGAGATGGCATATTTTTAAAAGTTTTGAAATATTGAGGATCTTGTCTATATCAGTAAAAAATACTGATCTATAAAATTTCAGTTTTTTGACAAATATTCAAGCAGTTGTGGCATTAAAATATTTATACTAAAACTAATCTGAAAAAGATAAAGTCAAAAAGCAAAATAAAATGAATTATGTGAAACATTATAGTTTTTATTAGCAAATCTGTGTAGTACATTTAATATGATTAAATTAGGATTGATCCTTCTATACCTATTCTATAGGTATCTCAAGTAATATGATTCATATACCAAGTCAAAAAGCAAAATATCAAGGAAGGCACCTATTTTAGAACTTGCCATTGAAAAAATGGAAGAATAACCATAAGTAATAGGGTGACAATAATAATAAAGGTAATTATGCAAATTTTCATATAATAATTAATCCCTCCTATGAGAATGAAAGTTTTTTAAATTTTTTTTAAATAATGATAAAAATTATACATGAATCACATATTATAAGGTAAGTAATATTTAGCTGTCACAGAAAAAAAAAATACTTTGTTTAATTAGAGGATTGATTCCTATACTTTCAGGCGAACTACAGAACTATTTTTAAATCATTGAAAACATGTGACAACTCTAGCAGCTGTATATATATGATCACCTTTGGATTCTCATTTGATACTTTAACCCTCTATAGAATCATTTTCTGTTCAGAGAATGAAACAAAACTGGGCATTTTTTTAACATGCTGCCTGCCATTTTAAAAACTTTGGTCAAAAAAAAAAAATCTTGAAATCCTCTTAACTTTACAGTCAGTCTTCAACATAGTTACAATAAAAAAAATATCTATTGTGCCTTTTTCAATTTTTCACATCTTAAAAAGGTTAGGGCAAGGTGAGCCAATGAAAAATGTGATGTTCAAAAGTATTGTGTTTACCTAAATCTTCATAATTTTAGCTTTTTGCACTAATTACTCAACTTATCATACCTTTATTTATTAAAAAGTTTCAGATCATCCATTGCTTAAAAAAAATGACAATCAGAAGACAAGGATTCAGTCCATCTAGGAGAATGAGCCATATAATATTTAGTCATTAAATCCAGCATTAGTTTATAGTCAAATACATTTTAATATTTTCTAAATTTAATAATAAATTACATTATTGTTTTATTATTGGTATTATTTCAAAGAACACAAACATTTTAAATCCTTCACTGCTAGTCCCAGTATTGCCTTTCACCATCAGAACTGCTAGAACTGCTACCCTGCCTACTGTCTTGTGTCGAATAAATTCCACCATTCTCATTTCTTGACTGCTTACTCTGCTGAGAACTATCTCCATATCGGGTGAAGTAACCATCTCTTTTATGCCATTCTGACCCACTTTGACGAGTCGTGCTCCCTGCATTTTCTAAGCCTTCTCTCAAATTTGATGATAAATTTTTACCAAGGATTTCATATATAGATGCTTCACTATGCTCATGTAATGCACTGATGTAGAAAATAATGCAGAAAATCACCTTTAATTAAATAACAATTTATTACTTAATAAGTAAGCTACATATTGATAAAAATAATTAATTATTATGGATAATTTATGGAATAATTAAGTGAGATTTATAAAGGTAGATTTACATAAATTAATTCTGACTGAATGTCTCCTAAATGCACTTAGCATCTAAACCAGATATGAGCAAACTTTTTAAGGGCAGGGCCGGATGAAATAGAAAAATATCTAGGCGGTCCGAAAAAATTGGACAAAACAAAGTTTTACAACTAATAAACTTTATTTTTGACTATCTCATTACACTCAACTTATATGGTACAACGGTAGAAGATCCAGAATGCAACGAGAAGAAAACAATAATTCTATTCTAGCTTTGCAGAAAATAAATTTAGTCTCATGTATAATTGAGTGTGACCATGTCGCGGGCCGGATTGGCAAGCCTGAAGGGCCGCACTTGACCCACGGGCCGTAGTTTGCCCATCACTGATCTAAACCATATATAAATAGATTTGATTGTCAGCATTCAAAGGAAGTGGGAACTCTCTTCAATCTTACAAGGAGAAATTGGTGGGTCACAGATTTGCTTGAAGCTTATTTTGAAGAAATTAAGTTAAAAAATATTAGATATTGGCATGAGAGTTAATGTACATAGGTCCCTAGAGCCCCCCCTCCCCCCCAAAAAAATTGAAATATCTCAAAAAGATATCCTCTTAGGCTACTGTCAACAAACGGAGACAGACGCAGACAAATTGAAGACTATTGTCTTAGGCTGTAAGGTTCTTTTAAACTCCCTATCCAGAATCCTCAATTCCTTCTAAGACTCCAATCCCATAAGCTTCCACGCTCCCAATAGTAACTATGGTATTGTCCTAGAACAAACCCTCTCCTAGAAAGATCATGTTTCCCTCATTACTGGAAAATTTCCTTCCTTCAACTCCTGACCTGATCTCATAACATCTTACCACAATCAACTATTAGTTTCTTCCCTCATATCCCCCCAATTTGAATATGGTAGTGTGGTGTATGGTGGTCTTTTGAAATCACAAGACGAATGATTGAAGAAAAAAAAATCATGAACTGTTGTTTGAGATTCATTCTATGAATTCCCCACCATGATCATGTTTCTCGCCATGACACCAAGTAAAAATGGTTATTCCCCACCCATCCAAGATACACCATTCCTCCACTCTCAACATTTTTAAATCCTGACTCTTCCTGTACCTACTACGTATTCAATCCAATGGTCTTGTAGATGAAGAAAATATTTCTAAAAAGGTATTTTCATATTATATTATTATTTTGTTTTTATAATAACTTATATTATTATATGAGAAGGTATAAAGATTCATTTATCATCTAATTATTGTTACTGCACTTGATATCTCATTTAATGATTATTACTGTTACTTTTTCATTTTTAGTCTGTTTTATTGCATTTTTTTTTTTTTTTTTTTTGCTTTATTTTTTCTCTTACCTTATTTTTAAACTTGAAGACTTTATTTTATTTTCCTTGTAAATAATGCGAAATTAATATTAATTTCTATTATAATTAACATTTATCAGTATTATTTTCTTAATTATAAATACTGCAGTTTGACTACCATTATATTGTACATTATAATTAGTCTTAAGGGGCTGTAGCCCCAGAATAAACTTTTATTTCAAATTTGAAAATTGTACAAAATCAATTGTACTTTATCAACTTGGTAAAGATTATATATCGGATATAGAAATAAAATTGTAGCAGTAAAATACCAAAAAATACATTTTCAACCCAAAACAGCAAAGTCTAGAAAAATGTTGATTTTTTTATCTTAAAGTCGATACAAGTTATCCAATTTTTAAAAAAAAATTAATTTTCTCAAATAATAGTTCAAGATGTTTATGCACTTTGTTAATTTCAAAAAGATATTACTAATGTTTTTTATTTATATAAATTACTTATAAACCTAGAATATTAAACAAAACTGTACAAAATAATATTATATTTTACTTAACTTCAACAGCTATTTAATGTTACAATTATGACAAATACATTTTGCAAAAGCGAATATTTTCAAAGCAGGAAAAATTGAGTTTTCATTCAGTAAGATTGGAACAATAAATCAATCATTCATAAATTATTTACATATCAAATGTAATATAAAAGAGTTAAAATTAATAAGATAAAAAATAAGAATGCAACTCAATGCAATGTTGACTTACAGATAATCTGGTCATGATGGTCATAGATTTGCAAATCATCTCTGTGGAATATGAAGTTCAAATTTATATAGGTAGGGACAAAAAAGGTAAAGGAAACAATTTGTTCTGCTACTCTTGGATGTGGCATATCCTTGTCATATCATGACATAAACTGACTAAATTGGCATCAATGCCAAAACATACCAGATAGGCTATGGATATAATAAAACAAATGAAGTGCCATGGGAAAGAACAATCAATGTCACATTGTTTGAAGACATAAAGAGTTTTAGACATTGCATTTGGTCTTCTGCTGATACCTTGTTAATTTACTCCTTAATAACTTTGTAAGCATATTCTTTCTAGTTCAAATGATATCGTTTAGACATTGTCAGTAACTAGCTCTATGTCCACACTAAATAAATAAATCAACATTTTGTTATGTACGCTAATTTATGTGGCAATATCAAAATATTCCTAGCTTTATTCATATTCTAGTAATATTAACATAACTGGAAATAGCTTTACATATAAATATCATGATTTTAATATATTAAGTACAGCAAAATAACTTTAATTAAATACAGTAGTTATGCTGTGTAGTTAAGGATAAATTAAAAATTTAAGAGGGATGAATGAAAACAAAATTTAACAGAATTACTTTTTCTTTGGTAATCATGCTGTTATATATAATGCACCTTACTTGAAAAATGGTTGATCAACATAACCATACACAGTAGAATCAGTTTCTTGTTCACTAAAATTACCACTAACAAGGGGGTCAAGATCAATCATTGAACCAAAAGTAGCCCTCACAGGTCGAACAGCACCAAAAAAATCTGTAATAGGCACTTTACTTGTATCTCGTAAAAATAAGTCATCTCTTACTCCCACAGTTGAAATACAGACCCTTTTAGGGCAAACAGCTAAGAATTCAGACATTGACTTCGTGCTATTTGGCTGTACACGTTCGAGAAAAGCTAGAGCATAATATGTATATCTATCGATAATATAAACTCCTATAGCTGGATCTACATGATGTGATAATGAATCTTCCCCGACTAAACTGCTAGCAACTGCAAGAACATTTGGAGAATAAAATTTCTCAAATAATGAAGCTGCTTGACAAGTATCTATCATAAAGAATATTTCATTATATCTTCTTTTTTGCCACATCTGTTCCACAGCATCAGCCAACTCTTGACTCGTTACCTCTTCAGAATCTTGAAACTTTAAGAAACCATCACCACCATGACCCGTTAAGTAAACAAGCACATTACTTCCTTCGTTTGTGAGAAGCTGTTTTGATCTAGGAGTTCCTGCAGCTAGACGGCCAGTTAACAACCTTACAAAATTTTCAACAGTAACTTCATAACCACGGTAATCCACTTCTACATCATCACCATATACATTTATGTTTTGATTGGCATTGTTGAACACTGTTGCAGGTCTAGGATTTCTAGGATTGCAGGCCATATCATCAGCTATCATTAAGATTATTTGAGAATCTGGAATACCCAACCTCTTTACACTTCTGTAAATTGATAAAACATTAGCAACATGTCTATAGTTGAACCAAAATCTAGATGTGTCAACTAACACTGCCCAGTTATTAGTATGTCCTGATTCACATAAATTATAGTGTATAAAAATTGAAAAAATAAAAATAATGAACTTCATCTTGGAGGCCAAAATGTAGTTTCATATCTAGAATACAATATTCATCACAAATTCATAAATTCTTTTATCAAAACAACTACCTTCCCTTGAAGGTTAGAAGGTACACACATGGCGCCATCTTTTAAAATTACAATGAACTTGTTTACTACAATGAGATATTCAGACATGACATCCAGGAAGAGGTGTACTAATTTAAATAATAATTAACTGCATTTCATCATCTAATTATACTCAATTAAATATTATTAAAAAGAAAAAAAATTAAATACTTCCAAGAATATTGCTGACAACTTACTACTTTTCAATAACAATACAGTCCAGGAGTTATTCAACTTGTGTTCTACACAAATCTTTTAAATGAACAAAAAATATTTAGCAGGAATTCAAGTACGGCATTCCACCAACTCAAAATTTCAGTTAAATTTTCACATTTAATTAACTTTCTTTAGCTGGTTACTTACATTAAATTTAAATAGATATCTGAAAATTGTACAAAGAGAAATAAATTGAATAACTGTTCCATTTAATAATAGATAATAAAATCTAATAGATTTTTTTATAAAATATGGATTCATCAACATTCATGGTTAAACATTTAAAAATTTAAATAACTATTATACATTTTTCCTTAAATTTAAATTAAATTAATACTAATATTTTTACAGATATTATCTTTTATTTATTTATTTATTTTTTAATTTGCAACTGTTGGAATAACATGACAACCTAGGATTGAGGTAAGAGTGAAATATAGTAGAATTATAAAGAATGATAAAAAGAATTTTGCAAATAGTATCACCTCCTCTCATCTAGATATTAATAATTCATATTACTCTAAGAGAGCCATCTGATTCCTACTCAACTTTCTACTAAAAACATGTTTTTTTGTGGTATTTTCTTAATTGAATAAATTTATTTGGGTTATCCTGAAGGTAGTAGCGAAACCTTTTGTAGGAGGTCATATATGTTCTTAGTTGTTAAGCATGAGTCAATAGGTATATAAACTTCTCTTGCTTCTCTGGAAATAGTAGCACTCCAGTTAAAAACACTTCACAAAGTAACAGGCATTAAGATTTTATGTCGATTAGATATGGGTTTAAAAACAAAAACAATCCTGTGAGAGTTAAATATAGTTGAACCAAATCAGGAAAAAAATAAATATTTGACAAAGAAAATTAATAAAATTAATTGGTTTATTTTAAATAATTACAAACATCGTTAAAAATATAACTAATAAGTACAATATTTTAAAGAAAGAGAAAGATCAGCTTGAAACTCTTAACTCAGTTCATCAATTAATTCTTGAAAGTCCATCACATACCATTGAGATTTGTTCTTTACAGCTTCTCTAACAACATTACCACCATAACCTGAAAACAATTAAAATTATAACTATCATTATTCCATTAACACATTTAAAATAATCAAATCTTATTCTTTTGATAGATACCTATAAATGCATGAGCTGGAGGAGATGCTTCAACATCAGTATTGCCATCCCCTATCATGACTATGTTCGAATAACCGAACTTTTGAATCAAATATTTTATCACCTCTGCTTTACCCCCATCTCTGCTAGTCAATTCGTTTTCATCAAAACCAGCAAACTCCCCTAACATGAATGGTTATGTATAATTAAGTAATTATTCATATATAATTTTTTTTAATATAAAAACAGCATCTTACCATTTAAGAAAAATTTGAGTTTGTTGGCAAAAATATTTTCTAGAGGTATATTTAATTCAAGAGCAATAGGACCAATAATACCTCGAAAACCACCTGATACTAGGTAGATTGGTACTCCTCTTCGCTGGAGGCAATTGATCAATTTCCTAAATTATTAATAGTTACAATAAAATAATTTTATTTTAAGATTGAAGTTAAATAAAATTGAATTCTTACTTAATATTAACCGAAAGAGTAGGAGGCTTGCTTCTGATAAATTCTTGAACCTGTTGCATGGAAGGGCGAATCAAGTTTAATCTTGTTGATAGAGATTCTCTGAAACTCATGTTTCCACTCATTGCAGCAGAAGTCCTAAAAAAAAAAATTCTTTAGCCTACTGCATTACATTGGAAGCTCATGGAAACGTTAATGAGCTTACATTGATTGAATTTGTTTCCCTTTACCACAGAATTCAGCTAACTTATCTATAGCTTCTTCTCGTATGACTGTGGAGTCAACATCAAAACAAACAGCATCAGCTTTTTTCCAAATAGCCTTAACATTGGAGACCATTTTATGAGTCTGGGATGCTTAAAACCAAAAGAATTACATATGAAATAAAAAATCAGAATAGCACAGTTTTTATTTTTATTGATTTTTAAATACAAATAACTTTGTAGCAGGCAGTAGAGCCCTTTACAAAATTATTAAGAAAATAATTATAAATGTATCAATCTATCCAAGTATCCATTGGTGAAAACACAATGCAATGACACAAACATTTGTACATATACATTTATATAACTTTTTTAATAGTCTGCCACAGAATTTTTTTTCTTTGATCCAATTCAAATTCTATTTTGTCTCAATCAATTACGAATAAAACAAAAAGAAAGAAAAGGAGTTAACTTCTTCATTAACATAATAATACCGTAAAACTACATAAGTTTAAATATATAAAAAATACCAAGAAAGTAAATAAAGATGTCATGGTGCGAAAATATTTTAATTCTCATGTTTTATTAAGAAACCATTCAGCCATTAGGCATTTTGTAATGGTATGTATAATTTGTTGAAATATAATCTAGGCAATACCACCAAAATTAACATATCAATACCTGAATTTGAAGTGATTAGAGATACGTAATTAATTACAAAACGTCAATACTACATCCTGATAAGATTTTTGAAAGGCCTTATCACTCAGACACTTGTTGATCTCTACTTAACACAACACTGAACAGAGAATTGAAAAAATATATGTGTTTAATTACTTAATAAAATATTACATGTTAACCATTATCTATAGAACATTTAAGAGAAATCCTTTCCCAATCCATTTAAACTGAAAATGTTTTAACACTTCGGCCACTTTATCAGCACCTCGGGTCAAATGGGCGATATCAGTATCGATTCAGTGACATCATTTTAAATTATGGTAACTATGGCAACACCATTGGGTTTCTGTAATAGCCATTTTCATCTTAATTATTTTAGAAATAATATTAAATATTAGCGTTTTACAACTAAGTAAAATACTTGTATATGTAGTCTTCTTATATTAAAAGAGTACATATAATTGTCTACCTTTAATTTATCAAGATTTTGTCAAGAATCTTGCCGCATCTGTCAATGAGTAACAAATGAATTTAGTACGTATTATTGTGTTTTTAAAGAACTTTTTAGCAAGCGGACTACTTCTGATAATGTTTATGCAGTAAAAAAGACGTACAACCACGCACCAGTTTTACATATAAGCCTAATTGACTGAAATTAACTCACTAAATAAAAGAAACAACATGAGCTCATAGCTCTAGATAGACTTTTTTTTTTTTTTATATTAATACGTCAAAAGAATTACACTGGTCCAAATCGCTGTTTCATCATTTATCAGCAACAGGAAACCAGTGGTTTCGAAACGTAATCAAATAATTATTTCATTTTTTTTTTTTTGGTGCTATTAATACTCACAAGAGAAACCATTTACTGTGTATAATTTGAGGTGCTTTTGATTTACCTAGGAACAGGTTTCTACATTTCTAAGTAGTATATCTGTCTATATTAATATTATTTTTTAATGAGAAATCCAATTAAGTTGTAAATTGACCAGAATACAAATTACCTTTTTAAAAAAGAACAAAGTATTTACATTATTACTTTTTGTAAAAAATCTTCACTAATGTAAATGTAAATTATTTGAATTTTTTTTTAATTCAATTTTAATGGTAGGGAATGAACTTTTGCATATTTACGTAGGGCGTGTTTATGTTGGTCTGTATTACCAAGTTGTTTTAATTTATATTGTACTAAATTTAATTAGAGGTGTAATTTAAGGAAAAAGTAATTGTTGGACAAACAATTATGGCATTGAAATAATATTTATTACTAGTTTGTTGTCTTTAAAGTAAAATATTTATAATTATAGTAGATTTAACTCTGGAGAAATTTCTGCATATGTTCTTTTGGTAGAAGTAAAACCATCGGAATTTTAATAGTGTACATATAATAAGGCTTTTAGCAGATTTTTCAATATTTTTCAGTGAAATGTACAGTTTAGAAAGATTTGATATATATTATAACTATCACTTATCAGTGACTTATGATTTATAAGTCATATCTAGATTTATTTCTGCGATTCACTTTTACATATAAGAAAATCTGGACCAATGAACGAAGAATATGAATCCTTATTTGATTCATATGTAAATTCCGTATTTCCGTATTTGCAATGAAATAAAACACTGGCTTAACACACTCCGTCCTACAATAGTTTTTTTATTTAAAAAAAATTCTCGGCCCCCTCATTATTCGTTTCTGTCTAATGTTATTTTCTTCTCTAATATTTCTCTAATTCGTTTAATGAGTTACGAAATAGTTTATCACGTTATTATAGATATAAAAAAAATCTTTATTATATTGTTTATAATATTATATAATACTTGATTTTTAACCTAAAAGTATTTTCAGAAAGAAATCCAATGTTCCTCAGAAGAACAAATTTTTTCGCATTTGAAAATGAAAATTTTATACAGGTGAGGAGCCACTTGGATTGGAAACCAATGATTGTAAACTGTTACTTCTTCTGAAGCAGCCTCAGACAGTGTGACTATCGTAAGATCAACAGGTGATAAAAATATTAATTAAATTCTTATCAATATTAGTTTTCGAGAGTTGATTTCTGGGTTATTTAAGAATCTTCTGGCATTTTTGATTTGACAAATCATATTTCGTTTTCGACGTTTGTAGAATGGACTTCAAATGTAGTTTAAATTCTCACCGTACTATTAGTTGGAATTTCGTTTTTTGAAGCACACTTATTTCAAATACTTGTATAATTCGATATATGTTTGTGATCTAAGAAAATAAAATTATACGAGTATTGCAATCTGTTGCAGAAATGAATTTTATGAAACCAATCAGGAAGTAGTTCAGGACACTTTGTGAGAAATTTGAGATACATTATACACATGTTTATATTACCTTCTTTAGTTACCTATTTATTTGCTAATCGAAAAAAAAACAAAACGAAATCGTGTTGTTATTGTATTGTAATCAATAATTTACTAATATTTTAACGAAATTATTCAAAACGAATCAGATGTTCCAAATTATTTTTATCACTTAAGAGTAAGAAATTAAATAAATTATTTAAAGAATGAGTAATGGATTATTTGTTATTTTCTATCTCGTATGGAATGAGGCATAGAAAATTAAAATAATTATAAGTAAATGAAAAACAATTTTTTTTTTAAGAGCTGAAATAGGTTATACCTACTGAAAATTAATTTGTTTAATCTGCGAGCTATTAGAATTGTTAGCTATGAATTATTCTCTTGAATCAAGTTCAAGAGTACGTTATCACAACGGTTAAAATTAATAATCAAGGAAATAAATAAAGTCAGTTGTAACATTCCTCCCATGTCTATTATGCAAGCATGAACTCCAATTCGATCTTTAAAGATGTCGCAATCGATTCTCACCGTCACCATTTGATATCTTTAATAACGATTTATGGACCTAATTCACCGAAAATATTAACTAAAATATATTTATCTTAATATAAATAATGTGAATATTACCGTTTAAATGTTTTGTGTCTAATCGCATCTATGCAGAGCTTCAATGTCAGCCAGCCACACTTGTTTGTCGTTCAGCAGGTTTCGAGTTACGACAGTAACTGAGATTATTAGTCATAAATTAAAGGCCACAATTCAAAGAAGGATTTTAAGTTATATAACAATAATTATATAAGATATTTTTCACAAATCAATCCTCCGTAAGAGTCGATATATAATATCCTGAACAAATGTGGAGTCTTGCTCAACAACATATGCACGTGTACCATCATATCTCCTGAATTCAGACATTACGTTATAATTTTTTTGGGGATAATTAATCTATTACAATATGCACGGTTGTGTCCTTCAATAATTTTATCTGAACTAATTCTTTTGTAATTGTCAAATATGCCAGATAAGGAAACTGATGATAACGGAAAGCAGTCACACCTGAACGAGACCCCTACCACAGGGCTGCAGTTCTTGATTTAAAGTTTCGACGTGTTTCCTTGGGTAGAATAGAAGAATGATAGATAGAGGACAGTGGTTTCAAATTAAAAATAACAAAATTATATTAAATTAAATTATTGCGTTTCTATTCGTGAACTAATATTAGGAAGTAAGCATGTATCAAAACGTTAAAAGACATTTAATTAAATGTATCGATTAAGCAAGAACTTTAATCATTATTATTTTAATAATGAATTTATGATAACCAAAAACCCTTCATAGGTAAAAATGAATCACATTTACTTTTTGATCTATTTTAATTTAAAATACATTTGGGGAAGTAATACTCTTTTGCAGATTTTTAAAGTGATAAATATTATTTATACAAATCGCAAATAGGTTTTTATTTATAAATCATTAAAAACATATATTTTGTAAGACAAAATATATACAATTTGTATAAGTGTATGTGTGAACATACAAATGAAAATATTCATAGAAGACTTTAAAGAAATCGCACAAAGATTATGTTATAAAATTATATAATTAACCGAAAAATTCGGATTTCCTGTCCATCATTAAAGAACTGTGGCAACAATCACAACATGCTTGGGCATCTATTCCACAAGTAACAACAGACAAGCTAGTAAGAAGAATGCCCAGACTTGTAAAAATGGTGGAAATGAATGGTGTTTTTTTAAAAATGAAAAAGTAGTTTTTAATTGGTTTTCATTATTTAAAGATTTATATATTGTATAGTGTCAACTGGTGCCATAATTATATGGCTAAAAAATATTATTTACCATATTATTTGTTTTATTTAATGCTGTATCGAATAGTTTGATATGAAGTGTATGTATGTAATACAAACCGTAGTTTTACACAATAACGTACTTTTCCACACATATTTTTAGCAAAAACAATTTATAAATTTTATAATTATAAAAAAATAAATAAATGTTGAGGAGATAGTTGTTATAGTATTAAAAGGAGTTTTATTAATCGAATAAGTTCTGCCAGACAATACGAGCAGCAATTTGATTTCATTGTTGTCCAGGAAATCGATTGAGGTAAAGTCATCGATAAATTTTGTTCCCTCCTGCAACAGAGGCCTCATAACTTCACCGTCTCCAGCCCTGAATGGAGTGGGGTTTGGTCGATCTTATGTTTGATTTCCAAGTTAGCCCCCTTTTCTTTGAGCGGTGTTAAAGCCCAGTTGTTAGCTGTCTCCAATGCATCATGGAAAGCTGTTCTTCCGTTGCTGTCCTTAGCGTTAATGTCAATGTTCTGCTTGAGGATGAAGTGGAAGGTGATGAGGTCCCCGCTGGCTATTGCGGCATGGAGAAGAGTTTTAGACCATCTATCTCGTATTGAAGTGTCTGCTCCACGTTCCAGAAAAAGCCTCACCATGCAGTGATGACCTCCCAACACAGCCAGGAAGAGAGGTGTCCGCCTGTTCCGATCACAATGGTCGATGGAAGCTCCTCTGTCTAAAAGCATTCGTCCCGCTAACAACTGTCCTCGACTTGCAGCTTTAGATAATGGTGTCATATACATGTCATCCATGTCGTCGATCCCTGCCCAATTATCGAGTAACCACTTCAATGTTCTTGTTTTGCCAGTCTCCGCTGCCATGTGTAACGGAGTAAGTCCATGCTGATTCCTTTCTGAAAGGTTAGCTCCATATCGTTGCAACAAGTACAGGATGTCCACCCTGTCCTTCTTGATGGCCCAATGCGCTGCCGTATTGCCGTACCTCCTTTCCTTTAACTCTGGATTCACTCCGCGACTCAATAGTTCATTCAGCTTAGAATATACTCCATTCTCTGCAGCTTGGTGAAATGCAGTCAGTTGATTAGTATAGTTGAGTTCAGCTGACACGACAGACGGGCCAGGAACTACATTTGTGTATTGTTTCCGGTTAACATCACTTTCGAAATTCTGAAACGAAATCACCAAGATTTAAAAATTAATTTAGAGTTAATGATTTTTAAATATACAGGTAAATGATGGATTTGTTGGTTTGAGATGGTTTAGTCAGTAGTATATCTGCCGTGGACCGATTTCAAAACCCCCTTATGGGGCACACCCAGCTTCTTTAAAGTGGGTACCCTTTATTGAGGAAACGTAGTGGTTGAGAGTAATTTAAGCCTTTTACAAACGTTTAACTAGCAACAGCATATCATTACTTAGGTAATGAATCCAAGACCCTTCAAAAGTTGTAGAGATACATCATTTATTAAAACTATTATAAATTAGAATTTTCAACAAAATTGTTAAATATTAATATGGCTTTTTTGACAAGCTTCCTTGAAACCATGTCGTATTAACATATCACTTTCTTAATAATATTGATTGATCCTACCCAAATCAACAAACCCATCATGTAAATATATGTATTTTTGGTCATATTTGCATTATTAAAATTGGAAAGTATATCTCTGATTTTCCTTTGAATTTTCACTAATTTTTTTTTCGCATTGAAATAATTAAAAATATGAAGTTATGAAACGTGACTGCTTTGAAAACATTTAAAATACATCAACTAGATCTCTCTCGAACGCATTGTATTGAGTTGCCAGTATCGATTTTTTTTATACATTTTTTTTAAGACTAATAAAATGACAATTAAAATTGAATGAATCTCTAAATCATAAATTAAATAAAATCGAACTAAGATTTCTGTTATACCTGCTTCTCTTTGGCTGTATCATGGTAAACGACGATTTTTCTCTGGTCATAAATGGGAGGTGGTTCAACAGTATTGGTACTCATACTGGATTCTTTTGGGTCCGTGAGAAAAGGATATAACTGAAAAACAGAAATATTAAGGGAACATTGGCTCATTTTACGTATTTGGTAAACTGTATGTGTATAAAATATAATATATTATGTTTTATCTTAGAGCTAAGATAAATATTTTGAGCACAAATATGCTCGAAGGTAAAACTGAATGGTATATAATTTTTTACAGTAAGTGTTTTATTTAACCAAACTTAAGATTTCACTTTGTTGTTTATAGTTCTGTGCATTACAAACATTTGACGGGCCCAGGGAAAAATAGTAATGCCCATTTGTATATAATTTATGATAACAGAAAAATAAAGTTTACCAGTACATGCTATACCCCGGGTCATGAAAACTTTAATCAATATTAATTAGGTAATCTAAACTTTTCTTCCCCTGAAGCAAGTATTCGATCCAAAGTTTAGCAGGAAGTGGTGTGAAAGCCATCCAACAAAAAATGGACATGAACATTTTTTTCCTGGCCCCCTCATTTAATGACATGGGTATGACTTTTGGCTGGGGGTCTATACATTTTTGATGCCACGTTTTCTCACCCTAAAAAATGTAAGATTTTGACACACTCTAGCCATGTAGGTGTTGCTCGGATCGAAAATTTGTTGACAGTTTCCTGACTTGAAATTTAATATAAAATATATATTGTTATATAATATTTGTAGCTAGGATCTACCGTTTAGGAGTTATATTGGTTTGAATGAAAAAAGTCACTTTAAAGAATGCTTTCATAGCCTGGAAATTCCCGGTGGCTAATGTTGATAATCATGAATAATTAATTAATGAAATGGTTTTAATTAATCTTTCTTGTAAAATTATTTTTACAATATTGATTTCTTTTTTTTAACTTACATCATTTGTCATTGTTCCGACATCACGAGTTAACGTATCACCATTGTTGGACAGGAAATGGAGGGCTATTTTGTCTTGAAGATCACAAAACTTGGAAGCCACCCTGTACTTTTTCGCAAGACAGACGAAGACTCCAGTAATATGGTCAGGAACATCTACTAAACCTTTCTCCTTAATATGAGCCAGTGTCCGGATTACTTTGGTAACTTCATCAACCGGAAAGTTGAAGTCGTCTCTCATCCAAACCTTAATGGAAGGTGATTCCAGATGTTCCAGAATATGAGAAACAGCGATGAATGACGAATAGTGAACCAGATCCTCCTTGAGAAGAGAGTGGTACAGGGCCAAGAGGAGTGCTTGTGCTGCAGACATTTCGGATAGGATTAATTGCTGGTTGTAAGAAGAGAACTGTAGGCAATGGAGAACACCGGTGCAGGTCTGTTCAGAAAGGCGGCGCAGTACCTGAGCAGCCATTTTTTCCTGTCCAAAACTTACCATTCTCTTCATGTATAACTAGAATTAAGAGCATAAATGTATTGAAAGAAACATATTCATTCTGTAAATATATATCAAATGTATTTATATTATATCAAAATTTAATAATCTTATAGCATGACATTAACGATTCCTTGACGATTTTTCATATTCATATGTAATTATAGATGTATTTGTATTCGTGTTAATATACTGATATTAGCTGTTTGATCTTAATGGAGTTTCTAGACATTTAAATGAATAAACTGAATCACTTACATACTTGATAGCTTCGATAACGGTCTACATAGCCAACCCTATAGGTTTTCTAAGTAATAGATAATCCAAAGTAACGCCAGTATTGTGTAATCATCATACGCAACTTGGTAGCACACTCCAAGGAGGTAACTGCTATCAACGTCGGTTAAGTAGCAATATATTTTACATTTGTTGACATTAAGGTAGACTCATTACACCGGTTTCGCCAATTCCCTCCCGGGAATTTCTGTATTTTATCTAATCTTGGGATTAAAATGATAAGGGTATGAGGAAGTAGAAAGGAGAAATTGATACGACACATTTCTATCTATGTGGATATCTACACATGTCTATGTGGAGCAAAATCATATTTCATATAGTCCATAAATATATTAAATATCCATATTATATTCAATCGAAAATTATACTGTCCATAAATATATGGAAGGTATATTTGTAGAACTAGTTTAATTACCAAATAAATTGGGCTCTGATTTACTTTGATTGTGTTGTATTTTATAAGGATGCAACAGAGCTAAAAGTCATCTTTCCTGTTTGCAGAATAAGGTATATTAAATTGGCATTTGAACTTAATATTCGAAAATTGTTTGAAGTCATGTTCAAGGAGAAACGCCTTAACCAAGAAGGCAAACTAGAATGCAACAAATCGACTAAATTTCCAGACTAGGACAAGAGATAAGAGCGATTGGGAGGCCTGTCATGACTGTACCAAAGCAGCTAAGAGACACTGTAGAAAAAGGAGAACTCCAATAAAACAAGAAGTAGAAGAAACTGAATTTTATAACTTAAGGATTTTATAGGTGAAAAAGACAGAATGGATTGTGTATATCATTATAAACCATGGTTGAATATAATTTGTAGTATATTTTTCTCAGAAATACATCCAAACTTATAGATTCTACAGCAGTGGACGAATAATCCTACAACCTAGACACAAAATTCAACTTACCGTTTCTCAAACAATCACTCAGTGAGGGAATATATAATAATCCCATTTCAAATAAAACCTGTTTTCCTGTATTTATTTTTAAGGTTCTATGATAAAGGATCACTGATGGTCACACCTCTTTTAATTATCCATAGTTGTGCAATAAGGAAATATTGCGGTGTATATGAAAACATCTACTAGTAGATAAAAAATAAATATATTTTGAGAGGTAAAAAACGTTAATTTATTCAATAAGTAAATGGTCAATTTGGTGCCTAAAGTATCTGTTTGCTTTCATCATAAAGATGTCATGTTATGAAAAGATATCTAGTTTGGAGAAATTTTACATTTTCATCTTTTGCAATGCCAAACATCTGCATACATTTAGGTATAATTATTCAAAGGGAAGTTGATTTTTTTTTTAGTATCAAGGTGACACTTAGATGTATGAGAAGGCTTCGGGCAAATACATCTGAAAAATTTTAGATTGAGGATCTCACTGAGCTATTTTGCCTCACGGACAATATCATTTATATAATACATGCCGCTTCAGTTTTAATCTTAATTCTTTCTTCTTCCTAGAAAATGATATGCTATTTCTATAAGTTATTACCAAAGTAAGCTATCATAGATCACCAAAATTATTAATATATAATGTTATAGACCAAAATTACTAAGGCCCTTTCTGAACATAAGAATCAAAGTACTGTTTTACATTCTAGTTTTCAAATCATATAATGGTTACATTTAAAAAAGTATAATCTTATTGAGCATTATGGCAACATAACGACATTATGAAGTATTGAGGAAAAAAATTGATCAGTAATAATCAATTTTGAAGTGGAAACATGTGCCACTTCTTCAAAATTGATAATGATCTATTTTCAAATTGACCATGCTGAATCTCAATGCCCATCATATCATTCAGTAAGGTATTAAGACCTAGGAATATATTTTAAAAAGCCAAGTGTTTGTGAATGAATGAAATATTAATTAAATAATATTAAGGAAGCCAAGAAGTGTCTTTTGATTAATATATAAAATTACACTATTTCATAATTTTTTGATCAACACTATCTCAAAAAACCTATATTAAATTCTATATTCTTGAAAAGTTAATCATTAATATGTAACAGTTTAAATTTTAAAGTGTTTGAGTTTTATCATATGCTTTATCTTTTACTGACAGTACAGCTCACAGTTGTAATTTATCATTATTAATGATATTTTTAAAAAATAGCGTTAAACAAATAAAAAAATATATATATTTACTAAATTCTCAAATTCTATTATTTCTTCTTGATTACATATTCTTATTCACAAAATATTCTATGTCTATAAAAATGATTATTTCACAATATTTATTTATCCATTTAAATTTATCTTTATTATTAATATTACTCCAGAATTCACATCTATCATCATGACATCCTTTCTTCACTTTGAAAAGTATCCCCGCTGTCACTTAGAAACTATTTTCACTAATGTGATTCTTTTGTCCAATTGTCCCAGTTCTCAATTCTTTCTGGAGACATAGTGCTCCAGTTGGACAATATTATAACTAATTAAAAAATATTGAAATCTATAAACATATAGTCCTACTAAATATTTCTGGATATTAGAACTAGTAATTATCAGAACTATCATCATATCTTCATAAAAGTAACAAAGCAGATTACTATCAAAACAATGACAGAGCTAGCATACAATTTTTTTTTAAATTTTATTAATGGAATAAAAAAAATGGAAGACTGATTCAGAAAATAAAAGCGAAATCTTAAGCATGAATATAATAATAATAAATTTAAGTTACTTTTATGAAGCGCAAAACTTTGAGTTGAAATCTGACATAAAATCTTGTTACAGTATTTTTTTTGGGACAAAGTGAGTCAAACATCCTTAGCTTCCCAAGGAAGATTTTATCATTTTGAATTAATGACTGAGTTACAATATCATAAAGTAATAATGATGTGATTAATATATATATATATATAAATAATTAAATAAATATATATTTTATTCTGGGACAGGATGTCTCCTGTAAACAATGGAAATAGGGATTCAATGGCCGAACGAGTTGGGACAGGGTCTCAGCACGTTCGGTTTCGAAGGTCGTGGGTTCGAATCTCACCAAGGCAGTTTAAAATTTATTTCTTGGTGGACCCACGAAATGAATCTAGACTTTCCTACCAGGGCTAGAATAGGTTGGTAAGATGTAGGATTACCCGTCATTCCTGCCCTAATAGGTGTACATAAGGACGTTAAGTCCAAACAAACAACGGAGATCCTCAGACTTTATTTACATTAGCATGGCTCTATTTTAATGAAAGTGTACTTTATTTTTTTAAAAAATTAATCATTAAATCATTATTAATTAATTATATGTATTATAAGTGAGTAATATTATTTAGTATTTTGATTATTAACCCCTCAGAGTGTCAAAAACTAAGATGAGTGGGCATCTTCAGTCAGAGGTAAGCAAGAGAGAGAAAGTCCCACATTACACTAGAGGGATGAAGTTATTGTGGACATGAAGGCCTTTAATGTGAGGAATTGGTGAGGAGTTACCAGGATGGATTTTGGAAGAGGCTATGGTTATAAATTGATAGTAGCGCTATATTTATTATTATTATTATTTTGAATATCAAACAGGTAAATGAAAAAATGAAAGAGAAAAATATAACCTTATTTTAATCAATTCAACATTTTATAGGGATACTTTAATAATAAAGGACCATTAATGCAAAATAATTAGATTCATTCAAATCTATCTCTATAATTTAAGTTATTCCAGAATTCATTTCGTTCTTCATGAAGTCCTGTCTTGATTTCGAAGCCAGATTCACTAATATGCAAGTAGTTATGTGCTTCTGGAGTCCAAGTTTTCCATTCATCATTCTTATTTGGTGATTCGGCTTTCCTGTGAATATTATTTATTCTATAATAGAATCTGTATTAATAAATATAAATATAAACTTGTAGACTACATTGTTGTAGAAGTTATGTTAATAATAGAGTACTATACATTAATAATATTTAAATAATAAAAAAATTATAGTGTTCTATGCTTTAAGTAGCTTCCAAATGAAAGCAATGATAATGACGAAATCAGATTTAGGATCTATTTTTGATAGAATCTTCATCTTAAATCTTTTTTTTTTTATTTTACTTTTAT
Source organism: Euschistus heros (assembly GCA_003667255.2). Lineage (NCBI taxonomy): Eukaryota > Metazoa > Arthropoda > Insecta > Hemiptera > Pentatomidae > Euschistus > Euschistus heros. The sequence goes on along the minus strand of RCWM02000451.1, from coordinate 543,529 downwards.
ATTTGTTTTATTTCTTTCTGAACTTTTAATTGTTTGTTTTCTTGTCTCGGGAAAGCAACTTATGAGCCCATTGTTCCCAAAACCAAACAGAAGGGTGGCTTCCTCAGAGCACCGGGACAGAGGTAGCAGAGGACCAGATTATGAAATGAAAATTTATTTATTGAGCTTAATTCATTTAAAATTAAATTTCATGTAATTACAATTCTTTGTTTATTTATATAAAATTATAGTTATTAGTTGCAACCATGTTGAAGGAGATTTGTTGCTAATTAATTTTCTTGGCATTATACTCCTTATTATTCTTTATTTTTATTTTATTATATTTCTTAATATTTTCAATTTTCACTGTACTAAAATTTATGTAATATCAGTGTTATTAAATATTTATGTAATATTTGTTATATATCAACATTTATATTTCTTAAAATTACTCACCCGTATTTAGCAAAATCAGCCCAAATTTTTACTAGTTCTTTAGAAAGCTCTAAATCTTTGCCTTTTAAGGGCATGAAGTTTTTATTCTGCCACAAGTAGAAAACTTCATCCATGTGTGTTGCACCTTATTGAAAAATAAAAACAGACACAAATACACAGATTATTAAAGTATATTGAATCATATTATGAGTATTTTCAACAGTATTCATTATACAATAATCAGTAGCCCATGATTATTTTTATACAATTTTGACCATATCCCATCCCATACTTTCAATAATATTGATTGGATTAGATATCAACTATAGTGAAGAAGATAAATTGATAATTTAAAATAGTAATATAGTAACATCAACAACATCAATGGCGCTCCGGTCCATGCAGAACCTTGGCCTCTTCCACGATTCCCCTCCATTTGTTTCTGTCACCAGCTGCTCTCCTCCAATACCTCACACCAAGTGAGGTAAATATAGTAAAGGTAAAAATAAATATACATATATAATGAATGGTTACCGAATGCATAAGATCTATCTTTTGGTCCAAAAGAATATTCTCCCAAGTAATCAAAATAATAAAAGTAGACATCTCCAGTGTGTTTATCTGCTCCAGTAAATATTCCATGAGTGAACCAGGCATCAGTATAAATCTAAAATCATAATTTGACTATCAGCAATTTTGACAACTAGTTTGGTGTTCCTCTTCTTTTAAATGGATGTTGAATACTGGGTTTTATTTAATTTATAACAAGCATTGTTTTTGTTCACCATTAATATTGATGTAATTACAATAGTAGTCCAGATTAAAGGATAAACAATATTTTACAGTTGTTAACTGAAACATTCTGTACTTCAAGAAGCAAATAATGTATTGTATAAATTAAATTTTAATTAAATCAGACTGGAAGATGACCTGAATGATTTGTTGCTTAGAGCATATAAGGCAAATCTTTGGCGAATAAGAAAGACTATATTATTTTTTTTTTTTTTAATAAACTAGTATTTTTTATAATGATAAAACTATAGTTGACTAAGATGAATGGAGAAGAACATAATCAGGGATGCAGTCAAAGTGGAACACCACGTCTAAGTAGAAATACTTTAATGTGTGCCAACGTTTCGACCTGCCTTGAAGGTCTTCTTCAGGGCTATAATGAACAAACTACTAGATGTGAAAAAAAAAATAGACCGATAAACAGATGACAAATGGAATACAGAATGATATGGATAAAAAATAATATACAAAAAATGCTATAGAAAAGAACATATACATAAACCAGTAATAATACAAAGCTGAAAGGTAAGGTTAAGGCAGGTCGAAACATTGGCACGCATTAAAATATTTCTACTTGGACGTGGTGTTCCTCTTTGACTGCATCCCTGATTATCTTTTTCTCCATAGAATTTTTTTATTTTTAGTTTGTCCTGATCACCATTATGGTTTAATAACTGAATCAATATTATAGTTCTTTTCATAAATGTTCGTATTATTTCATCCAAAACAATCTGTTTTTATACCAACATTGACAACTAACCAGAGATATACGGTTTGATTTCTAGGACACAATTTTTTTTTTTTTTTTTTTTTTTTTAAGGAATTAGTTATAAATGTTTCATTTAAGGAGATTAATATCAAGTTATTATATTCAAAAGGCATACCTCCTCATTTGCTTTATTCATTAACTACATGTTTCGGAGCTTGTCATGTTGCTCCATCTTCAGGTTCTTACACTGTGATATTCTCACTGGTCATCTCATCAGTGAGAATATCACAGTGTAAGAACCTGAAGATGGAGCAACATGACAAGCTCCGAAACATGTAGTAAATGAATAAAGCAAATGAGGAGGTATGCCTTTTGAATATAATAAAATAAGGAATTAGAACAAGGAAAGTACCTGAACGGACAGGCTTCTTACAATAACTGAGTGAGAAAATACTTAAATTAAAAAAGTAAAAATTTGATATAGAAAAATGGAAAATCAATGTTGTGATGTATAACATGGAATAGAATAACGTTTTCGCTCTAACTACAAGTGTGGTGATAAACGATTTGATAGGCTTTTTATTGGCTAGGAATATGAAATTTTGATTTATTTAATCTTTTTTATCTGCAAACTCAATCAGTTGTATATTTATGGTAAAGTATAAGTACATATGAAATATTTCTTTTAGTTATAGTAACAATGAATAACAACTTGATGTATTATTAGCATTATTAAACACACACTCATAAATAAATGTATTCTATATTTTTAATTTATTTTGTGCAGCAATTTAATAGAGAACTCATATCATTACAACTAGTTTATAATATCAGTTAATGTATATCTGATCATGGTTTAATTTAATTAAATCTTCAAAATTTATACATAGGAAAGAGATGGTCTTAACCTATAAAAGATGAAATTTGGTTAGTAGAAGAGTGAGATATTATGTCATTCAGTTGTATAAAAGTCCTGACATTCTCAATTTTGATTCTATTGTGCAGGATAGTATTTCATTATTAAAAAATATATTAAGTAATTCATACAAAGCTGAGTTAATCACATTGGAAATATCTCAGGCTTGACCTTTTTCTATTGAAATAATCCTGTCTTAAACCAGTTACTAAATTTTTTATAGGACATTACACAAATAGTTGATCCAATAGAAAAATTTAATTTCTAGATTATAATGTTCTAACTGTTTATAAGATAAATAATTGGAAAATTAAATAACATAATACATTACATTAGTAATATTTATCCAATCTGATTTAGTTATCTCCTCGTTATTAAAGTAGAAATTCTTTATCTCTTTTGTCACTTCTTCAGGATTTGATGAAGAAGCAAAGTAGCGAAAAGTTAAGGGTGCAAGTTGTTCAAAGTTGTCATTGAACCATTTGAAGTCCATGTTGTAATGAAGAAAATCTAAAAAAAAATAATATAAATACAGCAGAACCTTGATAATCCGAGCCTCTGTAATCCAAACGCTCGATAATCCGAACGCTGTTTTGGGAAAAATAAAAATTATTTTCTGAAAATCCATGATTTAGCAGCCAATAAACGTTCTTCAACCTTAGTTCAGAAAAAAAATGAGTGATTATTTTCCAAATGTTTAGTTTTTGTTTTCTTTAATTTTTTTATCTTTCTGTACAGCATATTTTTTTTTTTGTGTGTACAGTACTGTACTTTCTGTATGTGTATAAGATTGTATAAATACTATGTAAAATATTAAGAAATTCATGTGCAATACATTACATAAAATATAGTTACCATACTATAGCACAGTAGTATTTCATAAAACAAACTATTTACCTTTAACAATACTTCTTATTTTATGGGAACTAGTATGTCAGTGTTCATTTTTTGCATGCTACATACTATGCCTGGAAAGCACTTTGTTTGGTAATCCGAACGATTCGATAGTCCGAACCACCCCTGGTCCCAATTAGTTCGGATTATCGAGGTTCTACTGTATATATATATATATATATATATATATATATATATATATATATATATATATATATATAAATTTTTAGAGATTTATATTTCTATTATCATTTTTGTTAACTAATTTCAGAAATTATTTCATGTAATATTCCTTATATGTATATACAAAGTCCATAAATAAATTGTATCAAATTTTATGATTCTATAATAAAGGGATTTCAGATGGTATCACATGAAAAGTCAATTTTTACAATTTCAATACAGCTTAATTGAATGCAACGTAATTTTAATAACATTAAAAATAGCTAGTTTTTAATTTCTTAAAAAACAAGTCTTAAAAAAGAAATAGTAGATTACTGATTTGATGGGTGAGTTCATTTGAACTTCATTACATCAAACTTTTCATGCATTGGGGTTTGGCTTGGACATTCTTGAAATGAGTAATCATTCATATGGCTTAATAATTTTAGACCTTAAAATTAATGATCTGCTTTGATTTATAATATATTGATTAGCTAATTATTATTTTATTTATAATTATTGTTTGTTTGTTTTTGGGGCTTAACGTTATAATTATTGTATTTTGATTTTATAAACGTATTTTTATTTATAATTATTGTTTGTAATATAATTTAATTCAGTTGAATATGATAGGTAATATTTTTCTATTTATGACACACCATAGATAGCTAAATTATTAATTGTTTTATTACTGACTGAATAAGATTTGCTAAGACAGCAGTTCTCAACCAGGGGATCATGGTGATATTATAGGGAGGTTGCAAAACAATAAAGAAATTATTTAATTATTTTATGAGAAAAAAAACAAAACATTTATTATAGACTAGTATAAACACAGCAATATAAAATAATAGGAATAGTTATATTCCATTTTTTTTTTTTTTTTTTTTTCTGTCTAAAGAAAATTAAGACAGATAAGATTAGTGCAGTTTGATTATATAATATTGAAAAAAACATTTTACATTTATAATTACAGTCAAAACTCATTTATTAATAGTTAGGCTTACTATTATAATCGAGGGGGAAGGTTGCAAATATTAATTTAATTTATTTTCACTATTTGGGGGTCCTGGATCAAAAAAGGTTGAGAATCACTGTGCTAAGATTATGATTATTATTATTATTTATTTTTTTTCTCAAAAACTCCTTTATATGTTAGATTTATTAGTATATTTTACTTTTTTCTCTTTGTACTATAACTTTAACTTATGTTTTTTATTTTACTTCTACGAGATCTATAAAATAATGATGAAACAAATAAAGATTGAAGAAAGTATATGTTCTAAATCAAAGATAAATTTAATCCAGCAGTCATAACATAATAGATCCATGACATTATGCCTAACACGAAAATATTTTTATGCAATTACAAATATCATCGGCAGATTATTTTTTGTGAAACATTTATCCAAGCTACACTTAAACATTTTATCATTTTTGAATAATGTGGTATTTTGGCTTGCCATCTAATTAATATACTTATTATTAACATAATAGTAAATCTAATGAATACTAAAAAAATTTCATTTACTGTTAAAAATATCAACACCAAATGAAATGATCTTTTGAGTTGAATCATCATAGCTGAAGCTTCAAAAATCAAAGCAGTGTTGTTCTTGTGCTTCTTATTTATGATGTGCTTCTTAAACTACTTTTGATTCTTTATGTATAATTAAACATTAAACATGCATAATTTTTTATTCATAAATTATTATAGATTAATCTCAAAATCCAGTAAACAACATACATCCTGTCCTGAGCAGCCCCTCACCAGATGTAGTCCCCATCAAAAGAGGCACAGGACTTGGAGTCCAACTATCGATTGGTCCTGTCACAAATGCCATAGGACCTTCCTCTTCCAGTACAGGTTGGAACAATAACAATGGATCAACCTGCCATTCCTGTGGAACATTAAGACTAAATTATATAAGTGTACTCTGTTCATAAATATACATAAATGATGTTGATACAAATGGAAGAAAGGTTGTGTTACATGAGCCTCGAATTTATTTAACATGTGATAATATATATTGAAGAAACTATACTGAATATCAAACAGAGGTTGTAACAAGATTGAAATTACAAAAAAAATACACTACTCTCTTATAATCTGAAGGACAGAGAATATTATGGATTTAAAAACAGACTTAATTAATCAATAAAATTAGTAATCACATGGCCATTATTAATAAATGGTTAATTCAATTTAAAGTGAATTAACTGTATTGAAAATGAATTCATTCAACCTTATGAATTATTTGAAACAAAATCATAATTAGTTATATGAGATTATAGTAACTACATCAAAGGATTTGATATTTGATCATAATATAAATGAACTTTCAGGACAAGAATAGATCCTGAACCAGGATATAATAGTATTTGTGTTGAGTCATTCATTAATATATCTAATTTGTATACTTAATTATTAATTACTAATAATTAAATATTTTTGTAGAATAAATTAAAAGATTGAAGTATTAAAATTATATAAATTGTGACAGTCAGCCTTTAAATTTACATTATTTATTAAAGGAAGTTAGTACAACCATAAATCCCTACTTATTTGAAACTTGTTTAATTTTTGAGTAATTTTGATGTATTTGTATCGTTATAGTTATTGTTAGAAAATAGATTTGTTTTTGTTCATATTCTTTTAAATTTATTAAATGCACATGACTAAAAATATTCCCATGAACATTGGAAAAGGCTGTAAACCTGCATAGGATATCTAAATCAAATATTATGTTTCATAATGAACCAAGTCATTTTACAGTTCTAAAGAAACAGAACAACCATTGAGGGAAGCTGTGGTATTGTTAGTAAGCCAGTACGAAATATGTGTACTAATTTTTCTCAAAATTGGCCAAGGTGCTAAAGAACTGAAGTATTAAGACTTTTTGTAATAAACTATATTGAGAATTTTTCATTAATTTCCTACCAATAAATGAATTCCATGTTAACAAACCACCATCTCAAAGAATTAGGTGTAATGGGTGTACCTGAAGAATTCTAGAATTATTAATATTATACTGAAATATTTGAGCTGTTGTAACTCAGAAAGAAATAGTTATGATATTTTTCATTTTATATCAACTATAATAGTTTAATTTTATTTATATTGATATTAAAAGGAATAATGGACATACTCTGAAATCAACTAAGTGTCCGACTAGCTCTTTTGCGTCTTTCTCTTGGAGACAGGAAACCGCTTCTAAAGTGTCATCTTCAGGGCAAGATAGCAGGGTGGCCAGTTTCACAGCCCTGTTTCTGGCCAGACCAGGTGGCAATAAACTCAACAAGTTGTAATTAGTACCACTTTCTGCTATTGCTCCTTGGAATAATCCTATCAATATTATATTTGATTTATTACAAAGTTACTGTGATAAAATATAATCCTACAAAAAAGGCAGTTGATATTGACTAAAATATATGTTAAGCTACTCTTAACATGCAGCTATATTACTGTATTATTATAATATAGGTAATAAATATAGTATCTTGATGATACATTATCTTTTGACCAGGAATGAATTAGAGGACAAGTTTAATTTTTTTTTTTTTTTAATGTAATGAAGTAAAAGATAAAAATTTATCATCGATCTATGAAACCATGAATCCAATAAATTATTTTACTTTTAGGGAGGCCTGGTTGCTCAGTGAGTAAGGCACCAGAGAACAAGGCTCGTGGGCCCAGGTTTGAGTCTGGCTTAAAATTTATATTTGATTACTTCAGCTGTCAAACAACTTTCGAGTTTGGAAGATCCTCCTGGGGTACGCCCCCTTAAATAGGGATAAACATGAGCATTATTTCCACCAAATCTAAACCTTTCACAGTACATTTAGCCTAATAACAGTACATCTTAACCAAGTACTGAACCCAAAACCCTTCACGGTTTGTAGTGGTGGTTTTTTTTTCTTTTAATTTTAGCTGCCAGAAGCAGCTACTAAATACTCATTGCAATTAAATGGTTACTAATGTTTTGTATACAGTGTGAGAACAACAAAATTTTTATCGTGGGAGAAGTTCTAATATTTTTGAAATAATTGGGAGTGAAACATTGTTTTGTTTAGTCCATAAACCTTTAGCAGTAGGGAAAAAACTGATATTTCAGAAATTTAATGTCATTTTATGTTTATTGTGTTGTTTGGTAGCATAATTTGAAGTTGACATAGGTTAATATGTGTTAGGTGAAGGCAAACCCCTCCGAAACGAGAAACAATTATGGTCAGATTTTGGGCTTGTTAATGATATATCAAGCAAAAAATCACATTTCGGTCATATCAACTTTTATTATACTCCTACAAAAATATAAACTAATGCGATGATAATGATAAATAAATAAACCCACCTTTACTCATGGCAGATGTTAAATGGTGTGTTACACTCCCAGATCCAGCACTTTCTCCAACTAATGTCACCTTGTTAGGATCACCACCAAACTTGTCAATATTTTTTATCACCCATTTCAGGGCTAAATTCTGGTCTTTCAGTCCTTGATTTCCTGGCATCACTGTGTCTTCAAAGCTGAGAAATCCTGGAAATTCGTTTCAATGGATTTAAATTATCAATAAATCATAAATCTAATAAAAGTGACAGATGTGTTTTTATATTCTTTTTTATGCAAAGCATTGGATTTTTTTTTCATATTTAATGACCTTTTTTTATTTTGTTCAAAGCATGGACTCTCCTTTCGTTTACAAAATAAGTGATAACTATGATATAAAGTTAATAATGCTAAAATTTTTGTTGGTATTTGTTTTCTCCCCAATGGATTACTCACATTGTACTATAATTTCAAATAAAACTATAGACATGAGAGATAATATTTTTTTTTATGAGCCCAACATTATTATTATTATTAAATTAATTATGAACACTGTATTGTGGGAGAAGGAGGAGGGGAAAGGAAGTGTGAACGAATAGCAAACAATTATGAAGATAGGAAAGCTTGTTAAGGATTGTCCAGTTGGTAAAAAATAAGAGAAGTTACCTACTTTTGGAAAACCTTGTGTTCTATGTACAGAGGAAATAACACTTTTTTGTCATAAGAATGGAGTCTTCTAAGAGAAAGAAATAGCTGTTCATAAAACAGTATTCCTCTTAATTCTTAAGTACTTCATTGATCAATGGACTCTGAGGAGCCTTCTAGTTAATTCCAGACTGCTGAAATTTTGGGAGGGAGTCATATAGATTGAAAGACATTTGTTACAAATAATTGGTCCTGCCTATGTTGATGGCACTACCATTAATTAATTGATACTATAAAAAGAAATTTGAAATATGGACACTCAAAAGGATATATCAAAATACTTTGCTAGTATGGAAAAGAAGAGTCGTTCGGAAGATATAAGGCCCAATCAAAGAGCAAGGAAGGAGGTGAATTAGAAGCAATGTAGAACTCAGAGAAATCTAGAAACAGATATTGTTATTGTTATGAAAAAAGCTAGATTGCAATGATTGAGTCTTTTGAGAGAATGGAACCTCAAAGGCTGCCAAGGAAAATGTGGACTGGAACTCCAAAAGGTATAAGGAGAAGAGGCAGGCCCAAGCGAATATGGATTGATGATGTAGAGGGGGAAATACGGCAATTAAATATCCAGAATTGGAGGAACATGGCCGGTGATAGAGAGGAGTGAAAGAAGTGTGTGCAGAGGCCCAGATGCTTCCTTCATGGACTGTATCACCTAATAATTTATTAATATGTATATATATATATATATATATATATATATATATATATATATATATATATATATATATATATATATTTTTATAGATAAATGCTTCAAATAAATATAAATATTTTTATTCCAGATAAATAATTATATTCTTACCCATTATACCAACTCTATAATTTATGTCTACAATAACTAAATCTTCATCCATAAAGTACTGAGGGCCAGTAAGTGACTTATCGCCTGCCAAATAGCCTCCACCATGTATGTGGAATAGTACAGGCACAGAACTTGTTAACTGTAAGGAGGTAACCAATTAATGGTAAAGAAATGTTGAAAGTAAAAAGTATTTTAAATATTATAAGGTGGAACAAGATGTATAGTGCTCTGCCTGTTTTATTTTAGCATAAAATATGAAATATTCCATTGATCAATAAATAATTATTAATGAATAAATAAATAAATTTAATTAAACTATATGTCTTGAAATGATTAAATAATCCAGTAAATATTCAAAATACATAGTTATAAAGTCTGTCTGAATAATTCATTATAATTTTTGACTAAGCAATTCAGGCTGCTCTATACTTTCATGAATATTTTAAAACTTAAGGGCTGTGATTTGTACACTCAAGTCAGTTAATATTTAAAGAAGGTAGAAAAGTATATTTAACTAAATTTATAAATTAAAAATCATACATCATGAGTAAAAACTGACAAATGGAGGCAGTCCTCTTCACCAACCACCTCTGGTTCAGGGTTGTAGAGGTTGCTTTGTATGCAGAATGGTCCATCATTTGTAGCATTTAAGATTCCTGTCCACGGTTCAGCCTCCTGTGGGGGCTGAGAAATATTATAATTAGAGAAACTGGAGTAAAACATTAACAAAATATTATGTTATCTGAAGAAAAGCATATTTTATATTTTGAAAATCAGGCATTGAAAACCAATATATTTTAAATGAGTATGCACTTTAGATTAAATGATTTATACTGAAATAATCACATACCATCATTGTTACTGTCTTTCTTTCTTATTTTACTGTTTTAAAATTATTAGTGGCACTTACTTGGAACCTGAGTTCTCCAACTGGAGGCTTGGCATAAGGAATACCAGTGAAAGAGAAGTAAGACCGCCCTGACCTAGAAAAAGAACTGAAACCACTGACTTTGCCTAAAGTAGTCTCCACTACAGACTGTTCATCCCCCAAAGCCAAAGTCACAAGGGAAAAGGATATCACATGTGCTATTCTCATCATCCTCCAGGCTTCCTAGAAATGGAAAAAATAACAAAATGGTATATAAAAGTAATTGTCTCAGAATATCTTATCAGCTATAGAGTATTACTTACATTAATCTTCAATAAACTAAAAAAAAAAAAATGAGATCAGAGTTTTAATTTAATATGGTATATAGTTTTAATTATATCGCGATAATTCAATCGTAATTATCAGATTCATTTCTTTAATCAGCTGCTCTAACTTCTTAATGCAGGTAAATAAAGAAAATCAACCTATTTTGCCGCGAACGGGCCAGTACTGCTTTTCTTAGCAAAATACTTTACCACAACTATAAGAAATTCAAATATAGGAGTTATAAATGAATGTTAGAAATAAATTTGATTTTATTATTATTATTATTTTTTATGAGGTTCCTACAACTGAAATATTAAATATGAACTTCAAAAGTTGCTGAATAGCAACAAAGTGACTTTTTATTTTACTATGAATGATGTTAAAAACAAATTAATATTAATTTTAATTAAACATTAGAAAATAATCTGAAATAATACTTACTTTATGTCGGATTTATAAAAATGCTAATTCCACATTTCTCTTCGGATTGTGGTAACAATAGGGTTTCAGCACAAGTTATATACAATAGAAAAATAAATACCACAGGAAACGTCCACTTACCATCTTCCTGCTCGAATTGAGTAAATTTTAGGAAACTAGTTATTTACCTATTAATCAAGTAGGACTTGGCATTATAAAACTGTAATATGAGAAGTTACTAATATGTTTTCTAAGAGTTCACTTATATAATTTTCTTTGTGTAGCGCTATTATAGCGATTTATTTTATATTAAAAAAAAAAAAAATCATCTCTCCTATTAATTTTCCCATTTTTTAAAGTAATTTCACCCCCCACTACTACTTGGAGGTCATTTTCTCCCACAACAAACAAGCTTCATCGAAATGGGCCTAGACGTTTTAAACTTCTGATCTCCAGTCTTCACTTTAACGGAAAATAAATTAAGCCCATTTATGCTAATTAAAATGTATGAATCAAGCATTGTTTTAGTCGGTTAATATCATTCAAGTGATTTGTATATCAATCTTCTAATTCCTAAAAATCTGGCAATTTATAAGAGTTAGAAAACAGCAGGAGCAAATTGCGTCATCTCAGCTTAGAGCCTCTGTTTTCTTTAGAAAATTAATTGTTTTAGTGGTTACATACAGCATTGTATTTATTAGTATAAGATTAATTTAAAAAAAAAAATCAACAATTTTCTATTATCACAATAAAAATCATTAAAATTGTAATTACTTTTTAAAAACTATTATTCTTTATTTGTTAATATTAAATGGTGTTGACAACCAATTAAGTAGATCAAAATATACTAGCACAAATATTTAGCATAAGTGGCATGAGGAAAGGCAGTATCCAACATCATAATATCTCGATGTTAAATATCTATTTTAGTCCGGGGGGACTTTCAGCGTTTTCCGAGTGTTATTTGGAATGTGCATTACTTCAAGTTATTAATGTAGTAGGTTAGAATATCCATGTAATTATTTGCGGAATTGCTTGTAATGGTACCGTATAGGACCGTTAACAGTTGAGTGCAATGGTCTGTAAGTGAAGTTATATAAGCTTACGTGTCAGATTCGTTAGTTTGTTTATTTGGACTTAACGTCCTAATGCACTCAAACTAGGGCAGGAAGGACGGGTCATCCTACAGGTTACCACCCTATTCTAGCCATGGTGGGAAGGTCAAAATTCATTTCGTGGGTCCGCCAAGTTGGATTCGAACCCACGACTTTCAGTACCGAGCGCGTTGAGACTCTCACCCAAACTTGCTCGGCCATCGAGTCCCTGAATCAGATTAGTGTATCAGCGATAGTTAAAATTGATTTAATTTTTATCCAACATTTAAAGTTGAATTTTTTGTAAGTTGTCAGTATTTAGTTTAATTTTTACTTTTTATTTGAGATTTTTGAGGTTTCTTGTACTATTTATCAGAATATTGTTGTCGGGTTAGATAATGAACATATAGAATAAAATGTATTAGTTATTTTGAGGTTTTTGAGCAGATATTTTGTCAACTAGCTGTTTTGAATAATTTTTTTCGGAACGATATTTTTTGTCAAATAGGTCTTGAGAAAATGAGCATCCATTATTGATATCTTAATATGTCGATCATTAGTTTCAGTCTCATCCGCACATTAAAATAATTTTGTAAGCATTAAAGGATGGATGTCGTCTGCCGATTACAGTAGTGTATATTAATGTCGGCAGTAGTTGTTTTTTGTAGTTATTTGTTTTTCCACAAATAATTCATAATATGTAAATAGCAATTAGAAGTACTACTTATTCACCCAAAAATAGATTTGACTCATTTTTATTTCAAAATAGGCATATTGAATGTCTTGGTTTTGGATTGAAATATTTTTAGTGGCTGCTATTTAAGTTTCTATCAGATTTTTCTAATTTTTACTATGCATTCAATAGTTTTAAATTATAATTTGTAAACTATAGTTTTAAAAATAGATGTATTTTATGTCTTTGAATTGCCAGCCTGTCCCTTTATGAAATTTTCCTGGGTTTTCAAACCTGTAATGGCGGATTATACTTGCTGTACGGATGTTCCTACTTCTGTTCTGGTCTGAATGATTGTGTTCGCCTTCAATTATTAAATTAAGGTATGTACTGCAGTTTATGAATATAATATAGTTTTATTCTTAGCATTATTGTTTGCTCATCACGACTCTTTTTATTTTTGGCTCTAATCCACTTTTCATTGTTTAAATTAAAAAAATATTTCAGAAACTGAATTGCCAAGTAAAATGATAAAATATTTCATATTATTTTATAAACTACTTATATATCTAACTACCTTTGATTTGAGAATCAGCATAGTTGATTTGTATTAGTTATTATTTAATAATTATAATCTTTGAGACCTTTTCTCCAATTTGCGTATTATTGATTGTTTATTGATTCAATGTAACTGCCATCTCATGATGAATTCCTTACTAGGGTGACTTTAAGTTAAATTGTATTAATTTACCATTACTCTACTCTATTGCTTGATATATTAATATTTTTCATGTTTCTCTCCTATCTCATACTGATCTTATCTGGAGAAGCTACCTGCTGGAACCTTTTACAAAAATTTCCTTCAACTAAAGAGAAAATATATCCTTTCCAAAAAAGTAGAGTATACTGTAATGACTGTGAGGCTAAATACACGGAAAAACTGGGTGATTACTAAATTAAAGATTAAAAAGATTTATAAGAGCACAAAATAATAAAATGCAGAATTCCAACTTTGCAATACATTTAAATTAAAATTAACATACATTCATAGACAATTGAACTATGATTCGGGAATGAAACTAATCCATCAAGAAGAAAATAGTTTAAAATTAAATATTTATGAATCACTGGAAATGATAGTATCATTGAAAACCAATCTAAAGGTTTGTTTAAATGATCAATAAATATTTTCAGTAGTCTCATTTTAAATTTGTCTCTGTGAGTGAAAAAACCAACTTGTCATAAGGAAAACCTAAGAGGTTTCTCTTTACCTGGTTATTTAGCTGACTCCGGCACCACCTCTCTTTCTATTACCACTCAGTTTACTCTAAGAACCGATATCTTCAAGAAGCACTTCCACTTTACCCCCCTGGGTGGGTGTCAACATGTTTGATTTCTTGTCGTACATTTTTAGAATTAATATAATATATGTACCAATTGCTTATGTTTGAACTTTTGTATGTTGTTAAAATTGATAATGAATGTTTGATGTTCAAAACTAATCATTGAAAAAAAAAAAGAAAATAAAAATTTTTCCAATTGAAGTGGCAAATGATTGATAAATCCTAAAAAAGAAAAAAAAAATCACCATACAATATCAAAATTTCTGACCAAAGTAAGACCAACAGTATAAGTAGAAATAATGTTTATTTTAAGAGTGGTTGGGTACTGAGCCATGTTAAAATTTTCACAACGTTAACTTCAGTTTTAAAAAGACAGCATTGCTTATAATTGATAACAGTTCTCAATTTTCTAAATAGGACATTTTTTATAGTTTATTACAGTTCTCCTCCTAGGAGTTCCAGTTTTTGGATTTATTGTCTTATAATATTTTGCATTATTATAGTAGGGAAAAACTAAGAAAAGTATTGATAAGATTGACTAGAAAGTTTTATGCCAGTATTTTGCTCTTCCCATTAAATTGTAATTTACAAGACCTAGCATTTCTTGAAAATATGTTTTACACTTTGCTCAAGACTTTTATTTTCCTTAAGTGGCCTAATATTTCTATGAAATGTGGATCATATTATGTCTATCTATCTCACCATGTTGTATGGATCCTACCTTTTTGGGCAATACTTCTTGCTATTTCACATTTTGATCTGAAGACTGTAGTAACATAACATTTCATTATGAAAGGTATTTGATATATTTTTATTATTTATTGATTTATTTTTATTCTTATGCATATAGTCTTTCATTGGTGAGCTGCCTAAATTTAGTTCCACTACAAGATATAATTAAAAATTTTCATAGATATGTTTTCATATTTTTGAACCATTTTATTTTAACTGTGATAAGATCTAATACGGTCATATGTCGGTGGATAGTTTGAAATAAAAGTTTTTCTTAATAAATATCAATTATTATTATTTAATTTTTTTTTTCATATTATACATTCATTTCATATTTAATACACTTTCAATTAAATTATTGTCTAAAACACATTACACATTTATGTTTACATAAATAGACAGCAGTATATTTTTATTAATTTAAGTAATATGATAGTATATTATAGTGATACCCCCTCATGAAGGTATAGACAAAATCAATAGTGAATATTCACATTTGGAAATGCCCTATCACCCCTATTTACAAATACCTTAGCCTTAGAAGACTACTAATGACTGTACAAATATCATATTCATAAAAATAAATACGTTTATAAGTGATGAATCAATGTAAGAAAATTTACAAAGTTTTAATTATAAGAATATTAAAACCTTTCCTACAATTAATTAGTTACTGATTTAGCCTTACGACTAGCATAGAGCATCTCTAACTCATATAAATATAAAAGGAACTCATAAATGTGATTTGAACACATTGACTGGTAACAAAATGGAAATAACATTGAAAGAGGATGTTTTCGTAACAATGTGAAATTTATTATATTATTGTATATCAATATTAATAAATAATAATATTAATTAATATACACTTATAAAGCGGCACTATTACAAGTACCTTAAATTTTAATGGATAACGGGTTTATTTCTTAAACTTTTTTTTTTTATACATATATAGGCTAAATATAATTCATCCTCCTCCTCAATTTACATAGTTTATTTATTTTCCCACATGTTTCAGTATACATATACCTATATAATATTATTTACAAAAATAATAACTATGAGATCAAAAGATTCGATATAAACTAATAAGAGGATAAAGTAATTTCTTAATCTACTTTTAAAGATTTTTTTTTTTTTTTACATTTAGCTTTTTCTTAGTAACTATTAAGTTTCTAAAAGAAACACAAATATACTTTACAAATTATGAAAAAAAAAAATGTTACAATTTTAGAAAACATTTTCTTACTACTATTAAATTAATTGATAATATAAATATTTTTAAGTCATAGCGTAAGTATAGGAAAAACTTATAACCCAATTACATTTTTATCAAATAAATAGGGTTTTATGAGCAAAATTTTATCTTTTAAAATAAATCTAGAATATTTATTTGAAAATAATTGCATAATCAATTTTAAAAGATCAATCTATTTGACATTTGAAATGGCACTTAATAATTAATCTGTTTTCTTCACAAGGATTTTCTTAATCCTATCATAGTCAATCTGTAGAATCTTCTGTTGAAAGTAGTTCGCCGCTGAGTTGGTCAATTGCTACGTACGATGCCGAAAATCCTTTGCTTACTACCGTGTCATCAGATCTGAACCTGACTAATAGAGACTCTGTTACAGACAAGACATCCGTGGGATTCTGAAATAAAATTAAAAAAAAATGAAATGTATGTTTATAACGGTCACTATTCATACATAATGAATCACTATTAATACACAAATAAATTTATTTATGAGCTCCATAATCACTCCATTTATTTATCACTCCATAATCCTAATAAAATTAGTAGGATCAGTATTGGTTTTATGAGTAATTTGTTTACCCGCTTGAGGTAATTTAAAATACAGATATGGCATAGTACGAATAGTTTGAATGTCGTCATCAACTTAATATGCAACAAAAATAGTTAAACTTCAGAGTTTACTAGCCTATCTATGCAATTATTTTTTACTTAATGATAATATATTAAATAAATAGCTCAAACGACAAAATGAATTACATGTTTCTATACAGAAAAGCAAAAATGTGTAATGATAGTTTTTTTTTTAATTCTTGGAAACCATTAGAAATGTATAAGATAAGAAAAAAATCTCAGATGTAAACTAAAATGAACATATAGGTTTAGGTTTATAAAGCCATTATAAATATTGATATATTTTAAATATAATTACGATAGGCAATTAAATTGATAAAAATTTCTTAATCAGTTTTATCATAAGTTAATTTCTAATATTCAAACTAATTACAAAAGGCATTTTTATATTCAACTAAGGATAGATTGATCCGAAGTAGCAGTAATAACAATGCAAAGTGAAAAGTTAAAAAGTTTTATTTAAATAGAAGTGACAAATTAAATTAATGATTGATAGATAATTTAAGAATGAAAAGGACACTAAAATATATGAGTACATGTTATAAAGGGATCCTTAGGCTTTTTTTAATTTTTTCATCTACAGGATTTATCCTTAATTTCATAAATAAATTAAGATTTTATAAATATATAATAGTATATACTCAAATATATACTGTTAAAAGATATTAAGACAAAAAAAAAAAAAAAAAAAAAAAAAAAAAAAAAAAAAAATCAAACTAACTAACTAAACAAATGCTTGAAAATGCAGCACTTCATGATCTATAGGTTACTAAAAATGATTGACACAATTTAGACCAAGGTATTACTAACAAAATATTTTAATAGATAAAAGTGGTAAAAGATGTATATACTTACAGTATTTCCACAGAATTTGCCATAAGAGGGCCCACTTGTGTCTGGTCCTGAGAACACCTCCACATAGTCATACATACAATCACCTTCATCTTCAAGTTCGAATGTGAGAAAGGTTAGGTGGACTAGCTGCCCAGGATTGGCCTCAATTGTCCAGTCACAATCTGCCCTATTTTCATAATTGAGATCTCCATATTTTGAGTGTGAATACAGATGCTTTACTCTTGATGTTGCCGTCAAGCGCCCACCACATGCTGTAAAAATATATACTTTAATCTTATGAGACATATTTCTTAATAATATTTCTTAACTTGATTACTAATGAGAATCATTTAATAGTTTTTATTATTAATAATTTATTTTTTATGATTTTATTTATGGTTGGGAGACCCTCTATTGGCAAATTCAACCTCTATAAAATGGGATCCCTCTTCATTTAATAGTTAGGGGGGAAACTTTTTATAGTAGAGTAAGGATAGTGACTATACACCTTGTTTAACTGTTTAAGAAACAGCATTTCTGAATCAAGTACTGAACTCAAGATTCTTCATGGGTTGTAGTGGAATAATTTATTTTAATATAATCCTTTTGTCATATTTTAACTGTTATTAATATTGATTCACTGTGATGTTTAATTTTTTAACTCTAATGAGATCTTGTATGTATATATGTCAGTGAAACAAGGAAAATACTCGAAGGTTGAAAAAGTTATAATGTCCAAATTAATTATGAGATAAACCACCGTCTTCATTGTTGCTTTAAAAAAAAAAAAAAAAAAAAATGGGATTCTGAAAATTGAGTGGGCACTTTTACTTGAAATAGGATGATATTATGGATAATGTACTTCAGATATATATATATATATATATATATATATATATATATATATATATATATATATATATATATATATATATAATATAAAAAGAAGCTATTTTAAAAGAAACTTCTCCAATTCCAGAGGTTCATAAGGTTAATCATTTTCTAAAGCTTATTGTAAATATTTAAAGGAGATGAATGTGTACTTTATAGTACAATTACTTATTTTTCTCGATTATGAAAGGTATTTGTAAAGAAAAGTTTTCAATTTGATATTAAAACAAAGTTTCGTTAATTTATTATTAATTCACAAGACAGCTGATAAAAGTAACAAATTTTGAATAAGGGGTTCATCAGTGTAGGATAAAAGAAAGCTATAGGAAAAATATTCATGGCAATGATTTTTAGTGTTGGTTATTGAATTTATATATGCTTAGATTTTTAACTCAATAAAAAGCAGTTATTCATTTGCAGTCATAAGTATCATTATTAATAAGTGTCAATGAATCAGTAAGTGGTTATGCAGTCGGAACTGACCAATTTAAATTTGTATGTATTTTATGGTCAAAGTGTAAGGACTACCATTATCCTATTCGGAAATGCTAGCCCACTTTAAAAGACTCATTCTATTTGCTGGTCATGTCTGATAAAAATAGAATTTTTACCGAAATATACCAATTGTAAAACTAAACATAAGCATAAGTTAATATTAAGTTATAATATAATAAGTTACATTAAAAATAAAAAGTAAAAAAGTGACATGCTTTTATTTTATTAATTGTAGGATATTTACCTGTTGTATGAATAGCTAGGAAACCTTTTCGTTGTACACTCGCATCTGATTTGAACGTCATGTACATGTGGTTTGAGGTTGCAATAATTGGGTGTGGAAGTTTTGAGCCACAGAAGACTCCTAGACTCATAGAGTCAGCACTGTCTCCATCATATAGAGCTACGTGATCATATTCACATTCTTGGTGTGGTTCCAATTCGAATTCTGTGAAAGTCTGAAATAACATTTTTTGAATTTATTAATGATTTTAATTTTTCTTTCTTACTGACAAGAGTTATTTTAAGTAAAGGTGGGTAATGTCATCTATGTTGAATATTTAAAAAAAATTTTTTTAGATTACTTACTAATCTTATGCGATGGCCTGGAGTTGTCGTAAACTGCCATACACACTCCTTTCTAGAAGGATAATATTCTGGATAATTTGGTGATGACACAGTTCCAGATGGAGCCCGTACTTCATGCTTGCATCCACCTTCTTTGCAATCATGTCCATTCTCATGTAAAGTGTATCCATTATGACACCAACAAGCATATGATCCAAGTGTATTCCGACATTCATGTTGGCATCCTCCATTGTCAACAGCACACTCATCCATATCTAAGTTTAATATGAAAGAATTAATTAGTGTATCAATATTTATGTACAGTCAATCTCTTAATAAGAAACAAGTTAATTTCTTGATATGGGTTTAATGAATGAATGAAAATTATTTTTACTCCTGGACAATTACCCTTTAAGGGTTACTATAGAGATGATGCTTACCTGTGAAGAATACAGCTGCAAAACCAGTTTTGTGGATCGATGAATCAGATGAAAATTCAATTCTGAGAGCATTAGCTTCAGATGTTATCATAGGGGGAAGCCTTGTACCACAATAGACACCATGTCTGTGGAGTACATCTGCGCTCAACTTTGAATGCACTTCTACACTGTCATATTCACATTCTTGCTGTAACATAGAAACAAAAATAAAATATAATTTATTTATTTTCACTGATCTATCCTATAGTTTATATAAAAAGTTAACCTTTGCAATATATGAGTTGTTAGTTTATTTCGTTTAACGTCAATTTATGCTGCTATGGCTAATCGGACGATGCTATGGTGGGAGTCCTAAATTTTGCCTATCCAGTTATAATTAGGATAGGGATCTTAACGAGTACCTGACATCGCACAGGCTCGGGACCCCCCATTTTACGTCCCTTCCAAAGGATGGCATAGCTAAGGATTTTTTAATCCCTTTAAAAAATCCTAAGGTCATCTGCCAGGCTGTGAACCCGTGATCTTGGGTTTAGTGGTTTGCTATGCTAACCACTACACCACAGGTGACCCCCTCAATATATGAGTAAGTAGCATTCATTATTAAGGACTCACTTATAACAGAAGGATGAGCTACTGTATTCTGTTTTTGATAAACAATCAACTTTGAAAATCAGAGGACTGATTACCATATGCACTTAATAATTTAATTTTATTAAAACATTTTTAGAACTATGCATCAACAATTTTTGGGATATAGAAAGAAAAGACAAAAAAAAGTATAAATATTGGAATTTCTATGAAATGTTTCTAGGTAAAAATTCAATCCATTCTCTATTCATCTCAATGATTATTATTATGAAAATAAATATGGCTTAAGTTGGACAATAATTTCTGTCTTTTGGTGGTATTTTTTTCTCCAACAGCAACCAAACCAAATCAATGTCTTATGACAAGTCATAAAACAAAGGTATGATCAAACAAACCAAATTTAAATTGTATGTTTTATATGAATAAAATAAGCCGCTTCAATGAGTCATTGATATTCTGCTCTAGCTTTTGTTGTCACTTTCCAATTCCTGATACCTTATAGGTTCCTTAAGTTCACCTATCCATCTCTGTCTTGACCAACCCACTTCTTCTAGTTCAAAGGAAAACTTCAGATGTTTTTCTGGATATGTCTTCCTTGTATTTTCATAGGTTCATATTGGTATGTCCATCTTGGCTAAGTGGCCTTTTAAGTGTGAGAACTAACTATATCATCTATGGCCTAGATGTCATTAATGTTGAAGTTCTTATGATTTCTAGGTGTGCCTCATTCACTTGCTGAAAAAATCTTTGGATAATCTTAAGTTCAAGAATAAGTAGTTGCTTTTGGTTAAGTTCATTTCTGTTTTGCATAATTATGAACAGGGTGGATGAGGTCTTATATAACTCGACTTTTGGTTTTCCTGTTAATGAGCTTAATTCTCATAAATTTCAAATCAACAGCAATTCGATGCTTCATTTCTTCTGTGGTGTCGCTTGTGATCTCAGGAACATAAATTCCTTAA
The DNA here is from genome assembly GCA_003667255.2 of Euschistus heros. Lineage (NCBI taxonomy): Eukaryota > Metazoa > Arthropoda > Insecta > Hemiptera > Pentatomidae > Euschistus > Euschistus heros. The sequence goes on along the minus strand of RCWM02000451.1, from coordinate 521,682 downwards.
CCTTCTCAAAGATATGGAGTCCAGCGAATTGAAGTAGCATGATATGATTCAAAGTCATCAGTATATCCTGATACTCATGAACCTGAATAAATATTTTCTATAAGTTATCATAAGTTAGAGACATTAAACAGTAGTTATTTGCTGCAATAATAAAAATAAATCAGCCACATTCCATCTGATTTATTCCCTAGCCCATTATAAGGTAGTTATTATTTTTTTTTTTAAATGCTTAGTGGAAACAGGAAGCATTAGTTAAACCACAGTTCCACTCAAATACCACTAATTTTCTTTCAACAGAGTGTTACAAGTCAGAATATAAACCATTTTTTTTTTTTTTAGCTTAAGCAGCTACCATTCTATTCACTTGGCTGCTCTATTCAATCACAAAGATTATTAATTAACCATATTATTTTGAATCTAAAGAAGGATCTGAGAACCTATTTATACTATTATGGTTATGAAATATACTTTTGTTTGATAATTATATAATTTTTTTTTTTTTAACTAGAATATTATGATGATGTAATAATTGCCATTGTTATGTGATGATAATTAGATTATTATAGCTCAGTTCTCATGACATTGGGTTGTTTTTCATTTTTTAAAGTTTAAATTGTTCTAACTCACCTGGAATACCTGAAACATAAAAATAAACAAGAATTAAATCAATGTTTCATGAATAATAGCATTTTATTGATACATTTAGCAAATTTTAGTGCTTTGAGAACTTACATTGTTGCCTTCGAGGTCAAAGTGTGTAAAGTTGAGAGTGATCCTGTACTGCGGTGGTGCTATGATTTCCCAAACACATGTCTTGTCACCAGGGTAAAGATCTGGGAAGGATGGACTGGTTATTGAACCATTCGGGGCTTCCAAAGTTCCTCCGCAAGCATCTATTATGTGAATAATATTTAGCTTGATTATCATTTTTAAAGGAAAGTTGTTTTAGGTTTAATATAATTACAAACATTTGTTGATAACTTTTTTTCCAAATAAAATAATTAGTACTTTTATTCATACATTTTTCCTTTATCTTATTGTAGGATTTTAAATTTAATTTATTGTTATCATTATAATTTAAAATTTGTGTCATTCTTATTTACCTTCGCAGTGTTTATTGTCTGAGTGGAGTTCAAATCCTATTCTACAAGCACATTCGTATCCGCCTAAGGTATTGACACATTGTTGTTCACATCCATGATCTGTCAGGCTACATTCATCGTATTCTGGAAAATAAATAGTGGATTTAGAAATTACGTTACTATATTCTTTTAAATTTGAATTTCATCCCAGTAATTTTTTTTTTTTTAATAAATTGATAAATAATTTTACCTTTCATGTAAGCTGCAGAGAATCCAGCCTTCTGAACTGAGCCATCCGAAACAAACTTAATGAGGAGTTGGTTTCCAGTTGAATGGACATCAGGTGGTAGTTTGTAGCCACAGTATTTCCCAATGACTCGTGAGTCAGGATCATGACCATCTAATATCTCGACATAATCATAGAAGCAGTTATCGTGCTTCTCAACCTAAAAAAGTAATGTTCTTAAATAATTTTTATTCTTTTATTAAAATAAAAAAAAAAAAAAAATTCGGTTTTAAATTTGAATATAGGCAAAAGACTTGGTTGTGAAAAAAAAATTGTCCCACTAGAACATCCATGATTGAGGAACCTAATTATATAATACTACATTTTTAGTATTTCCTTTGATAAATTTGTGATATAAAAATATTTTAAATTTTATTTACCTCAAAACTGTGGAATTTAACAGCAACTTGATAATCTCTTGGAGCAGTAAGTTTCCATATGCATTCTTTATTATGCTGGTAGTCTTCTGGGTAGTTCGGTGACTCCAAGTGACCACCCTCATCAACAAATATATTGCCTCCACAAACAGCTGAATTAAAAATGTATCATTAATGAAGAGATCGATTACTAATAAGAATTAGAATAAGTAACTTGATTTATTTTTTTTATGGATTAGCTAAACTAGAAACATAATTACTACCTTCATAATGAGCTATGAATCCTTTATGCCCAGCTCCCTTCATGGAGGTTATGTATGTTAAAAGCATTCTGCTACCTGTGGATATGATTGGTTCATATGATCTTTTTGATCCACAAAATTTTCCTGCATAAAAGAAATTAATATTATTATTGTTTTTAGGAAAATTGTATTCTAAGGATGCAATTAAATCATTGGATACATTACGAACACTAATTAATTATGTCTATAATTATTATTGTTACCTAATAGAGGGCTCTTGTGCCAGTAACCATCCCTAACTTCCAAGTAATCTGTGCGGCAGTTCTCGCTCTTGTAAAGGTCTAAATCAGTGATGTTCAGAACAATACGTTCACCATGAGTAGCCATAATACGCCACTCACACCGCTCACTCTCATGTCTGGATATAGGAGAAGTAATAGTCGCTGAATTCTCTTGGTGGGTTCTACCGCAGCCTATAAAGTTAAAAATAAAATATTAACACCATTGAGGATTTTACGAAGGATTTTGGATTGTAAGGATTGGATACAATAAGAATTGCAAGGTTTAGTAGGGCCCCAAAACTCAACTCCATATGTCAAATTGTTCAAATTATTGTCATGTAAATAAGTCTTTTGTAATTTATTGGGGGCTTTGATTGCTTGTTTAGTAAATGTTAGATTAGTCGGAAACAACAAACAGTTTCTTGTCTTTTAAGTCTGGTATGTAATATTAACATTAAATATATTTTTAATTTCAATTTTAATATCTTTGTTGAATTTATTTGTTTCTTTGAATTTATTTCTGTTTTGATTCTGTATTTGACAATTTTTTGTTTTTAGCCCTGATGGTGGACATCAAAGAAATAAAGGCCAAAACGTTAGCAAATTTAAAATCTGTCTTGTTAATTTCAAACATGCTTAATTTATAGTCCCATTGACTGCTTCCTCTCAATAGTCTAGATGTTATGATACAGTCATCAATCAAACACACCTTTTGAATTTTAATACCTTCTAGTATTAATGCCTTCACATTCTAGTAGTGGATGCTAAAAAAACTCCTCTTTAAATCTAAATATTTACTGTTATTTCTGGATAATGATACATTGTTATGGAATAAATGAAGTATTCAGTGTGTCATGATTTTCGAAGCTTGTTATTACAATTTTTTAGACATGCGTTTTGAATTGTCCAGGAAGCTAATTTTATACAGTCTGTAGTATTCAAAATATCTCGTCAGTATCTTCTTAAGGTCAATGATGCGACCCTAATGAACTATGACAGAGATAAGTTGAGGCAATTAGATCTATTTAAATCACTTCTCCCTTTTTTTTAGATTGTATCAGTAAGATACAGAAAATGTTTCAGAACATTAAAATATCAATTGATTCAAGTTTTTAATAATTATTTTTCTTCTTTTGCAATACAGTTTTTATAATTATTTTTTTTCCATCCAGTTGGTCACGTTAATAAAAGTTTTAATCTTATGAAATTAAGGCAGTGGAAAAGAATAAATCTAATAAAATTAAGAATAAGTTTGCACGTACGTTGACATTTGTATAGTAGATTTGTCTGTGCAATGTCCCCTTCACTCAATCTCAGCCTTTGGCCTATTTCTGGTCTTCTTTTGTTCTTTCCGTAATCAGTTGGTTGGATTGTGTCGAGGTAGGTACCCTAAAAATAAATTAAAAGTTAGAGAAATAGAAGAAAATGAAAAACATTATATTATAATTTATTTATTTATTATTAAATAAAAATAATGAACTATTTATTGAAATTTACAACTGTATACAAGTAAAATTAAATACATCTAGTCAATCTGATGATAATGCTCGTAATAACAGTTCAATAGGTATAAAGCAATTACCCATTGATAGAAATTCATTAATAGGACTATATTTTGTAATTTTGTTGAGAGATACCATTAATTTTGATGATGACTGGAAAATATTTCTTTTTGGTCGATTTTGTCTTTAAAAATAACTATTTATTGACATAATAATTTTAAAAAACTTTCTTCATAATAAGAATTTGTTTACTTATTGAATTTTTGATATTTTAAATACTAATAAAATTAAATATGAATAAAAAATTTCTATTGCAAAACCTTATTGAATTGAACCCCAAAAGAACTGTAAAATGTTAGGAATTAAAAAGGTATAATTCTGATGCATTGTTTCAAATGTATCTTATCATATTTTTAATAGTGTACTTATTTAGAAAAGACATAATACAGCAAGACTCTATCACGACTTGAAGAACTTAAAACAGTGCTGCTTATGTAGTAGTGAGGTATTATTTTTTTTTTACTTCGTTGACTAACTCAACGAACTTCACCCTTTCCCCCTCTCTCATGGAAACATGAGTAAACGGTTAGTAGCATTGTGTAGCCGTTAAGCCTAGTACGCTCTGGGACACATTTGAATCGACTCACGTTTTACTCATGTCCAGACTCTGCGTCGATCATGTTTTTACTCTGTTCCGACGCAGCCCCGATCTTCAATCAAACTTAATGTTTGGACCGTACTCCACGACATAATAATTATGTTCTTTAATAATTTAATTTAATTATTAATATTAGATAGTATAGAATTAAAAAAAAAACTTGTAAGCCGGAACAATAGGTGCACGCAAAAGGAAGCTAGAGGGAGGGGCTCTTTCCCTGTCGAGATTCACATCCGCACTGAGTCATATTGCTGAATATGAATCAAACAAACATCGAAGAATCCCATTTCAGATGGGACGCAAAAAAAGTCAGAAATACTAACCCCCCGAACATCATATTCATTGTCACAAGAGTTGACGCTGCTAGGAGTCAGCGTTCACTCTCGCGGGACTCAGCTCAGACGCAGAGAGTCGATTCAAATGTGTCCCAGTGCGTACTAGGCTTTAGATGGCAGTCATATTCTTCTTCAATCTCAGAATTTTAGATGTAAACTTAAGTCTGTTATCGTTCAGCAAGATTTAGATGTAGTTTTACTATTTTATATTTTCGGAGCCATGCTCTTTCTTGCCTGGATGGTATCATATAGAAATTCTGTTATTTATAAGCTATCAGTTCGCAAAAATGAATTATGCTCTTTGTCTCGACATTTCAACTCTGTTTTGTACAATGAATTAAAAACGTTATTATTTAATTTTATTTTTTTACATATTAATGTTTTAAACAAAGCTCCGTACGGTAGTACGGCATATTATATTAGAAGCGGAGACCCCAGCGATGGGACATTACAACTGATAACAGTCTGTCTGCTCTGAACGGCCTGCGGTGGCTTGCCATCAATCTTCAGCTATCGCGGCTATTTTTAGTCCGCCTCTTTTCACTCTCGGATTGTATCTCTACGCAGGATTTAGCTTAGATTTATTTTACTGTCCAAACAATAAATAAATGTCTAACTGTCCATAATTATTGTATTGAATCGATTGGTTGGTTTATAGTGTGTTTTACCGAGGATATCTCGAATATGTAATTCTGATGTTTTGAACGCAAAGAATAATTTAATTTGTTAAAAAAATATATATATTTTTTATGTTGAAAACTAACATGTATATTAAAGCCTGTTAACATAAAAAAATTTTAAGTGCTGTTAATTTATTTTTTTTAATGATGAAAAAACATACAAAAAATCACAGACACGAGCTTAAAATATTTTTTTCTGATCACAATTAATAATTTTTTTTTTTTTAATACATCTAGTTTTAGGTCCTATCCTGTTGAAGAGAGTCGGTATTGAAAGGAAAGTCCGTGACCTACCGAGCGATTGAGGGATCTGGTACTCACCTTTGAAAAAGTATTCCTGGCGTAGTGCATTATAGAATCGTAGTCGTAGGGAAGGCCAAGCGAGTTTACTTCCTCTTCTGTCAGCTTGTTGAAGTTGTATTCTTGACCTGTAACAAAATTTAGCCGCTTGTTAAATATAATTTGTATTTGATTACTTATAAAATTTTCTATTAAAAAAATAATCAGATTAAGTTGGAAGCAATCTTGATTTTTTTTGGGAGTTGGTAGATGTAACATTTATAAATCCACAATTTTTATTTAGGAATATTGATCCTTTGGTTTATGTGTTAAATTTGCGTTTTTGTTGTATTAAAAGAATGTTTCAATTAACCAAAGTTTTTTTTTATTTATTTTTTTAATTTAAAAAAAATAAATTTATTGAAATTTACAACTGTATAAAATATATACAGCAAGTAAATGTGTTTAAAGTGAATACATTGGCATGTAAATAACATGTGAAGAACTACTCATTAGTAGCACTTCAATAAATTCTACACTAAAAGGTCTCCAGGCTATCTTCTTTTCAGACGCCTCGAAGGATTATCAGGAATGTAATAGGAAGCAAGTTGGGAGACTAGTGGATTGGAGTGGTTATGGAGCTTACTATGGAAGGATAGGTATCTGGTTTGGGCTAAATCAGCAACATATGCGACATTAAGATCTTTATGAATAAGTTTATTTGTGACAAAGTATGAGGAATTAAGGATGTTTTGCAGGATTTTGTGTTGTAAGTATTTGGTACGGGAAAAATTAGAAGGTTTAGTTGAGCCCCAAAGCTCAACTCCGTACGTCCAGATAGGTCTGATAACTGTCATGTAAATGAGTCTTTTGTAGAAAATCGGGAGTTTTGAACGTTTGTCTAGTAAATGTTGAAGAATTCGAAAACGACGAGGAGTTTCCTGTCGTTTAAGTCTTGTATGAGGATTCCAAGTTAAACGTTTGTCCAGTTGAAGTCCTTGGTAGCGGATCTGTTCAACAAGGATCAGTGGAATGTTGTAACCAAAGGTTACAACTCAAAATCCAGAAAAGGATCTGTTTAAATGAACGACAAGGAGATGAAAAGAATTATTCTTGAAGCTGATATTATTTCTTGAAGATCCGAAGATCAATGACGTAGACCCGAACGTAGATATAATTAGTTTTTCTTTTTGTTTGGGTTCTACTGCTTTATTAGGAAAATTTCATTTTTTTTGGGGTTTGTTTACTGTTAATTCTATTTATTATTAAATCGTCGTCTTATTATCAAATTTACACAATTCTTTTACTTGATTTAAATCATTTATAATTTATAAGTATCTTGTATTACATATAAATTATAATGGATCCATGTATTATGCCATAAGCATATAGCATATAAAAATATTTAAATACTCGCTCCTCTCACAGATTTACTGTGGAAAAACAAGAAAAAAAACAACAAAACAAACAAGAAACTAGCAACTCCTGCGATAATTAATGAAGTCATGAAGTTCTGTTTTGAAATAATTCGATATATAATTGACATAAATTATCGTTAAATGGTTTACAATGAAAAACTAAATGGTTTGAAAAAAAATATAATCTGTACCGAAGAATTATAATGAGGCAACACTTTTTAAGCATTTTAAATAATTGCGAAAGCGATAAAAAATAATAACAACTAGATACCCTCACCAGTTGAATATTATTTTGTAAAACTATGTTATTAAACTGTTTGTTTTTATTTAATCGTTAAATATTTTTTCTTCTGGAAAGAGTAAAATTAGCAAGTGTTTTGAATATTTCATCTTCACGGCTCATTTAGTGTCCGTTATCACGGTTGAAAAAAAAATGGGATCGGAGTCGACTTTTTTTTCTGAAATTTCTGCTTTTCAGTCTTCAACAAATAATTTTATTTCAGTTATGTTTTGTGAAAATATACTGACAGGCAAAAAATTCCACTTTGCTTAGTTTCATTCTGATTTTGGTGTTTACGTCACCATTTACTGTAACGAGGGTGTATGGAACTTAAGAATTAGGACTTGTAAAATATATTAATTAAATAAAATCAAGGTTAATTTTAAAATTTAAAAAAAAAAAAGTTTCGAAATTTTAAATTAATATGATCTTTTATAGTTTTGCAGTTAGATGAGACATATCCCTCAAGAATTTATTTAAGATCACGTCGAATACAAGACCTAATGAACGCAAGGGGCGGATATAAACCTTATTAATTTAAAATTTCTTGGAAATATTTTTATTATCTGTATTTATTTAATTAATTTTTTTAATAAAGAATAAAAATAATTTTTTGAATAAAGAATGAAACTGATTGTGAGAAAATAAAAAACATCCATTAATAGGAATGGTTTGTCTGACAGTTTTTTTTTTAATTTTTTTTAATTTACTTTATTTTTTTTTATAATTTTCATGATTATGAAACTTTTTTGAAGTATATCAATCATTTAGTAAACATGAATTAAGTTCGAACTATTGAAAAATAATTTTATAATACCTACTTCTTGAAAATACTATTATTATAATTTAGTTTTCATTGACTTCTAGTTTGATACGGTAGAGACACAGTTTTCGATTCGCAGTTAAAATCAACATACATTGTTTTTGAGTGTTTGTTCCGAGTTGGCCATCTACAATTCCGTTGCGCTGTTTGTCTTTGCCCGCGAACTGAGTTGAGCCCTCTATGTGAGCTGCTAAGTTACAACAGATCCTTAGGCAGTTTAGAGGTTATTCTGATATTGATGTTATCTGGAACTCTCAGTTGTTGCCTAGTCTCATGATCCCACTATAGAAATTTTCCATTTTAAACATAAATAGCTTGGGGTAATTGTTATTTTTGTATTTTCCAAATGTCCTTAAAATATTCCATTCAACACTATATAATTAGGTTGGTGCAAAAATAATACAGGTTCATATGTGACAAAAAAAAAAAATATTAGAATTATGGTCAACACTGACTTCGAGCAATGTTGCGAGGATTTTTTTCTACCAAAGCCCTCAGATGGTCATCAACAATCAACAACAGAAGGCCTACCACCTTGTATCTAAAAAATATTTTCCATTAAATTTCTGATTTGGAAACTGTCTGCAAATTTTCGATTTGACCTACAGCGCTAGACTAGTTACTAACTAAATGTTACATTTAGAGGGTGAAAAAAATGTTAAACATTTGAGTGTGGAAAAAAAGGTTACAACGTGATTTTTTTCATTCAAACCATAATAGTTCCTAAACGGTAAGTCCTAGCGAAAAATTATATAAAACAAAAATTATTCTTCATTAAATTTATGATTAGAAAACTATCGACAAATTTTTGATTCGGGCAATACCAACAGAGCTACAGTTTGTCAGATTATTACATTTTTGACTGTGAAAAAAAAAACGTTACCCCAAAAAAGTATAAACGCCCATTCATAAGACATATCCACGTCAAAAAAAAAAAAAAAAAAAAATAATAAAAAAAAAATTCATTCATGCATATTCACACTAAGGCTAAGACTTCATATCAAGAAATCATAGTGCTTCTCTTTCGCCGTGTTACTGGCTCGTGAGTCAGTGGAGGCAGTGAGCCAAACATGGGATAAGGAAAATTTACTAATTTATATGATCCTTCCCCTTAAAAATAAGTATAACCATAATGGAGATCATTATATTCCTGAACAAAATATATCCCTGTTTTTCAAATATAAATATAACAAAAAAAAATTGTGAAAATTTTTATACTTCCAAAAAAAGAAAAATTGTAATCTCAATTACTATAATTACTGATGTATTATAATTATAAATAAATAACTATTCGTTACTTCAAAACCGAAATACACATACTTAAATATTAAAAGTATCTAGTTACATATTCAGTTCTGTTGGTATTTTAATCTTTCACGCTGGCCATTACTAGCAAATGCACGTCCCTCGTTAGCAGAAAATTTAACGAGCTGGTAAAATACAGCTTCGCGGAGTGCAATTTTCATAAACAGCCGGTCTCGTTTCTGTATTATTTCAAATTATTTTTTAAAAACATCATATCTAGATATTTTCATGATCTTCCACGCATTTTTTGAGAAACATTTTAAATCATTAATGAAAATTATTGAATTACACTGTTACCTAATATTAGCATGTGGCATCAGGGTTAACTTAGTGTAAAAATACATGATTTATGAACTTCTGGGCCAAATAAATTATTAATGTCTTTATATGGCTCCTAGTGTTAATGAAACTTTCGCAACTTTCTTTTCTTTTTAGTTTTTGCTCTTATTAGTGATTTTATATAAATCATAAGTTTTTTTATTATCACTATAATAATCGATCATTTAATAATCCAATTGTAGATGATTTGAAATTAATTTTTTTTTTTTTATAGTACTATTACAGATGTCGTAGCTCAAATATTCCTCGTTAATAGATACATGATTTTACACATTCTTTAATAGTGAATTTTAAATAGTGTTAACCGTTTATTTTGATATGCACCTGTCTTTTGTCGGGGCACTAGTCTATACTTTTTTGGTGTTTTTTTTTCACAGTCAAAAATGTAACATTTTTCATAGACACACTCTAGCTCTATTGGTGTTGCTCGGATGGAAAATTTGCCGAGAGTTTCCTGATCAGAAATTTAATGGAAAATATTTTTGTTACATAACATGTGTAGCTAGAACCTACCGTTTAGGATCTATATTGGTAAGAATGAAAAAAGTCACTTCTGAAACCTCTATTTTCTTTTAACCTTGTTTATTTCTAATAATCATTTATTGTTAATTTAATTTAATTATTAATGTAAATAATTTGGTCCTTTTAATTCTAAAATTTAAATTGACAAAAAGAAGGAAAAAGTTGAGAACGATTTTGAAATATAATCGACATTTGGATTTGATAAAAAACTGATTGGTTCAAAAGTCCAGTAGATGAACCTTTTCTATACGTTTGGATAGATATATCCATGATCTTTTGTTTTTCCCAGTTTAGAAGAAATTTACTTTTTATATTAATATTGATTGTAATAAAAATCATGAATAAAACACAATATGTGTTAATTATTATTGATATTGCAAATTTATATACACTTTTGCCTTTAAATTACAACTTAACGAAAAGAAGACTCAGGCCATTCTAATAGGCTCTAGCTCCCTCCTTAATTCCTACTCACAATACCCTTCTTTAACCTTAAATAACCATACTATCTCTTTCTACTCCTCTGTAAAAAATCTCGGGATTGTTTTTGATCAAACTCTTTCTTGGAAACATCAGATTGCCCAAATTTCCCGCCGTTCCATAGGCCTTCTCAAATTATTCCACCGAAACCGTTACCTTCTTCCCCAGTCAACCCGCAAGCTTTTAGTCTCTTCCTTATTATTCCCTTACATTGACTATGGTTGTCTGGTTTACGGTGGCCTCTCGACGGTTCTCGAGGACAGACTGAAGCGAGTCATGAACTGCTTCGTCAGGTTTGTCTTCGGTAGTCCGAGGCGTTCCCATGTTTCCCACCTCTATTCCCAACTAAATTGGCTCTATCCCACTTTCCGTAAACAATATTTCCATGGAACATTCCTATACCAAATTATCAATACCCTTCAACCTTTTTATATTTACAATAAGCTTCAATTCAGATCTGCAGTCAATCCAATACATACGAGATCCCGTCTTTCTGATCTGTATACCCCATCCCATAGAACTTCAACATTCCAACGCTCCTTCCTTTTCCGCTCACCAATCCTCTGGAACTCCATCCCTCCTCACATCAGACAAGCTAAATCCCTGAAAACATTCAAATATTTATATTTCCAATACCTCCTTCTCATCCAGACTGACGCTTGCTAACTATCTAACTACTTAGTCAAAAATTATTATTGCATTGCTGGATTCAGTTCTGGAATAATTGAGATTCCTTTTAATAAAAATTTAACTTTCCATGAATATAACATTGGGTACTTCTATTGTACATACAAATCATATCATTGTACCAAAAGATTTTTCTATATCATCTTATTTTATTTTTTTCTCATTTAATTTTATCTCCTCTAACCTGTAGAATGTTATCTTCTTTTCTTTTTATTTCAATATCATCTATGTACATAGTGTCATTAATGTATTATTGTTTTTATTTTTTTTTATTTTCTTTTGTATCTCATTATGTCTCTAACCAGATTTAATTTAGTTATACCTGCACTTATCTGTTATTCTTAAGGGACTTTGTCCCAGAATAAAATTATTTTTCTATTCTATTCTATTCTATTCTATTCTATAATAACTCGATAAAAAATATTTCCGAATCAGCTGTTTTCATTTAAATTAAAAATTTAAATTAACCGTATCATCATTACATTCTTGATATAAAGAATAGTAAGTTGAATATTTTATTAGAAATAGATAAAATTATGAATTTGAATTTAAAAGTTTAAATTTGTACCACTAATTTAAAACAATAGACGTAGATAAGAGCTGCTGTTATTTAATAAACGATGCTGTTTTTCAGTTTTTCATTATTAGGGGATGGAAGTCCCTTCTCCCATGCAAAATTATTTTTATTAAAAAAAGAAAAGAAAAAAGGTTTGTGAAATATTATTATTTTTAGATTAAATTAAAATGCAGATGAACCTTTTATAATTTAAGCTAATTTATTTGGAAATCAGTTACCAACTTTATAGACGTGGAGGGTACATGAAAATAATTTTTTTTTCTACAACCTTACTGAAACCTGTAAAGATTTATTATTTCCATAATGTTTATATTTTCACTTAATGTAACAGATTTTAATTGATTTTTCATTAACAGGTTTTTCAAAATTGTCAGTTTTATAGTTTATGTGGTTCTTTTCGATTTTAGCATTTTTTTAATTTAGTAAAATTAAAAATATATTTTACCCCTGCGTATATAAACTGCGCGATTAGAATTTTTGAAAACATAATAATAATAATAATAATATCATTATAATTCAGGCGGAAATTCGTATTTCATAAATTTTTCGTAATGACTACAAATTGGTTCTAAAGCTTCTGAAACTGCTACAAAAAAATGTTTCGTGCCTTGGTAAGATTCTCATCGAGCGGAGAGTACAATTTTAGTTTGCTAAATTTCGTACTGGTGACGGGACACTCTACTAGGTGAGTTTAGGCCGGTCAAATATTATTTTGTAAAGACAGAATTAGTGATTTGATATCACGTAGAGAAGGTTATTGATTGTAACCTGGAATCTTTTGATTGATAAATTAATTTATTCATAATTATTTAACTTTCTTTTTATTTAAAATTAAATTAAAAAATAAAAGAACTTTTTGTATGAAATGGTAGACCAGTGTAATATTAAATTAAATTAATAATATTTTTATCCATTCTTGAGTTATTTTCTTATTTTCATTAGTTTAAATTGTTCTAATTTTTTATTTACTTTTATTTATACCCTTGAAGTTTTTAAACTTTAATTGGTAGGGAGTTTGATAACCTGTCTTTGCCCAGATTTATACTATATTATATTTATTTTGTATTTGGAAAACAGGGATTACAAGAGATAATAAAAAATGTTGGATACATTCAATAGTATTTTTTTTTTTTTTTTTTTTTTTTTTTTTTACATTCCAGATTTAAAAGACAAGAAACTGTTCGTCGTTTTCAAACTGTTCGTCGTTTTCAACTACTCCAACGTTTATAAGAAAAGCGTTCAAAGCTCTCAATAAATTACAAAAGACATATTTACATGACAGTAATTAGACCCATTTAGACACACGGAGTTAAGCTTTGTGGCTCAATTAAACCTACAATTCTTCTCGTCCATCCAATCCTTATAATCTAAAATCCTTCGTAAAATCCTTAATACACCTTATTACGTCATAAAACAAACAAATCCATACAGATCTTAATGAAACATATGTTGCTGATTTGGCCCAAACCTGATCCTATCGTTTCATAGTGAACTCCATAACCACTCGAATTCACTAGTCTTCGAACTTGCTGTGTACTTAATCCCCAATAATCCTCCTAGGCGTCTGAAAAGAAGATGGGCTAGAGACCTTCTAATGTAGAACTATTGAAGTGCAACTAGTGAGTGGTTCTTTACATGTTATTGACATATCATTCTAATCATTTTCCTCAAGCTTACTTGATGTATATAGTGAATAGAGTTGCAAATGTCAATAATTGGTTGACGAACTTTTTTTTTTATAAATGTCCAAGTAAAAACAGAAGATATTACTATGATAAAAACCATTGATAATTAGTGCTCGTTAGTTATAATACTCTTAGTATCTAAGTCCGCTTTGATAGTCCTATGTTTATACAGGAATATAACGATTTAGGAACCCATAAGTGGTTTTATAAAATGTACAAAGTAATGGTTTTTTTCCCGTTCATTTTGCTGTGTAAGTTGTCTTTTTGCGGAGCAGAGGGGCCCAGCAAAACCATAATATCAAACGCAAAACCAGTTTTTAAGCTTAAAGCATGGACTTGGAGGCCGCCTTTGATGTCTTAGGCCGGGCAATATAAAGAGAGGTCTTTGGGTCTTCCAGAAGACATCTGCTTAGGTAGAACCATCTGTGTCTGTTTATAAACGGGGTTAATCCGAAAATAGTCTGTCACCGCTCGAACGCTGGGGATTAGGGTTCACTGATGCTTTCCTTTGTGGATGTTAAGTGTTTCCTGGTATTGTCGTGCTCACGTCTTGGAGTCCTGTACCGAGCCTTGCCCACTAGTATCTCATGTTATAAGTTTTTTAAGCAAATCTGATTATGTGGCAACTATATAATTTTAAGTACTACAATCGTCTAGGCGCTCCAGCCCCTTAACGCACCCAGAATACCTTTTATTCTAAAAAAAATAAAAAAATCTCCATCTTTATTCTTAAAAAAATGTAATCCATGTTATAACTAATGATATTTAGTTCTGTTACACCTTACTTTTGAGATAGAAATAGAAAAAATATAAGTAAATAAATATAAAACACTGATAAAAATGCAAAAAAAATAAATAATAATAATAAAAATGAAATAAAATAATTGATCTAAGTTGATTTGGAAGTTTATTTGCCAGGTTAGAGGTAAGAGCTACCGGTGAATGTGAAACTCGAAATAATGCAGCGCAATCGATGTGTCCGTGCAGTTCGGATTTGGCGATTTTGGTGTAACATTAGATCGAATTCGTTACCCTTATTTTCTCATTATAATAAATGATTCTTATAATTATAATGTGAACAAATTATTTTAAAATGACGATTGTTGAAAGAAGGTATTTTATCTGGGTGTCATCATTCTAAACTTACCTTTTTTACATAATATATAGGATCCCGCTTTTTAGTAAGTATTTTTCTCACTTGCCCCAGGAAACTCAATTTCCGGCCGAGGGCGTTCCTACAAATATAGCACCTACCGAAGTCCGCCTGCTTTAGGTTTACAACTTTTTAGATTTATTTAAGTTTTCTTCTTCTCTGTACCCCAAACATTGGTCGTATTTCAATAAAAAGATATTTTAAACTTGCGTTCCTTTCCTCACGTATCTAAATTATGTTAAAGTCATCTCTTATTTGTTTATTTTTTCGATTTAATTCAAAACCAGTTTTTTTTTCTAGCTTTCTTTGTGATCATTGGTATCACTTGCGAAGAAGTGGCTTGCTACTTTTAACAGTTACTTTTCGGTAACCAGTTACTGTTTTACTGGCGCGGATTCTAATGAAACAAATTCGAAATTGGAACTCAATTTTCCTTTTTATCACCAAATACCAACTTAGCCCGATATTTTCCAGTCTTTAAAATTCCCTCACTACTCTTCACTAGGGTTCCCGATTTTAGCAAAAGCAACCCCAGAATGTTCATTTATTATTCTATCACTTTTAAATATAAAATAAATACCTTATAATATACTATATTTATCCATATAAATAATATACATAATATATTATTTTTATAGTATTATTGGACTATTAATAACATAGTATTATTAGTTTTCAAATAAATCATTCTCACACCTGCCGTTTATTTATGGCTTCTCGAGCTTTTTACTATTGTCAGTTTATTATAAATTGTTGTTGGTTTCATTTACAGACTATTTGTAATATTAATGGCTTATTTAAGCATACTAAAACAGTAACTGATTACCGAAAAGTAACAGTTAAAAGGGGCAAGCCATCTCTTCGCAAGTAATGCCGGATCGTTATATTTACTTTATGTTTATCTTACTACAACAAGATTAACTTATTTTCCTTCCTTATAAAAATATGCAATAACTTTCGATCAATAGAATTTCGAAGTACATTACCTTATGCAAAATTATGCAAACAAGTTTAACATACCTGTCATGATGTTGTCTCTGACAATGAGGACATGGTTGTCCCTGTCAGGCCGGGTGTGTTCATGCCAGAATCCGACCACGTGTCCTAGTTCGTGGACGACGATGCCGAACTTGTCGCAGTTCTTGCCGATGGATATCGCCTGGGGGCCGTTGCCTCTTTTTCCGACGAATGAGCAGCATCTGGGAATAGAGAGTCGTATCAGAATCATAAAAGTTAGATAAAAAAATAAAATAAAATAAAGAAGGAAAAATCTTTAATAATAACGGGGTCCAATGATTTAATACATTAGTTTCCCCTTTATCCGGCATTACATGAACCGACGGATAAGGGAAACACCAGATGTCGAAATCAGCTATTGCACATTGAGAAAAACATATCTTAATATTAATTAAAAAATAATTATGTTAGAAGGTATTTTGTGGAAAACATGACCAAATGTT
Organism: Euschistus heros; assembly: GCA_003667255.2. Taxonomy (NCBI): domain Eukaryota; kingdom Metazoa; phylum Arthropoda; class Insecta; order Hemiptera; family Pentatomidae; genus Euschistus; species Euschistus heros. Next base: position 505,231 of record RCWM02000451.1, on the reverse strand, counting down.
CCTCGTAAGAGTAAATGGCTCCACATCATGGGCTTTGTTTTCCTTCCTTGAAAACAGTTTTTTTTTTTGTTTTTTTTGTAATAATTTACTCTAAATTTATTGATTGGATATTATTAATTACTTATTCATGTATGTAATAAAATATTGTATTACTTATTTATTAATTGTAGTATGTATCACAAAACGATCAGTTATCCGTAATTACTCTTAAATATACAAATGATACAACATATAACTAGTAATTAAATATTATTTTAATACATTAAATTTTTAATATTTTTAATCAATATTAATTTTACTGACGGAATTGTCTTCGTTTGCGCCGGTTAAGAAAAAGTTACTATATTCCAAGATTATTTTTAAAATGGTCATAACTTACAAAAATTAAAGAATAAAGAATATAACTAATTACTCACCAATAAATGACGAACGTTTAGAATATTTAAAATCGTCCTAAATATTATTTGTCAATGTAAAATTTTATCACAAAAGACAATTTTTAATTTTTTACAATCCTATTGTGCCTTAAAAATAATATCTCTTAATTGTTTTCTAAATAATAGCCTGAAAAGATAAAGATTCTTTTGTCCTAAACGAGCGCCCGTCTTTAGTTAGAGAATTTATCAGGTGGCTAAAGTTCTGCGACTGCCAGTTTTTCTTCCATTATGAAACAATTTTTCAATCCAACATGGGACAGCTTTATTTTATTATGAATTTTTCTTCTAAAATAATAAATAAAACATTCCTTAAATAATTATTTTTTTGCTATAGATAGTGCGGGGTTTGGTTCATATGGAGTTGATACACTATTAGTGTTTTATCTATTTCGGGAACTAATCATAATTGATATTACTGGTCAACTTATTTTTGCTACTTATTTTCTTTAATAAAGAAATAAATCATAATTCATATTAAGATAGATGTGAAGAATATTATTTATTTAAAAAAATAACAGTTTACAAAAATTCTTTTTTATTGAGCAGCTTGATATAAGGCTGTTTTTTTATTTTTTAAATTATTTAATTATGCTAAATTTCATATGAATAAAGTATAATACTTATATATTTGTTCTCTCTCTCTCTCTGTCTCTCTATATATATATATATATATATATATATATATATATATATATATATATATATATATATATATATATATATATATATATATATATATATAAAATATTAATTGTTTATTAGTTATATTTGTAATCTACTGTTGGCTGTATACTATTTAATTTAATTGGATTTAATGTAGCAGTTTCATGTTTTATGCTCTGGAGTCGTTAACACGATTATTGATAAAAGTTTAACTGTATTTAACATTTGCAGAAATGGCATATGGTAGATATTGGAAACGACCAGTTTCAAACTAATTTCTGTTTCGAGTTTTACTGGATCGTAAAAGTAACAAGCTGCCAACTGTTCCTCTAGGTGATCGCGGGGGAAGTTAAATATATTGTTTTGCTGCTATTGGAATTTTACGCCTAGAAAAATAAAAATGTTTCACCTAGTTTCGTTTATGAAACAAGTATTTTTTTCTACAAAAAACAAATCAGATTTATTTTATCAATTTTATTTATCATTCATGTTTAATTATACAGGATGCTGAAAAACTGTGCATACCTCACTTGGTTTCGAACATAATTAAGATCAGAAAAAAAAATCAAATTATTAACTGCATAAATATTTCTTAAAACTCTGTAAAAATATCAACTTATTATTATTTTTTTTTTTTCAAAATTGTGAACTCTTATTATTTATTTTTTTACGTATTATTGGGTGTCCCACATGAAATGTCCGATTTTTCAAATCTTAATGTTTAGGGAGAATTAGACCGTTGTCTGTTAATTTATGGCAAAATATTCAAATAGTATTACTATCAGTGTTTTACTTTTCAAACGTGAAAATGGAAACACGCAATTTTCCTTAATTTATGATTATATTAATTAATTAATTTTTTTATTGGAGCCTAACGACCTTATTTACTCTAACTATGGAAGGACGGGTTATCTTATTGGTTACCAACCCATTGCCAAGGTGGGAAGGTCAAGATTTAGTTAGTGAGTCCGCCACAAGTAACCCGCCCAAGTGAAAATCGAACTCTAGAACCTCGCCCAACTCGCTCGGCCATTGAGTCCTCATTAATTTTATTTAATGAGTTCAGACTAGGAAAATCCGCTCCCACGGATCAATTATGACTATCGACACTGATCAGATCAATGGCTAGATGTCAATCATCCACTTGGCTACATGCCAAAACGGAATATTCATCCGAAATAAGTAATGGTTACTCTAATGTTATCTACGAGTAGAGTCTTCATTTTAACTGTCAGTAAATTCCTACTGCTAAGCAATTGACCAAATGCATAAAAATTTTATGAAACAACTTGCAGTACTGAACAGGAAACGATCTGTTTTATTGCATATATTGATTTCTAATTAATTTAATTTATGAAAATGCGAAATCAGTCATTAAAGACCATTTAGCACGCGCGGGAAAAGATGGCTTTGCTAACAGTGAATTTGAAAAAGAATAATTATTTTTCGATTCCACAGAGATTAAGAAGCTGTAATTATTTTAAAAAATACATATAGCTAACTAACGCAATATTTGATTTATTATTATTATTTATTTATTTGTTATCTCGCTTTTTGTGGTTTCTGAACTGGGGTGGGGGACAAGTCTAGCCAACTTCAGCTTAGGTTCAATTTTTTTTCCTCCTCATATGTTTAAAAATTTCCGAACAATCCTTGCCGTGTCTAGGAAGACCGCCTGTTGAGCCTCTCTTGGTACATCCAATGGCAACTTCAGATCATCAACACCAACTACAGTTGAAGTCGGGATCAGCCCGTTTGTCGATATTACAATTGGCGTCACCATTGCGTTTTCTAGGCGATACAATTGCTTCAATTCAACGGCCAATTCCTGATATTTTCGTAACTTCTCTCCAACGGTGGAAGTCATATTGTTGTCGTTGGGAACGGCGATGTCGACTATCCGTGCTGTCTTCTCTTTTAGGTTTATAAGTAATATGTCTGGTTTGTTGTGTCGCACAGTGTGGTCCGTCAGTATAGACTCGTCCCAATATAGCTTGAGAGGCCCATTTTGAAGCAACCTATCGGGCTTATACCTGTAATATGGTGTTTGTTTATCTAATAGGTTTAACTTCCTGGCTATGGACTGATGAACAATTTTGGCTACATTATTATGCCTTTGGAGATATTCCGAACTGGCTAGAACTACACATCTACCAGTAATATGCTGGATAGACTCCAGTGTCGCGGAACATAGTCGACACTTGTCGACACATAGTCGGAACGTCCTCGACCCTGCTCAAATTTAGCGGCGTTTGACCATCGTCCAATCTTTGCATTGTCATGTGAATTATCGTAGTATTTGACAAGAAATACTAGCGTAGAGTCGATTCCTGCTTTCGGCACGCTTCTTCGATATTTATTAAGCCACGTCCTCCTTCCTTTCTCGGCAGATACAGCCGAACTGTGGAGGATATCGGATGGTGGGCCCTTTCTTGATTTAGAGTCGTTCTTACCATACGGTCAACCTCTTGCAGACTTGTTTGGACCAATGTAATACATCAAAGCTGTAACTTAAAACTGGTATGGCCCAGGTATTGAAGGCTTTGATTTTTTGCAATCCAGACAAATGTGTCTTCAATAGGAGCTTCAACCTCTTCTTGAATCTTGTCAGAAGCTTGTTCTTCATTCCCTTTTGGGCAATTTTGAAATGCTACTGCATTCCTAAATATGTATATTGTTGATTCATATCAAGTTCTTGATTACAGTCGTCTTCATTTATAGCTATTATATTTTCGATTCTTTTCGCTCTTCCCTTGTTTATTTGAAGCACGGCACATTTGACTAAACCAGATGACATACTAGTATCACTGGTTTTGGCCATATCTTTCAATTGTTCTTTATTTTTTGCTTATAACTTCAGGTCATCCTTATTATTATTTTTGTTACTATTGTTATTATTAATGATAATGAAAACATATTTTTCTAATTTTTATTTAAAAAAGCTTTTCTTATGTTACTATTGTTATTATTAATCATAATGAAAACATATTTTTCTAATTTTTATTTAAAAAAGCTTTTTCTTTAAAAACCAACTACTGCGTTTTAATCGTTTTAACATATTTTAGATTATCATACTTAAAAATTAATTTCTCAGTTTCTAACCAATTTTACTGGATTGGGTGGGTGTCCCTTTAGATAAAAAATATTTTCATATAAAAGATGGAAAAAACAGTTTTTCCACTTTGAAAAAAAAAAATACTATAGTTTTTACTGTTCACTGTTTTACCGTTACTACAAAATTGAAGGATTTGATGGATGAAGGGGTTATGTAACAAACCTCAATTTCGAATATTTATGTTAAATTTTTTTTTTTTTACATTTTCCTTTAGCAGGGAAATGTTACTAAGCCCCTTCATCTTCTTCATGTCTATAGTTGTTTTGAAATATTCAGATTTTGCTATCTAACACTTCTGCAAATAACTCCTTAATGCCCTGAACTAGATTTTATTTTAAAAAATGTGACATTATTCCTCCATCCAACAAAATGGAGTAAGTTATGAATCCATATTTTAGTTATGAATCCATATTTTTATAATTCTTTTTAAAAACCTTTAAAAAAATAAAAATAAAAAAAATAAAAAAACAACTTTTGCATGAAAATAAAAAAAACTAAAACAGTTTTTTAATGTTCAGGATTATCACTGGGATGGATGTATAAGAAACAAAACAAATTATGATCATGAACTATGGAAAAATTAAAATGCTCAACATTTTGATTTTTTTATAATCTTAAATTTGTGAGGAAAAATTTGTTCTTTGGACACCCTGTATAGTTACGAGATTTATATATTTTATTTTATTTTTTTTAAATCTTTCTTATACGATTTTCACTGATGGATATCTAAAATAACCATTTGGATATACATATACGCTAATATAGAAAATCTATTGCTGTATAAACGTTAAAATTATTTATTCCTTATCTCCTAGCAACTCACTTTCCTGCCAAAATCTTAGACTCATGCATACAACATAAACCACTCGGATGGATGTTACCACCATCTTAGACTACCTTTGCAGAGCTGTGCTATCTTTGCACTGTACAAACATGTATGATCTAAGAGCCTTCCTCGGATTGGCTAATGTTTCCGCTCTATGTTATTCCCTTTGTTGTTTGCTCCATCGGCTTCTTCTTGTTAGAACAGTCGCAATATTAATGTGGAACTACCTGAATTAGGGCTTGTTTATCCAGGTTGAGAATTTGGCTACTGCTATTACCCCTATGCTTACAATTTAAAATCGAAATTTGAAAATGTATTATGTATAAAGTATTGAATAGAAATAAATAATTTAAATTATCATTTAAAATAATTTATGAAGATGTAGGTAGTAGTATTGAAATGATATGATACATAAAAAATGATATAGCTTATGCTAACTTTCATTTTTCTCACAATTTATAATACATATTTGCTCCCTTTTTCCTTTTCATTAACTATGTGGTTTTGGATTTGTAAAGCAGTTTATGCCCCAATCATAATCATTCCTTTATTGCAATGAACTATCTTATTCTTCTTTTTATGTATTTATTTACCAATTATATTCTCTATCTGTCATCTATTATACTTTATTTATCTATTTACTCATTAACGATATTCACTTTTTTTTCCTCCTAATGTCTTTTTTATTTTTGTGAAAACAAAATATTTAATTTATTTGTTTCAGTTGATTTTTCTTGTTTTTAAACCAATGATTTTTTTAAATATTACTTTCATACTGTTTTTATTTTCTTATCTTTTTGAAAATTAGGCCGAAACGTTTTTTATATTTACATTTTTTTACCAATGTCATATATTTTTGTTTTTTTTGTTTTGTTTTCACTCCTTTTTTTGTCATATATTTTTGTTAGTTTTCTACAAGCCCTGAAGGCTTACGGTCTAGGCCGAAACGTCGGCACAAGAAATTAAATTTATATTTACATTTTTTACCAATGGCTGCATACCCCAACTACCTACATCTTAATAAGTTCCACAGCTAACGAATATCTCATCATAATTTATGGTTTTTTTTTTAGTTTGGAGTAATTTTTGCTATTTCTAAAAAAGAATGTTGCATTAGCTGTGTCATTAGTGATAGTTCGTGAAGATATATTAGAAATTTCTTCACCAATATGAACTTTGATTCTAGATTTTACATCTTTATATTTATTTTAATGAGAATAAAAAAAAATATTTTCATCTTCACATCATTATTTAGTTGTTTTTTTTTTTCATATGTTGGTATCAGTGTATTTCATATTTTATTTTAAAGAAGGTCTAGAATAAATAATTTCTAATCAGATATGGACAATAGTTAATACTTATATTCAATCAATAATATTTATTATTTATTGATAATAATAGAGTGCATAAAGGAATGACCGTTTCGTCAACTGAATTCCAAGAACAATTTACATGTTTATATTATTGATTAATAACATTTGTTCTTTAATCTAAGCTTATTTTTCAACAATGGACTGCCTCGATTTAGTTTAGAAGTTTATATTGTAGAGGCAACTTGAGGAGAAAGAAATTCATTTAATTTTAAGACATTATTGGAAATAAATTTGTTCAGCCGCTGAATCGGTTCGTAAAATCAACTCAACTCATGGTATCCTTGATATAACCACGCGGCGTTGGTTTCTTTGCTTCATCAGATTTGAATTCTTTCATTACATGACCCTCTTCTTGAATGAGAAAAATATTGATACATTTCAAAAGTAAAAGCAACGATAGCCATTGCAAGTAGTGGGGCCTGCTTGGGATTAAATAATTGGCTGAAGGATGAGAAATGGCAGCGCGTCACATTGGGTTATATTTTGATTGTTAATTTCACCTGAGAAAAAAAAATATCTACATTTTTTTTTTAAGAGACAGCCATTTTGTAAAAATATTTATATAAAACATATATACACCATATTTATATTTATAATCAATACTCACCCACAAGGGCGCTCTGTAAACACGATGAAATTAGGATGCTCTGCTGGCACCCTCTCGACGAACTTGACGCAGGTGAAGTTTTCCCAGTGGCGCATGGCCTGCTTGAAAAGCGCTTTGTGCGCTCCGGAAAAGTTTCCGTCGATCTCGTAGGGTATGACCCCGTACTCCCATACCCGATCCTTCCTTGCTGTAGCTGCTCTCCTTTTCCTGGTTACTGGTTTAACCGTCGTCCTGGAAAAAAAATATTTGAAGTTAGCATATTCTTATTACCTTTAAAAAATTATAAATAGTTTATGTCATGGCGTATTATATTTACATCCTATCTGTTTGTCAAATATTCTGTATAATTTCTAATTCTATTTATTGTTATAAGAAATATGATTTAAAATATAATTTAATATTTATTCTAAGTATCTACTTTTTTTGGGGAGGGGGAGAGGAGGGGTTACAGTTGCGAAATTTTTTTTTATTTTTTAAAATTGTAATACTGATAGGAAATAAAATAATAAGAACGCTCTTGAAAGAGTCCAAGGCTTTGATAAATTTTAAAATTTCTCTCATGAGAACTAGCAGCATCCGAAAAAATATTGAAGAATGTTTCATTACACAGTATAATTAAAAAAAAAATTTAATATTCTACTCTCTGTAGAACAGATCCGCTACCCAGGACTCCAACTAGACGAACCTTTTACTTGGAATCCACTTACAAGACTAAAATGACAAGAAACTGCTCGTTATTTTCGACTTCTTTAACATTTACTAGACAAACCCTCCAAGATGGCGATCAACTACTACAGACTCATTTACATGACAGACCTATATTGACTGACAGAGTTGAAATCTGGTGCTCCACTAAATCATTTAATTTATCTCGTTTCCCAATCCTTGCAATAAAAAATCCTTCAAATAATTCTTAATCCTCACTTAGTTACAAATACACTTATCCATTAAGACCTTAATGTTCCATATGTTGCTGATTTAGCCTAAACCAGATACCAAACAGATAGTAAACTCCATAACTCCTTAAATCCACTGGTTTTTCATCTTGCTTCCTATTCTATTCCCGATAGCTTCCCGAAGTGTCTGAGAAGAAGATGGCCCCGAGACCTATAGAACTTTTAAGTGCTACCAGTGGGTTGTTGCTATAGTTGACAAACAATTGTCATGTTATTATGAACACTATCATCACACTTACTGAATGTATTTTTTATTTTATTTTTTATATATACAGTTGTTAATGTCAATAAATAGGAAAAAAAAAATATAACTTATTTTACAAGCATATTGATGCTTTTTTTGGTTATTTTAATGAATATCCTTTTCTGATGTTGGTACTAAAGTGATCGACTGTTAATCATTTATTATTGATGTAATAAATTTAACTAAAAATTAAATGGCTCGTTATATATATATATATATATATATATATATATATATATATATATATATATATATATATATATATATATATATATATATCCGATGATTAAGAGCGTACTTCCATTTTCGGGTTTAATCTTTATTTTCCAAAGAAAATATTATTAAGGTGGTAAAAACATGAATATAAGAAAAAAGAATATTTAAACGAGATATCAGGAGGATTATAAATTTGAAAGAGGATGGGCGGTATAATTTTGGCGAGGCAGTTATTGGAAAACCATCGATGGTCGTTGATACAAATAACGAGAATTTTCACATTCCTACCTGCCTCATATTGTAATCTTGTTTATTTTCTTCTAATGCTATATTTTGTACAAAATGATTATATAATTTTTATATAACACATAAAATTGAGTTTTATAAATTTTAATTTTATGTTTATTTAATATTGTTATGTTAAAGATCAGTTACTCACATTATTCTTCTTATGAAATGAAATCTTTATTCTGTGACACATTGTCCCTTAAGAATAATTCAAATGTTAATTACACAGTACTATAATCTGGCTACAGAAATTTCACAGTGAGCAATGGATATAAGACAAGAGATAATAAATGTTGAAAGCAGTAATCAAAATCAAAAACAGATCTTGGGGTATATATACATACAAACAAACAAAATAAAAATAAAATAAACTATTATAATGTGTCTTGGAAAGATAAAAAAAAAAATATTAATGATAATAATGAATATTTAAAAAAAAAAGTGTATGAAAGAAAATCAACCTTATATAGATGAACTTCGAATATAAAATAATATTTATAAATAATGCAAAATAAAAATTGAAAAAAATAATCAAATAATATATTTCTAAAGGAGTCAACATAATCCACCGATTCACTACTAAAATCTATATTAGATCAGTCATCGTTCGTTCCCTCACAAGTGTGGTTCGGTGGCCCTGAAGAAGACCTGCAAGGCAGGTCGAAACGTTGGCACGTACTAAAGAATTTCTTCTTAGACTTCACGTGGTGTTCCTCTTTGACCACATCTCCGATCATCTTCTTCTCCTAAATCTATATTCATATGTTTATTTTCTTTAAAATATTACAATCCTAAAAAACTTCTATGTCATAATTTTTAAAGTTAGAAATTTTGTTCATAGTTTAAATTAATTTTATGGCTGAATGGAGGTCTATTATGGCAGTGCAATACCTCTAACCACAATCTATTCTAGCTTATTTTTACACCAAAATAAGCATAACCTGGTATTTTCATATAAGGAGGTGATCCGATCAGCATTCAGATCCAACCGATTTCCCCTTACCACTAAAGGGTTGAAAAGCCGCTCAGGACTTGCCCTAGAAAAGTCCTTCAATTGAGTTAATCCGCGATTAAAAACAGTGTTTTATTGTGTGTGTTGTTTTAATTATTTTGTCTGTAAACCATCAAAAATTAGTTATATTATTTTTAAATTATTGAAATCTTAGGTGTAAATTAAATCTGTACTTAATTTTTAATGTTTTAAAAAAGGAATCTAATACAAATTTATTCATTTCGTCTCAGCTACATCCAAGATATCTATTTAATTTTTCTTGAATTACTGCATAATAATATTTACTTAGGGGGAAGGCCCATGTTCAAGCTCACATAAAATTTTATTTGTAAATATGATAATAATTGAGGAGTTATTTGTAAATATGTTAAATTTATTTTTTATTGTATTTATTTGAATTTAAAGTTTATTTTGTTGAGTTATGAACATAATAAAAGGCTTATTGTTATTATTAATACTTAATTTAAAAAAATCACGAAACTAACTTGAATTTTTTTCAGTTCAGAGTGAATTAAGATAAACTTTTTGAAAATATTATCATTTACTGAACTGATTTATATTCCAGGGTTGTTAGGATAATTGGATTTTTAATTGTTTTTTAAGCACCACATCATATACTGATCGAGGTTGTATTTTGTTCCGTAATCTCGATCTGACAATATGCAATCTAGAATAATTTCTTTTATTGTTATTAATGACGTTATTGAATAAGAGATTTCGAAAACATCTTATCTGTCTCCCCCCTGTCCTTTGTATACGTTGATTCTCAATGTCAGAATGACAATAAAATTTCGATATGTTTACAAAACATTTCGTAATCAAATTTTCACAATTTACGAACGGCGTATAGAAGAAAAACAATGCGAATTGATAATTTATTTTTATACTGTGATTATTTTTTTTTTTTTTATTCAAGCTGTTCTGAAATCTTGAAGTGTTGTTGAAGAAACTTTCTTGAGGTTCCAAAAGGTAATTCTCTAATTCCCGTCACGGTAACCAGTCCGTAGATCATGCGTACGATGTTGTAATTATGATTTGTAATATTTATGATATTTATTAATTTTACTAGTAGACTCCTCTTCCTTATGATGTTCAGGAAATATAATATGATCAAAGGAAATTAAGATGAATTCTTAGCCTCAAATTTTATATATTATTCCAATGAAGCTTTGTTTGAACATAAATTCCTTAAATATTTCTGTACAACTGAAGAACGTTGCAATCTAGATTATATTCTATTGGGTTCCAATTACACCTAAAAATGCGCACATTTAACAATTAATTTTTTTTTTCTCAGTGAAGGCTCATTTTCAAATATGTAACATTTTGACACGCTCTAGCTCTGTTAGTATTACTCCGATCAAAAATTTGTCGAGAGTTTTCTCATGATAAATTTAATGGAGAATAATTTTGTTATATAATATATAGCTGTATTAGTTTGAATGAAAAAAAAAAAATCACGTCTGAAACTCCTATTTTTTCTCTCTATATTTCGAATAATCCTTATTTGTTGATTTCATTTACTTATTAATTTAAGTAATCTGATCCTTTTAATTTTTTTGAATATACATTTATTGTAATTTACAACTGTATAGAATATATACATCAAGTAAATGTATTGAAAATAATTATAATAACATGTCAAAACTTGGAAAGAACTACTCATCAGTAGCACTTTATTAAAACTTCTACACTAGAAGGTCTCTAGGCCATCTTCGTTTCAGACGCCTCGGAGGATTATCAGGAATGGAGTGGAAAGCAAGTTGAGAAACTAACGGATTTGAGTGTTTATGGAGCTTACTATGAAAGGATAGGTATGTGGTGTGGGCTAAATCAGCAACATATGGAACATTAAGATCTTTATGGATAATTTTATTGGTGGCAAAGTAAGGAGCATTGAGGATTTTTTCGAAGGATTTTGGATTGTAAGGATTGGATACGGGATGAATTGGATGGTTTAGTAGAGCCCGAAAGCTAAACTCCGTACGTCCATATAGGTCTAATCACAGTCAAGTAAATGAGTCTTTTGTAAGTAATTGGGAGCTTTGAACGTTTATCAAGTAAATGTTGAAGTAGTCTGTATCGACGAGCAGTTTCTTGTCGTTTTAGTCTTGTATGTACTGTAGGACAGGAGGTCGTAGGTTTACGACGAAGGGTAAAGGTTATTTGGTGGGATTTGTTTGGATTTATTTTGATTCTCCATTTTTGACACCATTCTTGAAGGTTTAGGATATGGGATTGGAGTTTTTGAGAGGCAATGAAGGGACCATTGTTTACTGATAACACACATGTGTCATCAGCGTAAGTAGTGAGGACAGTGGTAGGATGAGTTGGGATGTCAGCTGTATACACTGTATAGAGGACAGGACCTAGGATACTACCTTGAGAAACACCGGCAGATTGGGTAAAGAGAGAAGAATAGGAAAAGTTATTAACTTTGATTAACTTTGAAGGTTCTATCGCTAAGATAGGACCTTTTAATTCTAAAATGTAAATTGCGGAAAGCAGATAGATTATTTCAGCCGTGGATCGAATTTGAGGTCGGGAGACCCTCCTGGGGCACACCCAGCTTCCTTCAAAAAAGTGGGTACCCTTAAATGGGGGAAAGAACCTAGCGGTTGAGCATTAATTCTGTCCAAATCACCTCCTTTCACAACCGTTGGCTCAGAAACAGTACAGCCTACCCAAGTACTGAACCCGAGAACCTTCATGGGTTGTAAGTGGTACAGGTTTTTTTTTTTTTTTTTTTTTTTTTTTTTTTTTTTTTTTTTTTTTTTTTTTTTTTTTTTTTTTTTTTTTTTTTTTTTTTTTTTTTTTTTTTTTTTTTTTTTTTTTTTTTTTTTTTTTTTTTTTTGTAGTTAGACATACCCATGATGATCTATTGTTTTTTTCCAGTTAGAGAGAAATTGAATTTTTCTTTTAAGATAAGAAAGTTTATCTAACATTATTATAGTAATAAATAATAATGTGAGTATATTACTAAAATATTTGTAATAATAACTTTGTAATCATTATAATAATACAATCATACGGCGGTAATTGTGCATTTGAATGTACTAATATAAATAAACATAGCTGAGACATTTAATTTATCAATTAAGGAGCACGCATTTGTTTATTAATTCAGCTTGAAATCGTGTTCCTATTGCCTGCACAATCATGTTTTTTTGTGAAAACTCATTCAATTCAATCCTTCCAAAAGCTCTCATGAATTTTTACTGTTTATTTCACAGGCCCACTTAAAGGTTTCTTTGTTTGGATAATTGAATTTTGTATGATTGTTTATTTCTTTTTAAAATAAATTTCTTATAGATAGGCTGCGAGAAAATGAAATATTACAGACAACTATTTTTACGTTTCTTTTTTATTTCTTGTGGGAACCAAGGAAATTAAATGAATGGTTCCTCATTAGCCGTTGACATGGCGAAAATCATAATGATTTTCTTTCTTATGAATTATAGTGTTCTAGTTATACAGCAACGTTTTTGGACAATAAAAAGTAATCATAACAAAATTGATTTTTTTTTTCTTTTAAAATGAGTTAGATACGAATGGGAGCTCACCCTGGGGCTTCTAATTCTTTAGTGAGGATTTGACTTAATGGCAGATGAGCAATCTGCTCTGTTTTCGTACACTCAGGCAGTCCCATTGAATGGGTACCAGAATCTTCATAGGTTTGGTGGAAACTGGCGTGTTCATCTGATGAAGTAATCAAGAAAAGTGTGCTTCTTCATCAAATAGCTTACAGAACATCATGGGTTATAATGGGACGAACTTTCTGTTTACATCATCAAAAATATATGAAAACTTGTGAAGTGTACCAAAATTTTTCAATCCTCAATACCGGTACAGATACCAATAAATCGATTATCGAAACATTGGTTTAAAAATAAATTACTATTCAACGGTAGCTAAAAAAAAGAAAAGAAGTTGTAAGCAGAAAGAAGATTTATTAGCTACAGCTTATAATATATGTCGTTAATTTAAATTCTGACTCTGTACAAAAATATAACTCATTTCACAGACGCTTATTTAAGAACATAAACATTCCAAAGGTTCTTGTCTTCATTTATTGATTAAAACCATGTACTTAATGTTTCAGATGCACTCATGTTTCTCTGGATTTGTTTTAATAGTGTGTTATTTTGTTAATGCTCCTAACCACTTAGGACATAGAATAAAATGATACCATTATCTGGCTAAATTTATTTCTTTGGCTTGCAATCTTCAACAAACTGACATTTGACGGAGTAGCGAATAATTTAATTAAAATTCTGTAAAGGGTTGTCTAGTACACATTTTATTTCTCTTTTATTAATCATTAAAAATATAGTTTATTATTATTTTTTTTAATAATATGGACACAGTTGATGTACACATGGTGGTATAGAAGGATCAATTGACTGTTTCAGAAGTGATGATTGTTTTACATTCTAAACTAGTTTTAAAAAAAATAATTCCAATAGAAGTGGCAATTAATTCATCAATCCTAATTTGGAAAAATAATCAAATGTATTAATTAGGCAGTGTTAATGAAGTATTGTTTCGTGACCAACAGTTGTACTACGAGGTGATGTGGTCAGCAATCACGCTCACCGCCAGATTTTCCCCCAATTAAGGGTGCTCTTGATCTATGAATGACTTCATAGAGGCAAGGTATGCCTCAGACCCAGAAGTCGATTCACAGAAACAGAAATTGAATTTTCAGACCTGAGCCGGACTCGAACTCAGTGCTTTACCCACTGAGCTACCCCTCTCCCTACATCCCTGATTAATACCGTTATAAATTATGATCAAACAAAAAATGTTTTTTTTTTACTTAATGTTCATCACTGCAAGTGTGTTAAATAAGTAAGTACATATGATAAAGTTGAAACAGAAAATAAAATCAATCCCATTTTGTTTTCATTTTACCAAACCATGTACGGATATATACTCTAATAATAATAAGAAACATTTGATCCTTTTCTTCAAAATTTAGATCTCTTAATTGGCATTGAAGATTTTTTTTTGTTATAGGTATAATGTGTTGTCCTTACCACTGCTTTTGAACGAGCAATGATCATGAATACATTCCCATTTTAGACCCCCCCCCCCCCCCTCCCGCACTAATGGAATCCTCACTTCGTCTAGATCTGATATTCTCGAATTAGGCTTTATCTAGCCGCCAATGGCCGCCTTTACACGGGATGGCCCTCCTTGGACCGTTCTGATAATGACCCGGAAGTTGGCCATCAATTAAAACTTCTTATCTTTTGTTTAATAGCCGCTGGATCGGAGAGGGGACCGTTAATTTAGAATTTTCCCTGAGGGAGGCGCTCTGGGATAAATTTCTGCTCAGCTTGAGGCTTTAGCGGAGGAATGCAACCGTGATTAGCTCGCAGCTTATCTTCTTAAGAACTTGTAATCAACACTTTAAAAAAATATTGTAACTTTTGTTTGAAAAATTCAAATGTTAAGAAATAAAATTTTGATTTAAATAATAAAAAATGTTTCTTCACTTATTTATCCTTATTATTTGTTTCATTGTCTCGTTTCCATTTTCCTATGCTTTCACATCTGCAGCCCAGACCACATAGTCCTGTTAATTCGATTAATTATTTACCTGTTACCAGGAAACTTGCTATATTAATTCCGTTGCCCGCAAAACTTGGCATTGACCCATCCCACTATCGTCCACTAATTTTGTACACCACATAGGAAATTTATGTAAAGGTAATACTCAATTACTCGAGAGAGTTTTCAACTTAAAATTATTCCTGATGAACAAACTGGTTTCCAATCTCAAATGAGCACACAGCATGCGTTATTGAGGTTACAGAAAGAAGTTTCAGTTAACTTAAACAGAAATAAGGCTTTGATATTGAATATATTTGGTCTTGAAACCATTTCTATACAAGCAATGACTAGCGTCAAAAGTCATTTTTGATCCCATTTTACTCACATAAGGAGTACCACAAGGTGCGTTATTATCTCCAATCTTTTTTTTCCATTTATACTGGTAAAATATTTGGAACCCAATACCAAATACAGATTTTGCAGACGATATTGAGATCACAAGAAGGCCTTGAAGCAATTAGGAAAAATGTGCTAGAAAATAGCTGAGTAACTAACACAATCAAGCAGTAATGTGTACTCAAATAAAACAGCAGGGTTTAATTCCTGATTTTATTATTCCCAACTACAACTTCAACACTATATTGAAAATAAAAATAATAGCAAAATCTATTAGATTCTTCTCTATTATTCTAAAACATTCTTGTAAAATGATATAACGATTTCGAACTTTTAATGAAATCAAATCGTTGACTTCATGTTATGAAGGGCAAAAACCCTAATATGTAAATATAAATATATATTTATGTTGATATGTCGATATATGGTACATCTTGTATGCATACATTACAAGAATAAAATATTGTGAAAAATTTATAACACCTTCTCTGTTCAGCATTGCATATTGCCTGAATTTTAACTTAAATACTTGTTTTGTAAGTTGTTACTATATTGCATATTTACTACTTTCTGTTCATTGAGTCATTTCTTGAATTATAATTTCTTTTAGTGTATCTGTTTTGTTGTTTATCGCTGGTATGCATTGTTTTTTTGAAATATTAATTAATTTCAAAAACTATTTTCAAAACCGAGGTATAAGTATTAGAAGCCGAAAATCGATTACCTGGAATCAGTAATGGGATAATTTTGGAATCGATATATCTCTAACTTAACTTTAATAACTTTAATTCTCCATTGTTGTTTGAATATATATTTTAAATTTTGTATGTCACTGGTGATAGAAAATGGTCTTACTCATAGGACTCAGTCGACTATTCAATCGGAAAAGGGTTTGAAAATCATAAAGGTCAAACTTGGTTTCTGGGTATTTTGGATGTTAAAAAAAAAAAGTGGCTGTTAATAATTCAGAATAATTAAAATTCATTGACCTCCAGAGGTCTAAATGGAGGGGACTAAATGGATATTGATTGTTATATCGTTTGACTGGAATTGTCTAAGAGGAAATTCGGTAAGCTTAAATAAAAATAATTACGAATTGAGATCGTTGGAGCATATCCTTTTTGATGGTGCCGCGGCCCTAAGAGCGATAATTATCTTGGCAATTGCCTTAGCTAATGACTGTCGTCTCTTAGAACGGCCTTCGTCCCAGCTTGTTCTCCAGTGCTTCTCCAGTTTTCCAGGAGATAGAAAGGACTGACGTATCTAGTTTCTATGAATTTGATCTATACTGTTTCTGGGTAGTTCATTTCTAGTGAAATCTATGAAGCAATTTCTCTGATCATCTTCGAAAATACACTTTAATGATAACGAATCTTACGACAGTTAAAAAGCAATTCTTTTAACTTTTCAGTTAGGAGATTTTGTTAAAAATTATTATTTTATTTTCCATCTAATATACTTTATTATTATTATTATGTTTTACATTTAACTATTTATTGATATTTACAACTGTATACATTATATACAACATGTAAATTAGAGGAAAATTACTATATCGACATGTTGAGAACTGTTCACTTGTAGTACTTCGATAGAAGTTCTAAATTAGAAGGTCTCTTTTCAGACGTCTGGGAGGATTATTAAAGATAATTAAATGAGAGGCAAGTTGGGAGACTAGTGGAGACGAGTGGTTAGGGAGTTTACTATGAAAAGATAGGTATCTGGTATGGGCCAATCAGCAACATATGGAACATTAAGATCTTTATGCATAAGTTTGTTTGGGACATAATAAGGAGCATTGAGGATTGTAAGGATTGGATACTAGAAGGAATGAATGGTGTTGTGGAAACTCTCCAATGTCCTCTGGATCACTTAGGATTCGGCGGGACATTCGGTTTGCAGTCCTCATTAGGGTGTTTGGTAGTATATGTTTTAATCTTTTAAGTACATTATATAATATAAGTATATAATATAATATTTCATTATATTTGATTGCAATAATTTTTTTATTTTATTTTTTACCAAGCTATTTACACTGACAGGTAAAACAAAACCCCCAAAAAACCTCCAATTGATTTTTCTTTTTCAAGGCTAAAAATCTTATTCTTTTTTAGGTGTTTACGCCCCCATATACTTGAACCAGGACATATGAAACGTATTAGGATTATTAAAAAATCACTTAAATAAAAATAATAAGTATTTAAAAAAAATGCCAAGCAAATTTAAATTTACGTATTTTTAAATCAATAAGGATTATATTCGAGCGTTGCGTTCATTACGTCTTGCATTCGACGGGGAATATGTCTAATTTGATTTTGAATAAATTCTTAATAGTCGACGTCCCGTATAATGCAAAACTGTAATAAATCATATTAATTTAAAATTTTGTTATTTTGAGTTATATCAAATTTATTAAGTTAATTTGTATAAAATTATTACAAGAATGAAAAAAAGGGGCTATGGAAAAAAAAAGAAGTTATTTTTATTTATTTTTTTAATATTTTTATTTTATAATTTTTTTTTTTAATATTAATATCTTGTATAGTTATTTATTTTTTTAATTTTTATTTAATATAATTGTACATAGTGTATGAATGGATTATTTGTCATCCATATTATTCATTGCCCTTTAAAAAGAGGCAGCTAGTAATATTGCTTCAATAAAACAATTAAATAAAAAATCAAACACGGCTTGCTTTTATTTAATAACTGCTTTTAATAATTTTAATTTGTTTAATATGCCGTGATTGAAGAATATGCTGGCGTAAACATTAAAGACAAATGAAATTTTAAGTTGAAAAATGAAAAATTAAAAATGTGAAATTTTTAAATCTTTTATTATCAATTATAAATTAGGAGGACGAGCAACATTTGCAATATCTTTATTTCTGATCTATTTTATTTAATTCAGATTTTTTAAAATTTAATTATTGTGAATTGGATTCTTTTTGTTTTTAATGATAAAAATACTGGACGAAATTTTTCTGACATAAAATGTTAAGGTAATATAGAAAAAAAAAAACATATGCAAAAGAAACTGTTAACATATACGGCTTTCTATCACTCAATATTCTGATATATCGTGGCATTAGACTGATACATGTTTAAAAATAGTTAGAAGCCAATAAAGGTTATTTATGAAAATATAAGTGAAACTGCGTTTTTAAAGCTCAGTATTCAAATTCAACAAGTGTATACTGAGTGGTGGTTCAAATAATTAGGCTTCAACCTAATTAATTATATTCTTTACAAGAAGGTAAAGCTCTAACTACCCGAGCTTTGCTTAAATTTTTTAATTGCTTTTAACATTTTTACTAATTAAAATTATAATTATTACTTTTTAACATAGAAAAAAAAAGATACAATATATCCGACGAGGTATGTTTATTAACATATGACTAATAATGAAAAACCTTTTAACAACAGTGAATTTTTTAATTTCATTTTTTAAAACATATATGAAATTAGAAAATAATATAAAATCCTTAGCAATGTGCACGAAGTAACTCAAATATAGTTGGAAAAAGCATCACTAAAGTTTCTTGCGTGTTGCGGGAACTGTAGAGACACAGCGCCGGCTTGAATAATTTAATTTTTAAAAAACAACCGAAATTCTGGTCATTCATAGACCAGTCGACCTTCTGATGAGTAAAGAAAGAAGCTTAGTTAAAATTGTAAGAAAAAAATCTGAAAACCATCTCGCATAAAATTTGACGTACATCAAGAAAAATGCGATTAAAATTAAAAAAATGAATGTAATTCACATTAATATGTTTGTTTTTTTAAAGTTCGTTGCATGTAGCATTTTAGATATCAGAGACCCCTCAGTATTTTTTAAAAGCGTTTATGAATAAAATATATATGACTGTTTTAAAAAAAAAATAAAGCATGGTTGTATTTATTCATGTGTTTGTATAACTGCAAAATTATGCTTCTGAAAACTCATTTGATGTTGATTTGTAATTTGGTTTGATTTTGTAAAGAAATTTCTTTTTTTTTGTGAATCGGTAATATGATCATATATTATTAATACAGAATATCATTTCGGGTCCCTAATCATGTTCACACATGCTCTGATACACGATGAAGTGAGCCAAAAAAAGTTAAGCTAACCTAATAGCCACCTTAAGAAACCGCCAACTTGGGTTGCGAGACACTTCCCTAATTGTGTTGAAGAAAGAGTTTCTGCAAAAAAACAAAAAAAACAATTGGATCCGTGGCTCCCCCTAATCACATTATACAGAGCTTGATCAACTTAGTGGCCACTGCAGAAGTTCGTTAATGAGAACCCTACCAGGCGTTTAGGTCTACTTCTCAACTTCTTATGTTATGTCCTGAATTGTAATGATACCGCGTTTATACTTAAAATCTTGCAGGACTTACTTGGGTCTCGGCCTTAAGAGTCGCTTTCTCTGCACTGGAGATAGTCCTTCCTCTTCCACCTGGAGTCCTTCCAGAAAAACCTCTTTTCTTATCTTGTCCATCTCCTCCTCCTTCGGGACGGCAATGTCACCAAGGTGTTGTTCTATAAAAAAAAAAGTACAATATTAAATTACGATATTTTTTTTTGAATAATTGTAACTTAATTATAAGAGCATTGAACACATAATAATAAATTTTGGTTATAAGAATGGGAACTGCAATATAAGCTTAAGAAACTCCTGGAGGAGTACTACTGGGAGGTGATCATAAATCAGTGGAAGACCGAGTACATTTCCCCTAATTAACCGTGCACAGCATTGTCGATCGAAAATTGAGTTCATTCTCGCAGCTGGAATTTCGAGTACTTAAAGTTTATATTAATGAAAATAAGACTGTGCAAAGATATTTCCATTAATATATCCCGATGAAAGAAAATTATTAGGGTCGTGAACTTACTCCTCTGGAATAAATCTGTCTTAAGGGGACAAAAAATGGACAGATAATCGAAAAGATGCCCATAAAGCATAGATATAGTTGCGGCTTCTCAAGGCTCCAACACATCGCTAATATTATTAGAGGAACAATCGTGCAGGAAAAGAATATTTGATATGACATAGAGACCAAGTGCTTTAACTATTTGATGAGAATCGATGACAATAGATGGTCAAAAAACTCTTCCTTTATAAATCAGAGTATGGAAAGAAAATGAAGGCCGTAGAAAACATGGGTTCAGGATGTAAGAGAAGGACTGACAGCAAGAGTACTGCAAGAAGAAAAAGAATGGACAGATAAGAAGCATTGGTGGGAAAAGGTTTAGAAAATCGGAATACCTTAAATGTAATATTCCGAGTTAATAAAATTAAAAAAAAAAAATAGTATGAATTTCTTTTTCTTTGCCACCGTTACATTAATAGGGGATTGGTTTAAGGTGAACAGTTGGGATTAAGTGGGCAAAGGCTTTTAATTTAGTGGGAAAGTTGTGAAATACCTTAAGAGAAGCCGTTTGTGTTCTGCTAAAGCGTATGCTATCATTTAATAAGATTCCTCAAGCTTTAATTTTTTTTTCCTGATTTTTCAAGTAATAACGGAAGATGGAAGATATGTGTTCCTGATTTTATCATTTTTTATTCTTGATTACCGACCCTATTTGTATATTGTACAAGCATAGCTAACATAACAGAAAACTCATCGAAATTACCTAAAAATATATAAATCAGATAATTAAATCTAGCGTTCAACGTTAAAAATATTTAATAATGCTCAAATGAAATGTTATTATTTGTAAAATGGCTTCTAAACCATTCCTGACCAATTATAGGGTAAAGTTTCCACTCTGCATTAATTAGAAATAGCCAAAATTAAAAAAAAAAATCGGTTTAATGATTCTTCACTCAACTTTTCAACTATTAAATATTTTTTGTGATTGAGTTTTTTTTTCAATGACTCGATTGAGGAATATTTTCTCTTAGATGGCAGGCAACCTTACACTTTTTCTCTATAGACATGTCATTGTTTGAACGTGTCGTATTGGAAATTAACAGTTTATAACACAATTTAGTATACAGTCGAAACTCGATAAGTCGAAAAACTCAGTAAGTCGAAGTGAACGCCATTTCCCGATTACGTTGATATGATGAATTGTATTCGTCTAATCGAACCAACAATCCTTAACTCGAAGTAAAATTTTTGTCAACACAACTCCCAAGACTCGAGAGTCGATTTTCCTAAGGCTGTAGGCTTTGTAAGTCGAAGTTTTCTAGAAACATGAACATGAATAAATCAGTCTATCTCAACTCTATCCTCGGCTATCCTCAGTATTGATCCATTTTTGGGACTAGACAAACATTTATTGCATTAATTGTTTTTTTATTAACGATGGCTACCAGGGGTAGAAGCTGATGTCTTTGAAATTCAGCGTGTGATGGATCGTCACACCCCTACATATATACAGATGTAGGTTGCAGACTATTTAAATTATGTAATTTATTACATACGTATTTTATTATGTTTTATTTGTATTAGTATCTCCGTTTCTGTTAATTTGTCTTCGAACAAATAATTAAAAACATTAAGTTAAATTAATTAATTAAAATTAATTACTCTTACACATAAAAACATATATATTACAGGGAAAACTAGATAACTCGAAAACAAATTTTGTGAACTAGTTATCTCGAAAATTTGTCATCTCTAAAAATTGATAACTCGAAGTAAATTTGTTCACCCTTCAACTTCGACTTATCGAGTTTTGACTATAGTATTAATTTAATGGTTTCTAATTGCATTAAAAAAAAAAAAATGAAATTGTTTAAATATTGTCAAGATTTTTGAGATTCGTAATTGAATGTATTTTGATTATTTAATGTTAATCATATACAAGAGGCAGTAGATAATATCCTTATAATCTAAACTATCGTAGCCGTGACCCCGGTAAATTTTGAAGACCTGTCCATGAGACAATGGACGAAGTTGTGAAGAGGAATACCGTTCAGTTTTACGATTTCCGAGGAGCATTGTCTGACCAACTTCGCCACAGATTACCTGTTAAGTCCTTATCTGTTATGGTCTGCTTTTTACTGCTGTACTTTCAATGGTACTTTGTTTCGTCCATGAACATTTTTTAGTACCAGTGAATTTCTTTTTAAAGTTGAATAAAACATCTTCCTGTTTTTCCAAAGATGGATTTCCTTGATAAACATTATGGTGTAATCTATTATTACAGATATTTTTGGATATATAAATTTGTGGTATATACAGTAGGCAAAAATTCCACCCAATGTTTTTTTCATTTTCTGGGATAAAAGTTTAATTTTTGTTTGTGTGTTAACGTCCCCACATTCTTTAACCATGTCATATGAAACGTATTATTTAAAACACTATGATTTATTACAGTTTTATAGGGCGATCCCTCAAGAATTTATTCAAAATCACATAAAACTTCAACTACATTCGAATGCAAAACGTAAAGAACACAATATAAATATAATGGACATAAATCATATTAATTAAAAATATTGTCAATTTAAAATAGCTAGGTAATTTTTTAAAAATAATAGTTGCTTGTACTTAATTATTTTTTTTAATGGTCTTGATATTTTTCATATGCCCTGATTAAATTGTATGGTGAAAAAAAAAAAAAAAAAAAAAAAAATCAGCAGAGAAGATGAAATTCTGCCTGCCAGTGTATTTTAGCATATTTATTTATTTGTATTTTTTAATATTTTAAAGGCAAATTATGATTTAGTGCTTTAATTTTTAATTGCAGATATTTTGCTTTTTTTATATTTAAATTATACATTTGGTCAAGAATTGGTATTTAGGGCGGGGGAAAGAAATCTTTATTTATTTTTTATGTTATGGGTGCTAAATCTAAAAAAAAAAATGATAATTTTTCATTTTTCTGCTGCCAAATCAAAAAACAAAAAAAAAAGGTGCTTAGTGCATATTAAAGTTGAATATTTGGTATAAGTTCTAGCGGATATTGAACAACTGTACATTTCTCACTCAATTTTTGCAACAGCTCTTAAAGGTTTAGTTTGAAAAATAAAAATATATACGATGAAATATAAATGTAGTTTATTTATTTTTTTTAATTACAAAAATCGGATTTTTTTCTTCGAAGCAAAATAAATAAATGGAATTAGTATTTTTTTGGAACGTTGAATTTTTCGAGTTGTCAACGTTTAAATAAAAAAATTAAGTTAATAATCAATAATATATAAATACTGTATGTTTTTTTTTTAAATGGAATTATATAATTTTCTTAAACGTAGGTTTAGTCAAAAAAGTCTTTTTCTATAGTTCAAAATATTCGTCAAATATTGACACTAGTATGAATCATTATTAATGGTAACTGAGATTAAATTTTAAGACACATTTTTTATTACTTCTTTATAATGTTTAATATCTCTTTTCGTATAATATTTTTGTATAATATTATGTATATTTTCACTTGGCATTCAGTTTAAAATGTTTTTAAGATGTCTGACCCCACACTACGTGTATTCAATAAATGTCGAGAGGCGGGCGGCGTTTTATTCAATAATGGACCTGGCCGACCGCCAACTCGGGAACTCGGACTCGGAGATTGAGCAAGTCCGTTGTCAATATTGCCTCATTGAGGAGCTTAATGATGAGGGGTGCCCCACGGTGACTTCATCAGACCACTTCTTTCTCTTATTTCATAAATCTCCTCCAAAGCTCCTCTTCCATTAGTTCTTCCTTTCGAAACCCTAATTGAAGTCAGTTCTTCTAAATATCCTCCTTCGTGACTCTCGATAACGCTAATCTTCTTGTACAATCGCGGAAGAATATTATGGATCCTGAAATGCCAATCTCTCCTATCAGTATTATCAGTATTACTCCTCTCATAAATTAGTTGTTTACTGCAATTTTGAATTAATTTTTGTAAAACTTATATACGGGTGATTCTCAAACTAAGGGCAATTTTCGTGTCCTCATGAGATCTGCTCCATACTAAAAAAAAAAATCGTATGTTTGCTAGCGTATATGTTTAGCAATGCATTATTTTCTGTGAACAACATCTTATATTATAATGCATTTAACTGTAGAATTCTCGGCATATTTATTTAACTAAAGTGCAAATTTGTAATTGGTTGTCCTGTAATTCTATATTCACAATATTAGCTTGTCCTTCAAAACTTGACTACTAATTATCAAACAATAAATTATTATTTTTTTAAAGTAGGATAAAATTTAATTAGATGCCTATTGTACTGTATACATCATGCCTAAATTCTGATTGAGACTGTTTATTACGTTGTCCTTAATCATATTGCAATTACTGCAATAATCTCATATTGCATAAAAAATAAAACCGGTACATCCTGGAAGTTAAGTAAGAGGTGAAGCTTATCTTAACAGTGTTTGACGAGTGGGAGTCCTAACAGTATTACAACCAACTTCTTAAATATCGCAGCCATCAGTAGGAATTTGTTTTCAACGTGAAAGGGCGATTAACTGATGCGTACCTTTTAAGATGTAATTACCATGGACGCTTATGTCTTAGGTGATTATCAGTCAATCATTTTCATATCATCTCATCACATAAAGTTCAAATGCTTTATCAATAATATATTGGTTATTTTATTAGGAGAGGGTACCATCGAAATAATTGACACTGAATCATGAAATTTCATTAACATGGCAGAAAACGTAAAATTACCATGGGTTTTTATAAGTCCACGGTAATTTTGTTTTACCTTGGTAATTACTGATTTGAGCATAAAAATCAGTTTAGGTTTCGGCAAAACATGTTGTTAGCACCTCAATCATCAAAGTGGCCATCAGGAATTTTTGGATCTAAGATTTTTTAGAAATTTTCCGCCTGATAGTTGCCCTTAGTTTGAGAATCACCCCCACATATATATACACTCACTTATTTCCTTACAAAAAAAAGTATAATATCAGATTTCAGGGGCATAAGTAACTATAATTATATGAGGCTTTATTAAATGAACGATTCGAAATTGTTTTCAACTTCCATACTTATTCCAGGAGTCGGATTTTTGTTTGATTAAACAAGTTCACAGAACTGCTATTTTAAATGTATACAAAAAAGAAAGGTCTCATTATAACTTAACAGTGAAAATTAGGAGGGGCTAATGAACACGAGGAAGAAAAAATCAATTTTGGAGAGTGTAAATTAATTACATATACATTTATTAGGATTAAATATAAAGTAACGGAAAAATGCAAATAATTGTTAATATTATGTCCATCGAATGTTACTAACTATAATAAGAGGTAATACATTAGTGGATTTATTTTTGAATCTGTGGAAGAATATTGGTTTTGAGAGTATGCTTGGTTTATTTTTTATATATATAGTTACATTTGTCTGTATGATTTATGGTTAATAATTCGGTAATAATGTTTTTAAGAGACTTAAAAAGATCACGAAAATATTCTAGAACTTTGGTAATGAGACCATTCCTCCTAGAATATTGTTGTAGCATAATAATGTAGTCTTTGATTATGTATGCCAGGTAAGTATTCGTTCATCATTTCTCGTTTTTAATAAAATACCATATTTTAAAAAAAGGAGCATGGCAATACAAACTGGAATTACTTTCTCATTCTATTATTTACTGTTTTACTGATTTTTCGATACAATCTTGAACCACACTTTTAGTACCACACGTTTTCTTACTACGTGCGTCGTCCTGCCAACATCGTAAATTAATATAACTTAGAGTGTTTATGTTGCTCCTTAGAGAATCTGTTTAGGACCTCATCAGCATTATCGACCGATTGAAATTTATTGCCTTGGGATATTGTGCCGTGGTGATAGAGAGTTATGTTAGCTTAATATGAGCTCCATACATTGTTGAAAGGATAAAAAAAAAGGTCTGAAAGGATCCCCCCCCCCCAAAAAAAAAAGAAGAAATACCAACCTCTGAAGATATTATTTTTTGATAAGTTTTCAAAAAATTAATTTATTTAAATTCACAACTGTATAAACAAATGCACCTAGTAAATGTGAAAAAAATAATATAGTGAAATGTCGAAGAATAAAAAACAAAACTACCTTTCCAAACAGTTCTATAATAGCAAGTCCCGAGGGCATATTTTTTGACGCCTCAGAGGATTATAGGTAATCTAGTTGGAAATAATTTGAAAACAAGTGGGTATATATGAATAGGAAGTTGATTATGGAGTGCTAAGTATCTCGTTAAGACCAAATCAACTACGTATGGAATATTAAGATAGGTCACATGGATAAGCTAGGTATAGTAATTCATGAACGTATTTCAAGCATTGAGGATTTTACCAACGATTTCATATTGTAGGAATTGGTTAGAAGATAAATTAGAAGGTTGGATCCCGAAGCCCAAATCCGTATGTACAAAAAGCTCTAATCATAGTCACTTAGATGAGTTGCTTTTAATTAATAGAGAGTTTAGAGCGATTTTCAAGTTAATTTTGTAATGAAGAACTATCTCTTGTTGGTTTAGGCATGTATTTGGATTACAAGTAAGTCGTTAATTATAAACGAATAGAGAAATTATTTTATCATGGCTAAATTCTTAAAGAGTTTCGAAGGTGTTTAATATTTATATTTTGTGCATTGAACAGTTTATAATAATGTTTAAAAGTATTATTCTTGATGGTGGTAATCTACTTTCGAGTAGACCATGTATTTTGGAAATTTACTATGAGATTAGTATGATGTACATTCAAAAATAATCAATGTGATTTCTATTGACCAGTTTTTTTTTTGAAGTTTTTTTACACAAACCACCTACTTAAGAGACGAGATGGCCATGAGGAAAAGTTAAATGGCATAGCGAATCTAAATGATAGATTCTCGCTAATCTGAATTCATTGAAAATCCGCAATTCAGATTACTGAGCGGAGTTTTAAAAATAATAGGTGCACAAAGTAAAAAAAACTGCTATAATTTTATTACTAACATAATAGAGGTATGAAAGTATAATGTACATTAACTACAATAAGCTCTTATAATTACAAAAAATAATCAATATTTTTTACATAGTTAGTTGCATTAATAAAAAAATCATATACATGTATACATAATATGTTGGATAGTGTACATAGTTTTTAATCGTTACGAAGTTACGAAGTCAATCACAATTGGTCATGCATGACGCCATTTTGGTCTACCCATTCGATGCTTCAATTAAAACAAGCAACTGCTTCTTCATATTTTATTTTAATAATTGTCATGAATTTTGTTTAAAGCACAAATATTAAAACAATAATTTTTTTTCTCATGTATTCATTGATATTTACAACTGTAAAGAATATATAAATCTAGTTATGCGTGGGAAAATGATTGAAGTAACATGGCAAAAGCTTATAAAGCAACCACCCATTGGTAGCACTTTATTATAAGGTCCCAAGCGTATCTTTTCAGACGGTTATTAGATTTTTAGATGGATTATGGAACGTAAGGATTGGATACGAGAAGTATTGGACGATTTAGTTGGTCCTCAAATCTCAACCTCGTACGTCCAAATAGGTTTAATTACTGTCATGTGAATGAGTATTTGAATCTAGAATATTAATTCAGTATGGCATAAAAACTTCCTGTTTTTTCTTATCTTTTTAATCTGGTCATGTAATTCGTCGTTTCCTATGTTTGGGTTTCGGATTAATGTGATTTAAAAGGTCTAGTATGATTTCAAGTCGATTGTCAGCGAGTGTATTAGTCATAATATTAGGATTGTCAGAGAATGGCTCTAGTATTTTTATTTATTTGTTACTTCATTAAGTGTTTAGATTACCAAGTAATCCGGACTATCAAGCTTTCGGATTATCGAGAGTCCACTGCATATCTTTCTTTATAATTTTCAATGTAATTTAAATTTGATTTACCTACTGCGGACATCGGACAACATCGATTATACAGTCGCGACCGAGTTCTGACGTGTGCGCCGTACTAATGGGGAGCAAAGAGACCTTTGAAATACGGCCTCGTAGATAGTGCGGTCAGATAGAGGAGGCTGTATAACTGAATTATATATCGGTTCCATAGACCAGATAGCTGCGGTAAAAATATATTTGTTCTATCATAAATCCGGCCCGCGCTACGTGCGGTCGTATAAATCCTTTTATCCTGCCTTCTCTCTGCAGGTCACAAGGGCAGTGCGTCATCAGAATCCAGATTAGGAATAAAAAAAAAAAAATATACACACACACACACACATACGTAAACGTATATTAAACAATATTTTCTGTGAGTCGTATTTTAGTAGCTTAGAAATCATTGTTATAAATATTTACTCATAATATAATCTGGATCAATTACCAACTTTTATGTATTGGCATATTCAAAGCTGTTTTTATTTATTTATTTTTTTCATAACGTTTAATTTAGGTGATTTTCAAGGTACATTCCTAAATCCCACCCTACCTGGTGTATCCAGCTGCAAGCTGTCCACATCAACAACCCACATGCTTTTGTCAGTAAATAATGATCCATTCATTACGTTTCAATCAGTTCAGTCTCATATACGCATCTTGGTGTCGAAACTGGATGAAAATAAACATCAAATCTCATAGAATTACTATTATTATCTTCCTGACCTACGGTATCCTTTACCTTGCAGATTACAGATCCCTTAATCTTTGGCCAATATATATGAAGTATTTAAAACAATTTTTTGTTATTTATTCGTTGTTTCTTCTAAAAGTAAAAAAGTTGTCGAAACTAACTTACAACTTTTCCAATTCAAGATACTAAAAAAGAAAAGATCTCATTGTCAGTTCCCTATGCCAGTAAAATGAAATCTCAATTTTTCTGTTTTTTAATAATATACCGTTGACCACTATTGAGTTTTAGGACTCCATCGGAACAAACCCTTTACTTGGAATCAAGTTATAGGATCGCAAAAAAACTGCACTTTCAAGAAAAGAAAAGAGCCAATCACTTGGCTTTGATTATATCTACTGGGACATATGGAGCTCCAATTTTAATTATTTAGTGCTCTCACTTTATATGAAACAAACCTTATAAAACGTAATGATCGTAATGTACCACGTGTTGCTGACTTAGTCCAGAGCAAATATTTATACTTCTATAATAAACACCATGTTCACTCTAATCCTTTGATATCTTAACTGCTGCCAACTATTCACTTTCCTAAGGATTCATAGTTCTGTCGAATGATTGATAGAATTTCTATTAAGGTGCTACCAATAAATAGTTGCTAATAAGTCATTGTCATTTTGTTCAGTACACCTCATATATCCTCGAAGTATTTCTTTATACATTTGCAAATTTCAATAAATTAATAATAAGAACATTTTTTAATAACAGGATTAAAAATATTCCTCTAGTATTTAAAATGATTCAATCTGTGATATTATTAGCAGGTGGCAATTCGATATTGAATATTTGGAGCTGCCTCATTGACTGTGGGAGTCTTAGGAGAAAAACAATCTCAACTGTGAGTTATGATTTTGTATAAAAAAAATTATTTTATGTTTATTTATAATTTGTATGTCATATATTTCCCGAAAAAATCACAAACGTTAATTTTTAAATAATTTATATTCCTGATTTCATAAACTGCTCATGATCATGAAAAGTCAAAGCTGAAACATTTTTTTTGTCTTCAGTTGCAAATTTAACAATTAGAGTTTATTATAATTAGTTTGAATGTCCCCTACTGATATTTTTGAATTACTGTGCTATTTGAGTGAATTATTTCATTTGTCGCGAGAATGACTTTCCCCGTAACTATTATTTCCGACTAGTTAGATATGTGTTATAATGATTTATGTACTTTCATTATGTATCATTATTTTGAATAAATAATTTATTTCTCTATTATTATATCTAAGTATTTTAAAAAAATTAAAGGGATTAAAAAAAGTAAAACACCAGAAAACTTAGTGGACCTTTCTAGTAACTGAATCATACGCGACTACTCAAAGATTATTCGGTTAGATCTATTTTAAATCAAATGTTTTTGTTTATTAATGAATTCAAATAAGTTTGAAGCGTACATTGAATGAAAATGCCTTTTAAATTTACATGAAAGTAGAGACAAATATTTGTTCCAATATGATATTGAAATTTTAACAAGTTATGCCAAGCGTTTCCTTCCTTAATTTCTTGTAATATCCGTTGTCGAATTACCCCCTTTGGAGGACACTGTTTTGATAGACCCGTTTCGTAGATCGTGGTCTAGCCTAGCGGCTATCCTCACGTTTTGTCGCCGTTCAGGAGGTCAAGGGTCGCTATGGTTGACCTCTTGTGTTGTTACGAAGATTTCGTCTATCAGCTTCGAACCTTGCTGTTCGCCGAAAGTAAAGGACACGAAGGGAACAGTATGGATCGTTATCGTGATATTTCTTTGTTATAAGAGTCGTGGTGCCTTGGCACTCAAATGAGTCGAAAGGTTTTAAGGTTTTTTGGGGGAAACTTTTCAGGCAAAATGGTTTCCTTTTGGGGGGCCTTCTATTTTAACTGATGTGCATTCTTACAGTTAAATTTGGATATGTTTAATACGGTTTCGGTACATTTGTATCGTATACTTTCTTCTTATTTTTTCGTTATTATAAATTGATATATTTATTATTTTATATTACAACATAGAATCTTATTATTACATTACATTTATAATTAGGATATTCCAATTAATTATAATTTATATAATTATTTTATTATTATTTATATAACTATTTTACTATAGTTTATTTTGTTATTATTAAATTTACTAAATTACTAAATTATTTAAATATTATAAATGATTATAATTATTTTATTATAATTTATATAACTAAATATTTATTATAATTTATTATGTTACTATTATATTTTGTTATTAATAAAATTACTAAATTATACATTATTTTATTCCTAAATAACAAATAAAATAAGGACTGTTTAATAGGAATTCGATCGTTTAAAAATGTCAAGAGGAGTGAATTAAAAATACGTAGTATATAATATGTTATCTACTGTGCATTATAACTAAATGCATATTATCATATAAATAAAATTAAACAATACAATTAAAAAAAAAATGAGAACATTATACTTTAGTAAAATTTAACTGAAATATTGTACATACGAATTACGATTTAAAGATCTTGGCTAAGATACTGGTCTTCTTGGTACAGCATGTAATATAATGTGGAAGAGAACAGCCGATTTTTTTTTTTTTTTTTTTTCAGAAACAGTATTTTTAATATTCATTTAAACTATCACATTTTTTTTTTTTTTTTGCTTTTTATGCTTTAATATATAAAAAAATATTTATAGAAAGAGGAGTTAGAACAGTGAATTGAATGGTAGAGGTCATGGGGTGCGTTCAGAAAAATGAAAACACATGTTATTGTAAAAAAACTTTATTGGTGTGGCGGGGTTTCGAACTGAACCTAGTCGGTCTTATGAGCACCTACCGACTAGGAATCCTACACACGAGGTGTTTCTCACGTCAAGAGGCCCTTGCTTTAAAAATCGGTAGGTGATCTGAAGACCTGTAAGTCAGGTCGAAACTTCGGCATAATAAAGGTTTTTTAACTTTAAACTTAAAACTGTGAAATTATTTATCCCTTTAGCTTTATATTTAATATTTCGATTCTAGTGATTAACAGGACATTAAATAAAATGATCATACCTTGTTTTGTTTGAATTGAATTGTTACAAAAATAAAATAAAGTAAAATAATAATTTTAATTTACAGATTCTTTTAGTTTCGT
Organism: Euschistus heros; assembly: GCA_003667255.2. Classification (NCBI taxonomy): domain Eukaryota; kingdom Metazoa; phylum Arthropoda; class Insecta; order Hemiptera; family Pentatomidae; genus Euschistus; species Euschistus heros. The sequence continues at coordinate 472,919 of RCWM02000451.1, read as the reverse complement.
CGATACGATGTAATTGTTTAAACAGCAAACATAATAGAAGCTTAAAAATAGAACGAATACAACCGTTTAATCCTAAACGTATTTAGTAACGCATATAAGAAAGTTAACATTATTATCGGAGTAATAATCATATAAATACATTCTTTAAAAGTCTAATTAACATTAACATACAAATAATTATTATCAACTAAATCATTATTATTAAATTATTAATTAATTATTATTATTAAGTTATTCTTAAAATTAAATAATGATTTTTGATTTGTTAGAAATTTACTACTATTTTCAAAATTAGTACCTATTAATATTAATTATAAACGAAACATCGTAATGAGAAGTAACATAAAACTAAATTTGCAATCTAAATGAAAATAAGTAAGTTATAATTTTACAGAAATAGTTAAAAAAACGTATTATTAATAATTAATGATAATATTAATAAATTTAAGTACTAACAAAAACTGGTATGAATATAAATTATAATAGTTAAGAGAGTTATCAGATTGAAAAACAATCCTTTTAATCCTATTGTTTAAATCAAAATGCTTCTAAAACATAAACTTGAAAACGAATAATTGGTATGATTATGAATATTAGTAAAAATGGTATTGATGTTGAATTCGAAGTTACCAGAATCAACAAATTATCCGATTTAAATATTTTTACTTAGTTTTTTCCTATATTTATACATCTTTTTTGGTACAATCCAAAGCGGTATATTATTTTTTGATTTACTTCGTCTGATTTTAACCATTCCATTTTTAAACAAGTTGTGTACTGCTTTCTCGCCTAAAGCAACATTTAGTTGAAGAAATTTTTTAACTTTAGTGATCCAGCCTACTTTTTAGGGAAATAGAAGCTATTATTTCTTTTAATGTCTTTCGATTCAACATTATTGTTACTTTTAACTATTTTCCGAAGCAAATTGTGTCGAAACTTCGGTTTTTTTTTACTATAACATGTGTTTTTTTTATTGTTTTATTTAAATTACACTTTTCTGATTGCACCTCTGAGTAACTTCTCTCTCTCTCTTCTCTCTCTCGCGGATCTCCGTCGATCAGATTTGGTAAGTCGTTGTGTTTAAGTCTCTCTCTCTCTCTCTCTCTATATATATATATATATATATATATATATATATATATACCTATATATATATATATATATATTATATAATATCAGAATATGTAAAATGTTGATTTAAGTCGATAATAATACCTTGCATCGTAAAATACATCTGTTTATGGAGATATAAAAACTTATTTATGGATTATTACTACAATCGAGATTTCTATCAGTTTTCCGTATTTTATAGTTTTATTGTGTAGTTCAAGCAATATTATTTTATTGAGAAGATTATCGAATAAAACCTATATGGTATAACGACTTTCCTCCTTATTCGTAAACTCTATAACCTTATTGCTCTAGATTTCTAGAACCGGCAAATTTAATATCGTTAACATTTATTAGCTATCACATAAATTTTATCGTTATTTTATTTATTTACTTAATTAAATTTACAATCCTGATTTAATTAAATAAAGCTTTAAAAAAAAGTAAGATTTCGTCACTTTAATAATTTTTTTTTCTCTAGAAATCTTGTTCGACTGCTTTTTTTTTTTTATGGATCACGTCTGTTAATAATTTATATAGTTTTGTTTTTCTCATATTCGAACCCCTTTTTTTTCCACTTCTGATAATTCTATTATGATAGCGCTCTGATCGAAAACAACTATATCAAGGAGTTCCAAAATTATTTGTATAATGAAAATTTATAATGAAATTATTAATCACTTTATGGCACTTATGGTCTTAGCAGAACCCTGGCCTCCTCTACAATTCTCAATTAAATTATCAGTAATTTTTATGTCGAATCGCGATGTTTTATATATAAAGATAGCTTAGAAGTAATGATGATCTTATGGCTAAGTTAAGTATTCATCTTTTACGTTAATAAATTTTGATAAATAATAAACATGTTAAGTATTACCTAAATGTAAATTATCGGTTTTTCCTACAAACATTTAAAGATTATAATTTTACTTTAAACATTTTATGATTGGATAAAAATTTTAACGCAATTCTTGTAGCGTTTTTAACAGCTGAAGAAACAGCTATTCCATACAATGGTGGCCGTGCAACGGTCACCGAAATTACTTCTAGTTGGTAATGATCGATTCGTTGACAATAATCGAACACATTAATCGATTAGTATCGCTCAGGTGAGTTCCATGAAGAGTATGTGAGCCGGGGTCTTTCATCATATTCCCAAATCGCACAGACCTAATTCCAGAATTTTTTTTTTATCGTTTCTTTTTTTTTCACTTTTCGGGTATATGGACCATTTCTGTACTCGAACAATTTGTGTATGCAGATATTTATTTGTTCGATTTTTGTATGCTCCTATTCAATTATACGAACAGTTTTCAGCATTACTGAATCTAAACATTCTAATTTTCTTTAGAAATTAAATATACTGATGAATTGGAAGATAACTATTTTCGCTCTGTTGATTCAATATATTTTATTTTTGTTATTGTAAAGCTATTCTTAATTTCACAGCACGTCATTCTCTGTTTATATTATATAAAATAAATCTGACGATTCTCTTCGTTTTGCTTTGCATTGTAAGGAGTCATTTCCAACTATGTTTTTTATTTCTTATATTTATTAATTTAAATTTATAGATGCACAATAATATAAATCAAGTAAACTTTTATTTTGAATATAATGACTTAAAAAAAAAACTTGAAGTGAAACTACCCCCATTGGTGTAACTCAAATGAAAGTTCTACATTAGAAGATCCCGAAGCCACCTTATTTTCAGACGCCCTGGAGCATTATTTGGAATGGATTGGGAAACAAGTGGATTTCGCTGAATATGTTGTTAATTCTGAATTGTATCTGATTCGCGTCAAATTAAGCAGAATAAAGGGCATTGAGGCCATTGTTGATTTGTGAATTCATTTAAATATTGTATTTTAAAGAACAATGGGAAGAATCCATTTAGGACTTTTTTAACAAAACATTAATGACTTTTATCAGTAGAAAATTGTATTTTGACATACATTTCCTGGATGTGCTAAATCTTTAAAAATTAAAAAATATGAATTTAGAATATAGACTACACTATTTTGAGAATACTGCAGAAAAAACTGAAAATAAATTAGTTTCATAAAAAACCTCCGCTTGGCACTTTCGGTGTTTAATTCATCATTTTAGTTTAGTTTAGTTATATCTTTATGAATTATAGATCCAAATGTTTTGTCTTTATGTTCTCTGAAGTATGTACAACTTTTCTTAAAGAACATTCACAGCTGTTCGACGCGACCATAACCCAATTACTTGAGGGCAGACCACCCCACCGTAACAATATAATGCTTTTGCGGTTGCGTTGAAAACATAATGTTTAACCTCCCAAAAAATAGTTATTTTTAAACAAATCTCAATTAGATCTCTTACCACATAATGAACGTTTAATCTGTTTCCTTGAACACGGTTTACTTTTTTTTAAAATGATTTGTTATTGTTCTCTGGACCAACCGTCTATATAAATATTAATGGATTTAAAAAATGTTTATTAGATTTGATATTGCATGTACATATTATTTATGTACAGAGAAATCGCAGTTTTGAAGTAAAAATATTCGATGTGGATAGAAATGAAATATAAGTAAAGTAACAGGTTCAAACGCTTAAGTTACATGGGAGAAGTAACACGTTAGTTTTAACGCAGTAAATATTATTTAGGCCTTGAACTTGAGTGATTTTTCTTTTGTTCTTATAATTCACTTTATAAAAACATGGGTTCTTATAAAATATTAATGTATGAAGTAATTTCAATACATATTCCTAAATAACTAATTTTCTAAAATAAAGCTTATATACGTCATTATAATTAATTTATTTTGGATCAATTTGGACTCAATAGATTTTATTATTCCTACAAGAGGTGCATGAAAAGAAATTTCTGACCTTTGGTTAAAAAAAAAAAATAATAATTGGAGGCTTTAATGTTTTTAGTTTTTTCATTTCCAAGTTTGGCGATTACTTAGACTTGGAGGTTGAATCAATTTTTTCAATATGAAACCGCATAACGTCCCGGATCCTTTTATTTATACAGCCAATATATTGTAGATAAAAGTAGAATAAAGTTGCTGAAACCTCAATTGCAGATGATTTAGCAACCAAAAGTAGTAGCTACAATGATGCTAGGACACTAGGTCTAGCCAGAGTGGCATTGAAAAGATCGTAGAACAGTTAAAAAACTTGATGTAAATTAGAATTGTTGAATTATATGTTTATAATTATTATTTATCATTAGTTTTATAAAATTACAGGCAATTCAAAACCTGCTGATAATAATCAGATTATGTATATATATAAATTTTATAAATGTAATGTAAAGTCCATTATTTCAAGTATAAAATAAACCTCATCTTGTTAATAAGTTTTAACATTGATATATAATCGAATTTAAACTTCGAAATTATACAAACACACACACGTATCATTTTTTTATTTTTCTCATTCACTTAATTTACGTTGAAACTACTCTCAGCGACCGCCCTAGACGTAGAATTATTCGAAACTGGAACAAAAGGACAAGCCTAGAACAAGAAAAAAAAAAACGAGAAAACTCTGAGCCGCTTACAAAAGCTTGCATTAATCCCAGTACAGGAAAGAGTTTATGAATGCAAGTTGGGAGGGTGCTTTACAAAATGGCTGAGATACCTAGGGAGGTAAGCTTTTTTTTCTCTCTTTTTTTACAGAATCATGTCAGAATGTTAATTTTTGTTTTAATAATTCAAGGAAATGAAATATTAGAATTGCAATGTTACTTATGTGTAAATATCGATATATTTATATTCTGTAATACATTATCATAATCCAACCACTCAGTTGAGGTATGCTTTACAGTTTAAAACAATCAATATAATTAGAAATCGATGGATTATTTCTCACTTCTTTTGATGTTTAGCTTATTAGAAGAAAAGTTTCAATACTAGACATTCATCTTCAGTCCTTAAAATCATATGATTATATTCAACTCCTTTTTTGTTATTATCGAAATTCTCTTTCCTAAGATTAAATTTAAATTTATCTATGAGAAGAACTTCTAGAACTGGGTTTCTTAGAAACGGCATGTATGAATAAAACTTGTATTGTTCTTCATAAAATTTAAATTCACTTCCTGCTGCTTCCATTCGAAATATTATCATAAACTTCAGCGTCTTCAAGGTTTCTTGATTCATCTAGGAAAAGTTTAAATGTTGATCTTGTATTCTCTCAGACAAAGTTCAAACATTCTTGATATGAATTGAAATTTCTTACTTTCAACCTCGTGTCATGAAATAATAATTTGGTATTGTTTTGAAATTTCTTGATGTTTTTTTAATTTATGTATTTGCTTCTTGTGTTATGGGTATTAACATGCCGACTGCACGTTCAGCCGTTCAATGAACGATCAATTGTGTAATGTTATCTATCATCAGTTGATAAGGCTTCTTGTAATCAGTGTGGTCCTCTTGGAACGCTGTTTCTCTCTCTTATCTTGATTACATCGGCTTTATGCTGTAGTAAGAGAACATTTTTTTATTTTACTTTTTAAAATTTTATACTAAATAATTTGGCATCCTTAGAAAAGAAAATGCTCCAAAAAAGTCTCTGTCGTGACAAGAAATTTGGTCCTATATTTGTTCAGGTGTTCCACCAAACCATCGAATTCCTCCTTCATCCAATCACTGGAATCCTTCCTTGATGCTCCTTACTTCGTCACGAATAACCTGGATCCACAATGACCTCAATATATCATATGTTGCTGATTTGGTACGCACCAAATACCTTTTCTTTCATAATAAGCGAAATACTCACTTAAATTCACTTGCTTCCCAATCCATTCCTGGCAATCCTCCGAGGTGTCTGAAAGTTTTAATTTAAGATGGCTTTGGGATCATACCGCCTTTTTACTGGATGTATTTTTTATTTCCATTAATAAAAAAAAACGGTGAATGTTTGTTGAAAGATTCGAATTCAGGTTAAATGCCATTGAAGATGTTTGATACCATATATTGGGCATAATATGAAACGTCCGTTTTTATTGTTTCAGAAATTCAAAGTGGGATTTGACGGATGCTTACAAACGTCTATGTTCATAGATAATGAGCTGTTATTAATTTACTCTTATTTTAAATTATTTACTAATATTCCAATTGATCATAAGCATGCCATTGATATGACGATAGAAACACGCAATTTTTAAGTATGTTTTTAAGAGTTTAATATTGGACCCTGGGGAAGGCTGTTGTAATGAAATACCACAGAGCAGACACCAAAACCAAATTTTGATCTGACAAAATTATTTGTTTTTGTATAGTGGTCAATGGGAGGAGTAATTCATGTTTTATTTTTAACACGAGATAAAACGATCATATCCACATCTTCATGTATTTTGTATAATTTAAAGGTATTTTTTTGAAAAATCATTCCCTGGTCAAAAACGTATTTTCTAACAGTGATGTTTTTCTGTTTTGTGATTGAAAAATTGATAACACGTTGGGAAATATGTAAAGAGAATTAGGGTAAATATTTTGTATAAAAATGCTTTGATTTTAGTAAAATTTTAGTAGTTGTTTTACTTTCCTGTGAAAAAAGATATTTCATATGAAATGACCCAATAATTATTTATTTATTGCGCTTGTATACCTATTTTCATTTATTAATAATTGATTATATTAAATGGTTGATTCGTTTCTTTGCTGATGATAGCTGTGATAATTTGTTGACTTCATGGCTCACCACTAGTTCTGTTGTGGTGTAAAAAAAGGGCCCTTCATCAATGGAAGTCCATTATACAACCGGGCAAAAACTTATACTAATAACGCTCTTCTATAGTATTAGCCGGGGGTATATTAGCGGTCTATCTATTTTCCAAGTCGTTTGCACTCGGGGAGGGGGGGGGGGGGATGAAAAAACTGCTCTGATGAAAAAACTTGGGGCTTTTTTTTTGGCCCCCAACCCACTTTCCCTATTCAAAATCGCCCGAGATTGGATAGAATGTCGTCGGAATATAAATTAATAGGTAGTGCTCTAGCGTGTGGAAGAGTTAAATGAATATATTAAACTTGAATCCGCCTTAAAGTAGCTTCTTTTCTGATTTTTTTCATATTCAGGGATATCCGACCTACATTATTTCATTTAAAAATTTTTTTAAAAACAAAAATATTTTCTGAATAAATGACCAAAGTACTAAAAATTAGTCTTATGTGTATAAAGTATTTTTTATTCCCGTATTGGTTACAAAATAGCTGCTCATTTGATCGAGGATCGTATCTTACTTCATAAGGAATAAAGCACTATATTTTCCTTATTAAAGGTCAAGATATTTTTCTGGAATCCTCCCTAGCTTATTAAACATTTAACCAAAAATAGTTTCGAGTCCTTTTTCAGCTCAAAAAGGAATGATCTCTGAAATCATTGGTCAACTTTTAGATGCATTCAGAGCTCATACGATATAAATTTTGATATCACACTGAACACAGATATATTCCTGATCAGAAGATATGTAAAACTGCTCATGCGTTGAGTGTTAGTGACGTGAATTTTAAAACAGTATCATGTTCTTAAAAATCTATAAAGTGAAATTGTTATTTTTATCTAACTCTCGATAATCCGATGAGGTGGTACCAGTGTGGTGCCGTATTATCTAAAATAGCGGATTGCTAAATATGTAATAAAAAACATTACAATTTTATTCTTTTTTATAACATACATATATTCTTATAAACAAAATATTTAAATTTATAAACAAATATTTAAATATATATATATAACATATATATATATATATATATATATATATATATATATATTTTTATTTTTTTGAAAACTCATTATTTAAATTCGATTTTTAACTTGAGTGAAATTTCTCCTTTAATTTTCTTAACATCGTTATATCACTTACATCACAATTAAAGGTTTTAGTGGATGAAGGGGTTATGTAATAAAACACAATACTGAATAATTTATATTTAAAGTTTTTATAACATTATCCTTTGGCAATAAAATATTACATAGCCTCTCCATCTTCTTCATATCTCTTTTTCTAGTTGTTTTGAAAGACTCAGGTTTTGCTTCCCAACACTTCTGCATATAAATCCTTCATCCAATGAACTATATTGTATTTAAAAAAAATATGTAACGTAACCCCTTCATCCACCAGACCCTTCAATTATCTTCTGCCCACACTATAACTTTATCCAACTAAGTGACTACTTCTTCATGTTTCACCATCGAGGTATTTTATTAGTGATTTTTTGGCTGTTCGTCTCAGTGAGACGATTTTATGGTTCTTGTGAGAGGGAAGCAATTTTTTTTTTATTTTTTTTTTTTTTTTTTTTTTTTTTTTTTTTTTTTTTTTTTTTTTTTTTTTTTTTTTTTTTTTTTTTTTTTTTTTAATTTGTAATTAATTTGGTATTCATAGTATTTTTCCTCTTCTTTATTTTTTTCAAATGGTTAGGGTAGTAAGCATCAGTAAGTAAGGGCTCCAGGTTATTCATATTATTTACTGTCATTCTTAATCGTGTAATCATAATCGCATTGATAATACTCGTTTGCTCCTCTCATTCGGACTGAAATCAATTTCTTTAGCACGAGGGAAACTAATCTGTTTTTTCGGAGGGACCAATACAAAAGACCCTAAGGGCAGGTAAATCTAACAGGTGTTGCCAATTATCCAGTGTGTTGCTATTGGCTTCCTGATTGGCTCTGGCCGTCTACTTTCGTTTTTATAACAGAACCAATTTCCTGACTGCCTCTTGCCCCTTTGCTATAATAAAGTCTTTTCTCGATGTTTTATTGGCAGGGGATCTAAGTCGCAATATCCTCCATTATCTGCGGTCCACGGAATTCGATGGTCGTTTGTTGCTGTATCTCCTTTATCACACTGTTTTTGTATTTATTTAAAGTTTTTACGCCTTGCTTTTACACCTCCATTTGATGTTAAAAATATTTGTTTTTTTAAATATTATTTTTATTCCATCAAGTACAGTCACTTGGATTTTTATCGTGGGGATGTATCAGTGGTTGTCGTGGAGTGGATGAATCAAATTACTCTTAAAGTGAATTAACTATTTAATGTCTATTCCACTAATCCCTGTTGAACAGATCAGCTACCTAGGACTCCACTTGGACAAACGTCTTACTTGGAATCCACATACAAGACTAAAACGACAAGAAACTGCCCGTCGTTACAGACTACTTCAACATTTACTAGACAAACGTTCAAAGCTCCCAATTAATTACAAAAGACTCATTTACATGACAGTGATTAGACCTATTTGGACGTACGGAGTTGAGCTTTGGGGCTCTACTAAACCATCCAATTCATCTCGTATCCAATCTTTGCAATCCAAAATCCTTCGAAAAATCCTCAATGCTCCTTACTATGTGACCAATAAACTTATCCATAAAGATCTTAATGTTCCATATGTTTCTGATTTAGCCCAAACCAGATACCTATCCTTCCATAGTAAGCTCCATAACCACTCCAATCCACTAGTCTCCCAACTTGCTTCCTCCTCCATCCCTGATAATCCTCCGAGGCGTCTGAAAAGAAGATGGCCTAGAGACCTTTTAGTGTAGATTTTATTGAAGTGCTACTAGTGAGTAGTTCTTCACAAGTTATTTACATGCCATTGTATTCACTGTCAACTCATTTACTTCTTGTATATTATTTTGTACAGTTGTAAATATCAATAAATGGGAAAAAAAAACAACTACGAGTATAAAATGTCAAAGCATATTTAATGTAGATTTTTAATATCTACATTATACAAATTTGGTTATGTTTTACTTCTTAAAGAATCCTGAAGCGTTGAAGAATCTATTTTGGTGCAAATGGTATTTTTAGATTAAATAAACGATTTTGGAAAACGATTAAAATCCCCTACAATTAGTGCAAAATTTTGACTTAATTACCAAGGATATAGTTTTTAGGAATTTTGACCTATATCTTTTTAATTTAAAAATAAGTTTATTTAGTGGAGAGGGACGGACAATTTAATTTTTATTTAATTTTATTGATATTACCTATGCTTATGTTTTGATTTTATAATTTTCAGTATTTTTCTTAAAACGAATTTCCAATTGCGAATTTGTAAGGGATACTTCATGTAATGTATACTTCATTGCACGAAAAATATCCTATTTTTCAAATAGGAAAAAAATACCAATTTGATTTGAGTTGATTTAAATTTAAAGTGGGGTGCTCGATGTCCGAGCTGGTTGGGTACTGAAATTCGTGGGTTCGAATCCCAAATTTATTATTATAATAATTAAAATTTAGTTCGAGGTGGACCCATCAAATGAACCTTGACCTCACCATGGCGCTAGAATAGGTTGGTAACCTTTAAGATAACCCGTCCTTTCTGCCCTAGTTGGAGTACATAAGGACGTTAAACCCAAATAAAAAAAAAATGTTCAAAATTAAAAAAAATAACTATAAGGAATTATTCGGGTTACAGTATATATTCTGATAAATTAATCAAAGAACATGCTAGGAGTAAATACCGCTGGGGCTGACCTCCCTCGTGCCTGTTATATATTATCATCGCACATGCTTGTTGTGATAGGTGGAATTGTTGTTGTTGTTTATGGAGGCTAACGTCAAATATTGTTCAATATTCAAATATTAATTATTGCTGATTCAAAATATTCTTAAAATTTTTGTTTTACCTCCAGTTAAATAAAATATTCTATGTTTTGTAAACGGTTGTTGGGTAAAATATTTTAGAGATGTATTTTCCCATTGTTCGTTTATTTAATATTAACCGGTAAATGGAAGCTGGTAATTTCCGCTTGTCATATGCATGATATTTAAATAAAACAATTGGAGAGGTCATATGCATGATATTTAAATATAACAATTGGAGAGGTCTCGCAGCTCCATCAATGTCTGCTGCAGTATTCAAAAATAAAAAACGTCATTTCACACGCAAATCGATTTTTCCTAGTTGTAATTCTAAAACATTCATTGGTAATAAAGCGTACATATTGTTAGTGATAAGTTTTTGTTTTTTATTTTCGAAATCGGCAGGAAAACTGTCAATTTTGGAAATATCCTATTAATTTCACATGTTTCAACAAATATTCAATTTACCTCGTATTCTTCTGGTATCTCGTCTAAAATATTTTGAATAGTTAATTGCTTTTTTTCCCATATCGAAAATTATTAACTTTTGTTCTCATTGCATTCTGATTTATCTCTTTCAGCTAACATAACCAAAAATGTTGATTGAAAAAAAAAGTCACGTGGTTATAGATTTTAGTATGATTGTACTTAAAAGTTTTCTGTACAAGATATTGTAAGTCCGCACCACTGGGGGTTGAGCGAGGGGAAGGAAAGTAGTTTGAATCTTTTTACTGAAAATATGTCTTAAGTATCTCTGGAACCATCAGCTTCAGCAAAACGTACATTAAATACAAAATAAGCGTACCTGAAATTTCCAATAATTTTTTTTATTTTATAGCCTCCTTAGATATTTTTTTCAATGGAAGATTGAAGGAGTGTTAGTTGAAAAGTCAATGTGTAATAAATCTTAAGATTCACAAGTGGAATACAAAATCGCAAAATTAAGGCTTGAGTTCAACGTACAAGGTTTATTGTAGGAATAAAATGTGACGAATTCACGAAATAAGATAAGTTCGTTTTTATTTTTCATATTAACAATGTAATAACCATATCTCACAATATGGAGGTCGTTTCAATTCTTAAAAAAAAAAAATCATACCTAGCCTCCATCACAAAACTGGTTCATCGTTATAGATAAAATTGGGGTCAGGGGTAGTGTGCAAAATATTTTATATTATATCCAAGTTCAAAACAATTGTGAAAATTGATCGTGACATTAGTGCGATTTTTTTTGCGGAACCGTAGCCTTCCGTATCGGAATCAATTTCTCTTAGATTGGCTACGCAGATATTCTTTTTTTTTTTTTTCTATATTCTGTCACGTTCAAGGGCAATAAACAAATCAGATGATAAATGGATGGAATAGTATCATATTTACAGACAAGTAATTCGTTGCAGTTGTAATACATGATAGTTTAGTGTAGTATAAAAAAAATGGAATTGGATTTATAATAACACGATAGACGATTTAGACAATATTTCGTGAGGTATCCTTTATTCAGGATACCTTATGTACACTTTAGATACAGACGACTCAGTATTTGATAGAAAAGTTAATCAATGCCAGAACTCTATTATAAGTATTTACAGAACGTCTTGGTCATTTTAAATTTTTCTATACGTCTTTCTATTAATACAATAATTATGAAAACTACTGCTAATAATAATTAAAACAAATTAATCATAAATTAAAATATCTACTATCTAATTCATTTTTATCTTTTTATATAAAAAAGGCACCGAAAGTATTTCCTTCATAAAATATAAACGTTTTGATTTATTTACAATTTTCATCTATATCTGCTTTTTTTCTTCATAGATTGATGCGGAACTTTAGTAATTGTAGGAGGGAGAAGGCTTCATGGCCAGTTTATATTGGTATTGGGGAAAAATATTGATAAAATAAAATAATAAAAATATATTGGAAACCTAAATTCTATCTAAAGGATGGAGATTTTATGTCAAAGGGTATTTTTCTTATTGTTAAAACAAACACTGTCATTGCAGAGAGATTAATAAAACATTCAAAAATTGAATTGCTAATCATACTTGGTGTATATTTTAAGTTAAATTTATTAAATAATAATAACAAGCGAGAGAGGTATTCTTAATTCATGAATTATCTTGTTAATGATATCAATCCTCTAGGATTTATTAATATAATATTTTTTTAAGCATTTTATTCATATAATAATAATAGTATTAAATACGCCTAATTAAAATTTAAAAAAATATCTACCAATTTGCCGAAGTAAGTAATATAAAAAAATTTAAAACTATAATTTAAAAATTAAAAAAAAATATTAATAACAACATCTATTAGGTCCCCTATGATTGGCTAGACACCTCGTGACTTAACTGAAATCCGGTGAATGAAGTGAAGGGATATATTTAACATAGGCTGACAGGACCCGACCCGCAAACTCAGATACTGAACCGTGGATGTGAGGTCTTTACCATCTCATACATATACCCGCGGGCTATTTAAATATCGTTTCCTCTGACACAGCCAGATCGGGGCAGTTACTCTTCCTGGGGGTAGCTGGTTCGAGGGGAGGGGGCGAGAGGTTCTATATTTTGGCTTACGGCAGCAATTTCCGAGTCACATATAACTGAATAATTTTTCTTATTTAATTTTATGCAGACTATTTTAGTCCATTTCGAAATTTATCATAATAACTGCGCGTGTTTAGTTTATAAATAAAAGTCAATTTTATTATATGAAGCTTCGAAAGCCCATTTCGAAAATTGTTCCCAACTTGCCCATAAAAAAAATAGTTTGTATCAAAAAGAGGGCTTGTTTTTAGTTTAGACATTTTCAGTATGATTTAACTACTTTTGGGAGAAAACCTTTCAAATAAAACATATCTAGTAGAAAAACCTAAAAAAAAAAAAAAAAAAAAAAATAAAATAAAAAAAAAAAAAAAAAAAATCTGGAAATTTGACTCGGCTGGTCTTAGAATTCTACGCCTCATATTTCAAAGCTGACGAAGTAATGTGAAATAGATATTTGTTGTTCATTATGTGATCGTTATTTAGGAATTGATAAATTTTTTTCCCTCCACAATGAACGGTACAGTGAGGAAGGGAAATAAGAAAATAAGAATTATTTGACACTTCTATATATGTTTAGTTTATTAGAAAACTAGTTTCAGATGCACAGCTATCTTCTGTTCTAAAAAAAAAATTATGAAAATTCAAAACATTTGATATGGAGATTATATTTAATAACTCTCCTTTCGTTTATTATTATGCCAACTTTATTTTTTTTTCGTACCTTTCTATTTTATCCTTCTCCTTTTCATATGCGTCCTTATATTTATTAAAAAAACCTTTTTATATGAAAAAAAAAAATTATTCAAAATTTTATCATTCAACTAGGTTTTCATGCCATTCCATATTCTATATGTAATTAACATTTTTAAATTTCATTCAATCAGTTATGCATTCAGTACTTTTGATATATTGTTTTGTAAATTGATTTTTTTGTGTGTTAATTGTTGTATCATTTTGGTCACATCTATATTCAACGATTATAATACAATTTCTTTGGCATAACTCCTATATTTTTATATATGAAACTGCATATTTCGGAGTCTTGGCTCCATCTTCAGATTTCTTAAAATCAGTGGTTGGCTTCACATTGCCAATTCTACTTGCCTCACAGCCAGGTAATATTAAACTGATTGTAAGAAGCCTGAAGATGGAGCCAAGATTCCGAAACATGTAGTTTCATTTATAAAAATATAGGAGTTATGCCTAAGAATTTATATTATAATTACATCTCCTTTAACATTAAAGGTTATATAATTCAACGATTATATTTTTTGTATAGCTTGTTGCATTTGCTGGAGAGGGTGGGTAAGTAGAGGAACCGTTTTTTCATTCAAATTTAAAATACAACAACTGGAAATGTATCCCTGGGTTCGTAAGTAGAAAAATAAAAATTGTGCACTTTTTAATAGAACATTTTTTATTCAAAATCCTGTAATTATCATAAAAATAAAACAAGCACAATTTAAAAAATGTTTCACAATTTATCAAAAAATCTTGCTTTCAAGGTTAATACTTGTTTCGTTTTAAGTTAATTTCTTATCGACTTCTTCACGACAACCATAAATTTATTTAGTCATTAAAAAATAAAATATGGGTTGGTTCTAAAAGATTTTATTACTTGTAATGATACCTAATCATTTAATCTTAAACTATTGCTTACATAATGTATTTTTCTCACTCTCTCTATTGTTCGTTAAATTTCTGATTATTAATATGATTATTCGTAATTTTGAATGGTAATGATAAAGTTTTTTTTTTTTTTTTTTTTTTTTTTTTTTTTTTTTTTTTTTTTTTTTAAATATTGTTTGTTGGTATTCGTGTCTGTTGGAATTTGCAATTGATAGTAAAAGTAACAAACTATTTGGATTTAAATCAACATCTTTGAAAAACAAATATCAAATAGAGATTCTGAATTTTCTCCTCCAACTAGGCCATTGAATATGTATGAAAAGAATTTGATATTTGGAGGATATATCTAAATATATATTTACATGAGCAAATGTTTAATACACAATCCCATCTCTCTCTTAAAAATGTTTAATATTTGTAATTAAGCTGTGAGTTTAAATAAATAAATCTAATAACAATTATCAGTCCTCACAATTTAGAACAAGTATTGAATGGTGATAAATGTAGCAATAGGTTTGCTTTTTAAGCTTGAACTTGAGTTACTGAAGGCTTTTAGTTTGTAATACTTGGAAAGTAATTTTTGGAGTCTACTTGGTGCCACACTATTAGTCTGTATTGATTTTTTTTTTTTTTTTTTTTTTTTTGGTGTAGGGTAACAAAATCTAATAAATAGACCTAGATAAATCGATTATTGTCGAAAACGATATTAACTATCTGGGAAGCATTGGTGTCCTATTCGTGTAAAAGTAGGCAAGTCCTAATGCCAGTGGTACCCTTTATAATGCATTGAGCGTATTTAGACATGTATATTCTTTCCAATAAATATGCAATATATATAGGGAGTGAATTCGTAGAATAATGGTGGTTTAAAAAAAAGAAAAAAAGAAAGAAAGGTATTTACACTGAAAACATAAAATTTAAAATGCTGTTCTGAAAACCTGTGATTTTGGACCTGCTTAGTTATCCCCAACTTGTGAATCCACTATTATGCTAGGTAAGGGAACTCTTCTCAATATTAAGAAAATAGCTTTTATTTTCATCAAGTAATTGTTTACATAATTTCGATATAAATTGTAGTCTATTTTGTTTTATATTCTGATGGAATTCCAAGCATGATGTAGATAAGAAAAAGCAATTAAACCAGGTATTTCTTAGCCAGCGGCGAACAATAGTGGAACGGTAGGAGAAGCGAACTAATCAGGACAAGGCACGGGGTGGAGTAATTAAAGGAAAACTCGGATTGAGATGGACCTGGAGGATACAGATTGGAGGACTCTTTGTCAGATGGGATTCTTTGTGAGTGTATTTGTGAAGGCGTCGAGTTCTCCTGACTCCAATATTGGCGTTTATTTGCGTTGAGGCTGTTTCCTTGGCGATTTGTCTCGTCAATCGGTTTTAAATCGGCATTTGTGATCTGTTGACTTAAATGATTGGATTTGTGTAAGAGTGTTGTGGATGGGTTGTAATCAACTACATAAATTATACAAATAGGATACTATACAATATCTACTTAACACAGGGGAGAGGCCCATTCTGAAGAATATTAACTAGGAATAAATCCGGCATTTAAGACAAAATAGACAATTAATGAAAAAAACATCTAAAATTCAATGAAGCTAATAGTATGGAAAAACTGGACGATCACTGAGGTACGCATCTAAATGAAAATACCCGGAAATTGAAAATAGACTCCTGATTGGAACTAATACAACACATCAAAGAATAAAAGAATAATAAAATCGTTTAAAATATATCTAATTTTTAAAAAAATTAAAAATTGAATATTCCAAATAAACCTATTAGAAATTCGGTTTGCGTACGAGTATGAGTAGAAAAAACAGTCACTTGGGGAAAACCTAAAGGTTCCTCCATTTACCTGGGCACTCACCTCTCCTTTCTGTTACTTCACCTTTCACTCCTGCTGCAAAAAGTCAATTGTCTCTCTATTCCCTTGGCGATAAGCACCAACATGGTGTTCTTGTCTCACACCTTTAAAATCGTGTAATAAATATATTTTGCATATCAGATTGCTGATGTTTTGAATGTTATGGTTTCAGAACTGAAGATGAATGACATGACTAACAATTAAAACTAGTCCTCTATTAGCCTAAATATTATAAAAGTATCAATTAATCAATACCTAATTGTATTGCTCATTCTACACTATCATCAATTAACGTATTAATATCATAAAAACTATAAATTAATGTTTCAGATGATAATGATAATCAATA
Organism: Euschistus heros; assembly: GCA_003667255.2. Classification (NCBI taxonomy): domain Eukaryota; kingdom Metazoa; phylum Arthropoda; class Insecta; order Hemiptera; family Pentatomidae; genus Euschistus; species Euschistus heros. The sequence continues at coordinate 455,814 of RCWM02000451.1, read as the reverse complement.
AGATGATTGATGAAGGATCTTGGGCTCAGTAAGAAGGATTACTGGACCAACGGCTGTGAAAGGAGATTTAGTCGTAATCACCCTCCCAATTTAAGGTACCCACTTTTAGGGGACTTCCCGACCTTGAAGTCCATCCATGGCTGACATAAAAGAACGTAACGTTTCTGTCTTCATTCGGACTCGAACTCGAGCCCGGGTGCTTGAATTAATTATTAAGAAACTTCAATAAAGTGTATAAATTATAAGGTTCCAAGGTCATCTCACTAAAACTTTAAATTTTAAAACGTGAAAGTTATAAGTGGCTCTACTAATGATGGAGAGGTATGTCGGATAAGATGCAACCACGAGTTTAGGGACCTGTAAAAAACTTCAGATTTAGTAGCAAGAGTCAAGCAACGACGAGTATTAGCCGTCATACTTGTCGTTGGCCATGTTCAAAGAATAGGATCCCATAAAATGCCAAAAATGATGTAAGGACATCATGACGGAGGGAAGAGAGAGAGAGAGGTGAAGGCACAGATCGCTCTGGAGAGAGGACGTTGAGGCGACCTGAATAACCTCAGTGTAGGGTTGGGTGATAGGCCTATAGGGTGTAGCGCTATCGATATGCCGATACAATCGGTTGAGAACTATCGATTGCTATCGATAATTTTTCGATAGCTGCTTCAATTTTATCCAAAGCTACTCAATAAAGAATTTCAACTAATTTAATTAAATTCAAATATCTGCTTACTATATGAAATTTGCAGGATCATAAATTATGAGATTATATCATAAAGATGAGAGAAAAAAATTAATTTATTTGAATTTTAAAAAAGTATTTACTATTTACATGGTTACAATAATAATGAACAAATCAAATCTTCAGAAAATAAAAATAAAAAAATAGTTAATTTCAAGAGTAAAGTGTGCTCCTTGAGCCACATATTTCCCGAAAGAAAAACTAGCATTTCTGCTTTCCTTTGGCTTAATCTTTGAGAGAACCCTTGAGCTCTGGAAATTCTGCATTTAATTACAAAAAAACTCGACACTGGACAGAGACAGATCAGCATAATTCCTAGAGTTTCAAAACTTGATAGTAAAAAAGATCTATCGATAGTCGACACTATCGATAGTGACCATAGATAGTAACTATCGACTATCGCCCAACCCTACCTCGGTGTGAGGAACTGGCAGAGATCGCCTGGATACCAAAATAAATGGATGGGGATTGTGGAAGAGGCCGGAATCTTACTTGGACCGTAGCGCCGTATTTGTTATTGTATTTGTAGGAACATACAATTATTCCTTACTGAGGCACTTACAATATATTCTTTGTTTATTGGTAACTAAGGACCGATTTTCCTATCTACTGTTTTCGGCGAGAATCTTGGGACATGGTATTATTTATCTCATCCTACCGGAACTTCTCATATAACGAGTAATAATTCGTTTTAAGAAATAATTATTGATTCATAATTCTAAATGTTTCCATACCAATTGTTAAAGTGATACGAGACTAATATACTTGTAGCCGTCAGAAAAGTAACCCTTTAGCAGAAAACCCTGCTCTGTTTTGTACCCTGTCCATTGAAGCTTTTAAAATATTTTCAACGCGAAAGGCGCGTACTCATACGCATCAGTGGCCGCGTACAAAAACACACTAATTACTCGGGGCAGACAGCTCTGTACCTGGAGCTGGACCTACCTCTCCAGGTAGCGGAATTCTCCATGCGTGTTCTGAACCTCTTTACGGGGGTGTCTGCAACGGTTGTTTAACCAATGTACCAATGGTACATACCCTTGTACTCGGTGGGACTCGAAGCTATTTATGTTGCAAGTTGTTTCGTTCATAATGTCTATATTTTTTATCGTTATTTTAAATTCAAATTTAACACAGGGAATGGTTTAGTACAATTATATAACGAACTTCAAAGAATTTTTTTTTAATCTTAATTAAACATTATTTTTTTACGCAAATACTGGGGTTCATAAATTTAATTACCAAGGACACAATACATTTTTATGGACTTCGTATCACAATACAACTCCAGAAACATTTAATTAATAATTTTAACTTGGATATGCCTTTTGGCTGGTGGGCCAAAAAATTTTTTTTTTCACCTTTATACATTTTTACACAGTTTAGCTTTGTTGGTGTTGCTGGAAATGGAATTTAGTGAGAGATTAATAGTAATAAAAGTTGAAAAGGAGAATATTTTTGGTAAATTATATTCACCGCTAGGACTTACCTTTTAGTAGTTATGCGTTTAAATAAAAAAAGTCACGTTTTGCCTACATTTTTAAGTGTTTTTTTTATTATTATTTTTTTATTTATTTTATTTTTATTTTATTTATTTTTTTAAAGCGCTCTAGCCCTTTTGGTATCGTTCGGATCGAAAATTAGACAATTAGTTTCTAATCAGAAATTTAATGAAGACAATTTTTGTTATATAACATTTGGCACTAGGACCTACCGTTTAGGAGCTGTATTGGTTTGAATGAAAAATGTCACATTTAAAACCACAGTTTTTCAACTTTGTTTATTTCGAATAATGAATTGTTAATTTAATTTAATTATTAATCTAAGTAATTAGATCCTTTCAATTCTAAAATGTAAAATAGATCCATAATCTATTATTTTTCCCGTTAAGGGAGATATTTAGTATTTTTTTTTCTTCAGTCATTTATTTTTTATTCAAAATAATTATTAATTAAGTTTTATATATATATATATATATATATATATATATATATATATATATATATATATATATATATATTATTTATTTATAAGATGTATACGGATGGTTCAAAAACTAAAAAAAAAAAAAAGGAAAAAAGGTTATAGTAACAACACGTAAGAACCCTTACTATAAACTGATTTATTCCTCTTAGTAATCCTGCTTATATACAATTTGGTATGTTTACAATGTAACTTTAGGTATTAAAAGTGATATTGTCTCACTCCAGACATTCACTAGTATATATATATATATATATATATATATATATATATATATATATATATATATATATATATATAAATCAAGCTTCATTTATCAAGCTTGAATCAAGCTTATTTTATATATATAATCAAGCTTCATCGTTATTTTGGAATTTCCGATGCTCTCCAAGTGTTTTGTTTTAAAAAGACTGTAATCGGATACTCGGTATTTTATTCAATTGAAACACAATTCATATCAGTTTTATGTTCCAAAAAAAAAAAAAAAAAAAAAGTGTTGACTATGGTTCAAAACCATTCAATATAATTTTCTCCTAAAAATAAATATTTAAGTCCTTATCTCTTATTTATAAAAATGTTTATGTACAGAAGTATTGAATATTTTTTTATACCTACCTCCTTTATTGGCCTGTTTATAAACAAGAATATCCATTTAAAAGATAAAATTAAAAAAAAAAGAGCTCGATTTGACAAGAACTTTCCGTGGTCAGGCATAAATCCAGAGGAAATATTCGCTCGGGAATAAACGTGCCCAGAGATACTCCGTTCCTGCGTATTACTCCGCAGCTGACCCCGATTCGAAATCTAATATTTTTTCAGCTTGGAAAAACTCATTCATCATCTTCAGATAGTAGTGGAAAAAAATGAAGGAGGGGTCCGAAATTGTCTAAGGAAGTATCTCTTTCGTTTGTGAAGCCAGTCTTTTAGTCAACTGTGAGTTATTAAAGCTTAAAAAATAAAATTAATAATCGTTAGAAAGAAAAACATTTGAAATATATATTTTAAAATTTTGATAGTTACTATATTTGCCCTAAGATAGGTCTTCTCATTCTGCTAATATAACTTCAATTCGGTGTCGATCTAAGAATATTTGAGTTAAAAAAAAACTCGAATTATTATTAATTTCATAGTTTATTTTTGTTTCTACCTCTTTGATGACTGAAAGTACAGTTTATAAAATTAAAAGTGATAAATAGGATCTAGTTAGGAGTACTTGTTATTATCATTTTTACTAAAAAGGACCTAAATTTTTCATTTTTCTTAAAATCCTAGAAAAAAAAATATTCAACTCAATTGATTCTTTCAAAATTCATTTGTTAATCGATGTTCTTTGTTAATAGATTATATCCCATTATAATGTAAATGTACTTTATTTACTACAATACTGCATGATTATTATAACTTTATTAAAAAACCTATAATTTGTTAAAAAATTGCACGACAGTGGAAATTTAACTGAAACCGTAAACTAAATTATTATTAATTTTATCTTCATTCACCTTGATTTAATCAGATTATTTTTTGAGATAAGTACAAATCATATGGCAATCTATTTCTGAATATTAATTTTTTTTTTTTTCTAATATATATTTTAAAAATTGATCATATTATATTCGTGATCGACCTATTTTTCAGCAAATGTAGTTTATAGAAGAACTTCTCAAAATATGTTACAACATTTTTCTTTACAATACTAACATTTAATCTATTTTTACTAGTGAAGGTGTGAAATTCAATAAATAAATAAATAAACTGAATAAGTAGTTAAGGAAGCACAAATTAAAGTTTTGTTTTCAACTAAATAAAAATTTCCATTTATTGAGGAATGTTTTACTTATAAATAATTATTGTTAAAATTGTATACATATATTTGGCATTACTGTTTATTGTTATGGTTGTTAACCAATTTTTATTTTATTTTATTTTTTTTTGTTTTTTGCTTTACAATTACAGATTACTGGTAGTCGGAACCTGAGATTTGGATTGCCTGGAAATATTAACTGAACTAGGTGGAGAAACGTATTATCATATTCTATTTTTAAAGTTTTGGATAGTTATCTAGTTATAGTTTTGCAAAGTAATATTCCGGTAAATAGGAAGTCAAACAGGGACAAGAAATATTAAAGTTTTAAAATATCTGTCCTAATGGCGTTTTATATTATTCTGGGACGCTGAATCCGAATATTTATAATAGCATCTTGAAAAACTGAAAAATTTCGAATATAATGCAAAAAATAATTTTTTGCTTCCCAGTAAAAAAAAATAACATTTTAATAAAAAACATTTGATACAAGAATAAAGGACATTAAATTAAAGGACATTTCCCTCTCCCAAATTTTCTTTTGGGACGAAAAAATGTATTTTTTTAAACTGACCATGCATTTATAATAAAATTTCATTAAGTTACATCCTTCTTTCAAAGTACCTGAGGGCTGGACTACCATCGCCATTTAGCATTACAGCTTCAGCTTGATGAGCAAAACATACCGACAAAAAATGAGCCAGTAGCTGCAGAGGTTCCTTGATTAAGGAGTAATAGCTTCCTATTGGCTGGAGCGGTTTCTTTCAAGCCTTCAAAGGAACCAATCAGATCTCGGATCACCAATTATTTCTGTTCCTGATTCTCTATATTGTCTGTGGAATGAGAGTTCCCATCAATTTTTTGTTCCTATTTTATTGAAACATATGCTCCCCTCTCTGTAGTTGATGAGTTTATATAAATTTTGTTATTATTTATCGTTTATTATTGATTGCATATTTGTGTAACTATAGTATTGTAACTCTAGCCTGTGTTGTTGTGTAGGGCACCTAAAAAATGTAGGTAATAATATATCGTTTGATAAATAAAATTTAGAAATATTTATAAAGTATAAATATCTTGTGAATTCACTGTCTTGTACAGTTTTAAGAAATTACCCTAATAATTCTATAATTGAATGTATATTTAGTTAATTTTATTTTTTTACTCTTTGTTGGTATTTCCGACTGTGTACATAAGTAAAGTGCGGTAAAGTGATTGAAATGACATCTCAACTAGTAAAGAACTACCGTTATGTAACACTTCAATAAATGTTCTGCATTAGATAATGGATTTAGTGAAAAAGCAAGTTGGGAGACTAGTGGATTCGAGAGGGTATTTAGCTTGTTATAGAAGGTTAGGTATCTTGTTTTGCTAAGATCTTTGCATTTAGATCGTTTTGTATTATTTTATTTGGATAAGAGAAGAATTGGAAGGTTTAGTGGATCCAAAAATGAAATTGAATTACAGCTTTGAACTCTTGTCTAGTTAATGCTGGAGTAGTCAAAAACGTGAGCAGTTTCTTGGCGTTTAAGAAGCGTTATTTAATGCTTAGGTTTTAACATTTTAGCCACATTTAGAATATTATTATTTATATTACTATTTATTGTTTTAATAATTTCTATTAAATGACATTACAAAAAAGAAATTTTACTATTGAGTATAAAGTACTGTTTTTATAATGACATTTGTGTATAGTCTCATGTTTTAAATATTTATTTCTTTAAACTTTGTCTATAAACCACCAAAAATGAGATGGAAATCCATTTTTTTTTCATTTAAAGAACGTGGAATCCGATTCTCAGCAACAGGACCTTAACTTTTTCCAGTATAATGATTCACTAAGAAGCTAGAAATGACGTACAGTGAGGGAGCGTTAAATTATGATCTTGATCACTAACTTTTGTTTCCTTTTTTTTTTTTTTTTTTTTTTTTTTTTTTTTTTTTAATGTTTCTGTATAACTTTCGCAGTTAAAAACTTGAAGTACTTTATCTTGGTTTTGAAATTCTAAAAATTAATTCCCACAAACGGAAGTAAATGTAGTAGATTTTAATAAAAGTATAATGAAGTAGAGGAAAGTTGTTAAAAAGTGTTTTATTAAATATGTTATTTTTTTTTATTTAATTGTTTTTTTAAATTAATGTGTCGATTGATGTTTACTAATTTATTAAATAATCGATTAGGTGAAAATTCAAAAAAAAAAAAAAAAGAAGAAAAAAAATTAAATAGTTGTTAAGGTAACTAACCACTGGTTGAAGTTCTCAACTAAGAGTAAGAGCGATGTATTAGAAAGGCTGGAGGCCGTCTTGTTTATTAACGCCTCGGACTATGGAGCAAGTTGAGGGGCTAGAGAGTTTGAGTGGTTATGGAGTGTCATTAATTGCAAATTATTATTTCCAGTAATTCTCTTTCGAAGGAAAGTTAATGAACACTCTTAATAAATGCTTAATTTACCCCATTTAGGAAAGAAAAAATGTATTCATGGTAGATATGAATAAAGACAAAAAGGGGAATATTTTGGAATTTAAAAAAAATATTTTTATCAACAGCAATAGTGTTTGGTGTTTAATTGCCTTCAAAAGATTGAGTAAGTTCTTGTAATAACATTTGAAATATAGTTCGATGTGAGAGCAAATTTATAAGTAGTGGAATAACGATTTATATTAATCAATTAGAACTGAGATTAAAAACACATTGATAGCATTTGTTCCTTGTTGTTTTTGTATCGCGGGTCGTATTTTAAGGTCATACAGTAACGTCATTAACAGCGTTATCGTTGAAAAGGGAAAACGTGACAAACTAAACGTGTTTCTTCAACAGGAAAAAATATTCAAAAATAATGCAATATTATATATAAAAATAAAACAATGTGTAAAAATAAATCATGTTTGAATAATAACTATAAATGCTTCGAAGCGGAGTTTATTTCAACTTGAGCTCTGCGGTGGATTGTAGTTCGTCCAGGACTTATTATGTAGAAGCCCCGAAAGAATGTCAGTTTTTTAGGTTTTCTGACACCTTCTAACAACCGTAACCCCTACTTCTAGAGTAACTTCTTGTTTTTTCACATTTTCTTAGTATATCCTACGTTAAACTGGATTCAAGATCAAAGTTCTTACATTTTATTTATACGTTGTTTATTTGGTATTCCGAACTATAATGATTCTTTGACGGCAATTTCTGTACCAGCCAAAAAAATAAAAAAAAAATAAAAAAAAAAATAATAATGTGTCGATTAATGTTTACTAATTTATTTCTAAATAATTATGTAATACTAATTATGTAATAATTATGTTCTAAAATAAAATAATACATATATATTTACATATGAAAAACAATTCTTGCCATATTCGTTGTTTCTTTACCTTGCGTTCATCTATCCACTCAATAAATACAACATTACAACATCTGAATTATTTATGATAATAATAAAATGCTCTATTGCTCATTCTGTCCTTCAATTTTTAAATTATTATTTGTTAAAAAAAATGTTAAGAAAATCATTTAATTATTATTTTTTTTAATATATTCTAAATGCATATAAATTATATGTTTCTAGAAAAAAATTAATAAATTTCGTACCAAGCAAGAGACCACCTGTATTTGATAACCTGGTAGTAATTTAATTGAGACCAAATAATTTTTATTTTTTTTTAATTTGAACTCCATTGTCTTGGAGCCATGATGTGGCTAAATGGGTAGTTTATTAGATTATTATGTATTTTCAAAATGTTTTATTCTTGCTCAAAATTACTTGATATTGGTTTTTGCTGGGAATGATAATTTTCTCAAATCTCTGTTAAACAATGTATTCAATTTAACGCTGCCAATGATATTTTTATAAACACGTATTTTTGGCTTAATTTATCGAAATGCACAACTACATAGCTGAAGGTATCAAATAAATAAGGAGAAGTAAGAATCCAGTGACAAAAACCTTTAAAGAAACTACCCATAGGTGGCACTAGAGTGAAATCCTTTCTTGGACCAGAGTTCGAATCCAGCTGAAGACAGTGAATTGATTTTCTGTTATTTCAGCCGTAGATTGACTTCGAAATCGGAAGACCCTCCTGAGGTACACTCACTTCAACGTTTTCTCAGATTGAAAGCTTACAACCATTCTTAAACAATTGATAATTGATATTTACAACTGTATACAATATATAAAACAAGTAAATTTGAGGAAAATGATTACAATGACTTATCAATAACATTTAAAGTAAGCTATTCGCTTTAGCATTTGAATGAAAATTCTACATTAGATAATCTCTTGGACATCTACTTTTCAGACGCCTCATAGGATTATCGGGAATCAAGTGTGAGGCAAGTTGGGAGACTAGTGGATTCGATGGGTTATGGAATTTACTATGAAATGATAGGTATGTAGTTTGGGCCAAATCAGGAACATATGGAACATTAGGATCTTTATGGTTAACTTTGTTTGTGACATAGTAAGAAGCACTCAGGATTTTACGAAGGTTTTTGGATTGTAACGATCGGATACGAGAAGAATTGGAAGGTTTAGTGGAGTCCTAAAGCTCAACTCCGTATGTCCTAACGGCTCTCATTATTGTTATGTAAATAAGTCTTTTGTAATTTATCAGCTTGGAACGCTTGTCTAGCAATTGTTGGAGTAGTCGGAAACGACAAGCAATTTGTTGTTTCTTATGTCTGGAATGTAATGTAAAGTTAAAAAAATTGAATGCGATATATTTTTTATGGACATTTCTTCAATTTAAACAAATCACACTACAAACATTTTTATGGTTTATGTCATTATATTATATCTACATGTTTTATCAATGATTAAAGGAAATAACATAATAATGTTATACTAAAAAGCTATGGAGTGGGGCCATAAACTGAATTTTAAATCTGAATTCAAATCAGTGGTTTATAAAATAATTATAAAAGATATATTTCATGCCAAAATTTATTATTAGTAGAGAGCCAATATAGGATTAAATATCTAGATGTGGACTGTAAAATGTCTACAAAAAAAAACATAAGATTTTATCATTTTATATTTAATCCTCATTCCATATTCCATTATATAAAACATTTAAAACACAAAAGGAATGTCTATCGAATTAACATTACTATAAAAGGTATTTCCATTAACCCGCTTTAGAATTTACTGTCTCTTTCTGCGCAAGAGTATTTATAATTGGAGCTAGAAAACGTGATCTATTATTAAGTCAGGAGCTGAGCACCAACGAAGTTACAGGAAGCAAACACTATCGAAACAAGGGCAGTCGCAGCATGCCAAATGTGTCTTGGCAGGGGGATAGCCAGTGTTTAGCCGAGGTTTGATGACCCCATCAGCTGGGAGTGCAAACTAGGGACTAGTATAAATACATGCAGTTTGGGTAATACAGAAATGAATTACAATGTCGTCCGTTGTAAAAAAAACAAACTATATAGGCTTGAAATTGTAAAGATATAAATTTCTTTATAAAATTGAAAAATAAAAACATTGTGTTACGAAAGCAGATAAATCAAAACTTACGGAAAGGAGTCGCAATTATAAAATTATCAACGTCTTTTCTTTTTTCTTTAAATTATTCATCAAGGGTATTTGTCCAAATTATTATGTAAAAACTTCTAAATGCGATTCAATTAGTTAGTTTTGTAGTTTTATAAAAATGCTTAATAAATTGTTTGGATGGTCTACTCATTGTACTACGTAATATACCACCAATGGTTAACAAAATAAATAAAAAGCTGTACCACTACAACCAAAGAAGTGTCATGGGTTCAACTTGGCAACGATGAACTAAACCAACGTAGGTTGTGAAAGGAAATGTGGCCGAAATCACGATCAACAGCCAGTTTTTTCTGTAATTAAGGCTACACTCATTACAGGGACTAGGTGTGCCACAGGATAGTCCCCCAATCTTGAAGTCAATCCACGGCTGAAATAACAGAACATCGATTTCCTGCCTTCAGCCGGACTCGAACTCGCGTCCAAAAGCATGTCACTCAAGTGCCACCTAGTTTCTTTAAAGGTTTTGCCACTGGATTCTTCTGCTTATTTATTTTATAGATTCGGCTATGTAGTTGTACATTTCGGTCAGTTGAATAAAAAATGAATGTTTATAAAAGTATTATTGCCAGCGTTTAATTGAAAACATTGTTTAACAGAGGTTTGGGGAAATTGTCATTCCCAGCAAGAAGTAACATCAAGAAAATCTTGATCAGGAATAAGACATGTTGAAAATGCATAATAATCTAGTAAAATACCCATTTAGCCTAAATACAATGGAGTTCAAAGAAATAAAAAAAAAAAAATGTTTTATTTGATCTCAATGAAGTTACTGTCAGGTTAAAGGTAGTCTCTTGTTCGGAACGACATTCACTAATTTTTCTTCTAAAAACACATACCTATATTTTGTAGACATTTAGAATATATTTTTTTATAAAAATAATAATTAAATGATTTTCTAAATATTTTTTTTTTTTAACAAATAATAATAATTCAAAAATTGAAGGACTCTACCTGACCATTAGAGGACAATAGTTATAATAGACAATGTGAGAAAACAAGGAGGTAAACTAGAAGAAGGGGTACGGTTGTTAAGAGGCGTCAGAAAACCCAAAGAACTGACATTCTTTTGGGAGTCTCACATAATGAGTCCTAAACGTACTACAATGCATCGCAGAGCTCAACTTGAAATAAATTCCGCTTATAAGCATTTATAATTATTATTCAAACATGTATTATTTTTATATATTGTTATACTTTTATACATTGTATTGTATTAATTTTGGATATTTTTTCGTGTAGAAACACGTTAGTTTGTCACTTTTTCGCTTTTCATCGATAAAGCCGTTAATAACGCAACTGTATGACCTTAAAATACGACTCGCGATACAGAAATAAGGAACGAATGCTATCTATGTGTTTTTAATTTCAGTTTCCTTGTGAGGTGACATTATTCAATTCCAAGTTTTAAGCCCACATAAACTTTTTTTTGAAAGCCTTCATTAAATTCATTTTTTTTAATGATAAATAATTATATGGCAAGATTTTAGGAGTATTGTCATCAGACAAGGGAGGTATTCTGGCTATCTAATTTACAGACTAAAAAAATATTTTTGAGAAAACGTTTACAGAAATAATTGATGCAGAGATTTAAAAGTAGAAAAAAAAAACTGTTTTTCGATTTCTTAGGGTTCATTATTAGCATAAATATCTCCCGTTTCTGACGGCTGTAATAATAATAATAATATTAATTTTTTATTAGTAAACCATTATGGCGAATTTTTTCGCATAGAAAAGAAGTTAAATTGTTACGAAAAAAAAAATTCATTGATTCTTCAATGAAACACTACCAATCATGATCTAGTACGTTTCATTCATTTCCTACTTTTGTTTTAGTTATTTTAAGGCTTGCTAGTTTGAAATGATCTGTTAAAAAAAAATATATATATCATTTTTAAAATATTTTTCAACGGAAAAATAGGAAATAGTATGATCCTTCCTTTTCTCGCAAAACATTATAGTTTCTTATTGCTATTACTGTTTTTAAAGTGCTGTTGTTCCCTATTAGTTCTCGATATTAGACTGTAATCATCTTGACATTAAAATTCAATTATTTAGCATCGGGACTGAGACACAATTGTTTAGTAAATTGGATAAAGCCGTGCCATTATGGTGGGATTGCTGGAGGACTTGCGCTTCGGAATTGATGCCGCGAGGTGAAGTAAGATGAATCGTCCTTAAGATCCTGCCGCTGTTAGCATCCAATGATCGATGGCCCTCTGTAGAAGGACAAATTGAAACTGATGAGAACATCCCTGAATTAATGGTATGCTTTCATTAGAGAACTGCTCTTCGGTTGGAACTGTGCGTCTCCGGCTTTAGGGACGTTTCTTATCGAGAAACTATAACGGGAAAGTATTTTTAAAAATAGAATATTGCGTAATTAAATGCAAAAATAAAAATCACAGGAATTATTATCACTATCAGTCATTAAAAATCATATATTTTTATTATACTTCACTGTATTACGTTCATGGTAGACTTCTGCATAAAAGTGGATAAACAATTAATTAAACATGGATCAAATAAAAACTTCTATGCCAATTTTTCTGTGGCAAACTATTTGGAATAATTAATAAATTGAAACTGTTATATAATTAATAATAATAATAATAAAAATAATAAAAAATTAAATTGGTAATCTAACGAAAATAAAGTATTAATTAACATGTATGGATATGTATCCTGACCTCTCTTCATGATATACATTATGCTATTAAACATAATAACAATACCGTAGGGATTTCCTGAATGGAATGGGATTTGGGGGAAAAAAAATAAAAAAAGTAAAATAAGAGGGTCTTTAATCTGCCGTTCTTTATTCTGTCAAATTGTTTGATAAATTTAAGATTTCTAATAAAAAATCATACGGAAAATTGTAAATTTCATAAACTTCTATAATTCATTTATGAAACTGACTATTTTATTTAATTAAAATTCAAAAAAATATTTGGACACAAACAACGGATAGTTTCTCAACTACATGCAAGCTTTTGCAATGCAATTTTATTCTATATAATATGATATAATTATTATAATTTTTTTGGTTGGTCTTTAATTTATGTTCTAAAGCAAAAAAAAAAAAAAAAAAAAATACAGTAAATATAAAATTTTGTAACTAAATAGGTCAAATAAATATAAACATAAAAAAACTAGTAGATTACTATCTATCATGTCAAACACGAGTAATGTTTAATATACTCCATATGTATAATATAATTCATATAATGTATAAAAATAAGCCTTGATATATTTTTGTGAAATAAAGTTGTCAACAATGAAAATAATGTATAATAAAATAAGTTTTTTAGATTTAAAAAAAAAATGAAAAAAAAAAAAAAAAAAAAAAAAAAAAAAAAAACTGTAGTTTTTCTTTAATTTATTTTGGTATAATAAAATTTAATTATGCTTAGATATTAAAAAAAATATTTTAGAATTCAATTAGAAATTCGAATAATTTGAACAGTTTACTTGAAATAACAATGCTTTTAATTTATTGAAATATTTAACATATTTATACGGTTATTTTTCTGAAGGAAGTATTTCTCATTAAAAATTTCTCCATTAGAGGTGAAATTGTCTTCCTTAACATTTCTGAAGTTAAAACTGAAGTAGGAAGCTGGCAGCGGACCATGCGAATATCGCTGCCCCGGCGATAAGGTCCGTCGTCCGTGAACGATCAAGGCAGCAGTGGAAAACTTTCGATGACAGTTCTGCCAACATTATCATCAGTGGAATAAACAGAGATAATTGAAATAGGAGGCCGCAGTTTTCCTAATTTATCTATCGCTAATTTCTATCAAAACAACATTGAACTAGTCCCAATTATAAATTATTGATAAAATAAGATTTATTGCTTACGGTATAGCAATATTTGCATTTTTTGTAAGTTTTTCGCATGTTCAAAAAATGCAGAATTTGATATTTGCCTGTTAAAATATTCAAAATAAGGAGAGAAAATGGAGCACAGATTTGACCCAGGTGCTAAGGAAATTGATAGATGTCCGAAAGTAAATCTGAAAAAATAAAATAAATGCCCACTTAAAATCTATGATTAATAATACAGATTTTTAAATTTTTAAAAAAAAAATTTTTTTATTTATTTTTCTTTTTTTTGGTGACACTAGTTAAAGCTTAGAAAAAACCAAAACTTCACAAAATGTTTCACAGCTGTTAGATAAAGTTAAAGGTTAGACTGGATTAGAAAGAGTCCTTATTTTTTGTATGGCCGTTTGCAATGAAATGTGATTAAATTATTTGTTGGAGAAAACCTTACACCTAAAGATAATACGCAAATAATGTTTATACTGGACGAAGAAAATAAATTTCCAACATTTAGATGAAAAGGGTGTAATAACCTATACGTTCATAGCCCAAATAAAAACATCAATCTACAATCCTAAGGATAATATAGTAGAAGAACTATTAAAAAAAATAAAAATAAATCTTTTTTAATTCGATTTGTTGGTTTTTTTAATCGTTTTGGAATTATAAAAAAAAAAAAAAAAAAAATGAAAGTACTGCACTGGTCTGTCATTGAGTTAGAGGAGATTTAAAATAAACGAGGAAAAAATAAAAAATTAGTGACATGGAATTGCTAGATTGCTTCAAAGAAAACAATATTAAAAGATAAGTAATATTTAAGCAAATGGCTCTCAGAGTCAGGGGTAATCACAAATCTATACAAAAATATTGCGGGATATGATTTTTAATATTAGTTGATTTCTCTAAGCAATTATTGTTAAAATAATACTGGAGAAATAGTCAATCAAATGTTCTGAAACTGACTCAGAGATTTTCTTTCCGAACGTGCTTTTGAATCGCATCTAATCTGTCTGATAGCCATTTGAAGGAAGTGAGGAGGATCAATTAATTTTAAGGGTGAAAAAGCTATTACAGGAACGCCCTCCATTAATCAGATCATTAGCGAAGGGGAATTAATCAGACGGTAATATTGATTGCTGTACACGTGTGATCGGAGAGTGTACTCTGATTGGTTGGATATAACGATGGGTACTCTTCATTTGGAGGGGCTTCTGCCCCTAAAATCGGCCCTTGGTAGCTAAGCCTCTTCCCAGAAATTCTTCCCTTAAATTCTTACATAAGGAAAACCTGCCCTTTCGACGTAAGAAGCAAACTGAAAACGGAAACATTAAGTTTGGTTCTAACTTTGATAAATAATTTAATTAATTTTAAATAGCGATCTTTTTACAAAGTTGCTAAGTTGCAAAACATTTTTGAAGGTTATAAGGAAAATCTTTTTGGTCAGTTAAGGGTCATGATTCAACCAAAAAGAAAAAAAAAAAAAAGAAAGAAAGAAAAATCTAGTTAACAGTAAAACCGTTTTCCGGCTAATTTTTGATGGATTTACCATTCATGTTTATTTTATGTTATCTTTATTTTCCTATTTTCTATAACGAAGTTCTGAAATTGATTCTTGATTATTTCGTGGAAATTATTAAATTAGATTTCTTTAATGCATTGTATTAAGTTTATTTCATATTTTTTAGGCATTCTAAAAAAATTAAATTAAACAGGAGTAAAGAACTTATTAACTAGCGAAAAATATATTAAAATTATACACTGTATAAACATTTGTAAAAGCATTATATTTTACTTTGGACCTTCTCAGTAGATTGTTTTATTGTTGTTTTTTTTTCATCCGTTCCACAGTGATTCTGTGCATTGTATATTTATTAATTCAAATTCCATCCATTATTATACGTTTAGGAATTTAATTTAAGGCGTTTATAATAAACATACTATTTTTTTTTCGGAAAACAAATGATATAGATAGGAATGTGATTTATTTCCTTATAAAAATGATTTTAGAATAAAATATTTTTCGAAAAAAAGTCAATACATTCTATTACTAGAGTAAATAAGTCATTCAGTCATGTCATTTTAGATACTTATTATTATTTTTTTATTTAAATAAATTATTACGTAATACAATTTAAATAATTGTGATAATAACGATTGTAATAATAACGAAATATTAATGTTTCAATGATTTATTAAACGTTAATAAATGGTTTTTATTACTTTTTTTTCTTACATCTTCAGCTGTATTATATAATTTTTCTAACTCATTCAAAACTCTTCTATTCCAATATCTCCTTAAATCCCAGTTGGATGCCGCGAATATGAGTGATAATTAAAAGCCAAGTTAATCAAATTCAGCATATCCGATGCCAATGAATTTTCTTCAATAAGTATATCATTGTATAAATTTAAATTCGTTTTTGTTTTCGACATTCGTTTCCTCAACAATGGTTTTTTTCTCATATAAAGTATTATTATTATTTCTTTTGTTTTTCTTCTAATTGAGAAAGTGCTATTATCAATTATATAAACTTATTATACATGTGTGTTATTCTTAGAGGACAATATGTCCCAGAATAAAGATTATTTTTTTATTTCATTTCATTATTTTTCTATGTTAAACCATACGTTTTGCTAGTTCTGTTTCGCTAATACTTTTTCTTTTGATTGTTTAAGAAACCATTTCAGTTCTTCTGCGTGATTACTTATATTAAATCTTGTGATTATTATAGATTTAAGTGAGCTCAGTTGGTGTATGGAAAACTGTTGGAAACAAGACTCTACACCGCGAGGGGGCTCTGTACCCGGAAGACTATTCGAAACAAAAATTAATTGAGCAGAAAATTGAAGGTTTTTTCCCTCCCGTTTAAAGTCAGCGTCGGACCTTTCGTCACGGGCGGGGCTCGTGTTATGAGCTGTAAAGGTAATACAAAAAAAAGTGAATAGCACTTATTATTGATTACCACTCTGCCCCAGTTTTCGAAAATTAATTGTCACCGAGCTGTACCAGGCACATCATTTCCTATTTCGGTAAACCGCATTTGTGAATCTCCATGTCGAGGAGGGTGGAAATGCCTGAACGAAATTGGTTAATCAGAGAGTTAGGTGATTGGTTTCCTGTGAAGTGAGTCTTATTACCCACCAATAGAAGCACGTGTTCTGTTTGATCTTATAGGGTTAATTTCCAAAGGAGTGGTAGTGTGAAATGCATTGGATTCTCATCAGGTTGACATCGAGCACTGATATCCAAGGATGGTATATGGCTATATACGCAGCATATTCATTTTTAATTAAAATGTGTAATAACAAGTTGTCTAACTTTATCATTATTTTATTTAAAATGGTATATTTATGAAATTTGGACGATAAACGTATACAAACTATTTTAAAATCGGCTTAATTAATCCGGGTATTCTTCGTTTAATCCACGCCAGTTACTATAATAACAACGAATTAAGTTTTAAAACTAAAACTACCAATGATTTTAATATCTATTACTATATGTATATATAATATAAAGATTTGAATTGAATATATTGATATGTATATATTGACCTATCCTAATGCCCAGAAATCAATGTGTGGTTAAATCACATAAAAAAAAAGTCCTTCCTTTTTTTAAACACGATACGTAAATGTTCGTCGATTCATTGATAATCAATGATTAATTTATCTTGCAATACAAATCCTCACTAAGGAGTTTGAATAAAGATGTTAGCAAACAAGAAAAAGTTTTACGTATGCTGTTCTTATATAATTAAATAATTTCTGATCTACGGGAAACTTAATCAAACAGAGATAAATTAGAATTGTATAAAAATTTGACTACTAATTTCCTGGAATCAATTAACTAATTTAATTAATCATGATTAAATCTTTCAGTTATATAATGGTTAACTAATGATTATTTGACTGAAAGATTTAATCATTTATAAAATTGAGTGAATGATTCCAGGAAATAAGTTGTGGAAGAGCTGAATTAATTTTGATTGAATATAAGCTGTGATTGAATTTCGCCCTACTCTGGGTACAGCTATCAACATATTGCGTAAATAATTTTGAAAATTTTATTGATCATATTACTGGCACGTTACACAAGGAATAGAGTCAATTGGGTCTATACAGTCTTATTAGTTTAAATTTTTATGGCGTAAGGGAAGGAATCTTTTCAAAGTAATGTTATCAAATATTGTTGATAGAACATTAAAGTAGGTTATAAATAAAAATTGTTGAAATAAAATTTTTCAAATCATAGCTATGTACAAAATGTAACTTTTCTTACTGGTAAAAGTAATACGGATATCAAATGAAAAAGTTCAATTAATTACTTTTTTTCCTACAGATCGGTATATATATTATACATTTTAATTATTATTTATTTTGCAACTTAATGTTTAGTCTATGGAAGTTACCGAATCCAAAATGAAAAAAAAAAAAAAATTATATTTCCATTATGGCATTACTAGATTACAAAGCTCCCTGGCATATCGAAAATGGATTGAAGTGTCGAGACGGAATACGTTCACTAGGTTATTCCTAGCAAACCGCTCTTAAGGTCCTTTCTTCAGGCATGTATTTGTAATGGATTTTGTATAGAATAACGTCTCTTTTTCCTTTCCAGCTTTTCCAGGTAAAGCTTTCCTTATGATTTTACTTTTATAAAAAATATTTATAGAAGTTATTTTTGGTATGGTACAGGTTTAATATTTTGTCACAAATGCATGATAATCCGGTGTGCTCAAATTTTGCCCATGCTAAATACGATTTTTTGTAATTATAAATATCTTGGTATTATTAAATGTATGATGCCTTGTAAAACATTTTTTGTTAGACCTATCAACTGAGTTTTAAGATGCACCAACGAAAAATTCTCAATGCCTAAATGAGACTTCGATGCTTGTATACAGGGTGTTCGGAAGATCGTTGGCCAAAGAAGGATCTCGGGTAGGGAGGTTCATTTTGAACCTATTTAAGATCACTTACCTATATACAAAGTCTTACGTTTTTTTTAATGATTTTTTTTTTTTTTTTAAATGGCCAAAACCAAATATTTATGCCTTATAACTTCGTTGTTTACTAATATATGATAGATTTTTTTTACTGTAATTACTAATACATTGTCCATGTAAAATAAAACAGATTTGATGCAAAAAACAAAACCGGGAGATCATTAAATCTTGTTAAAAGAAAAAAAAAGCCAAATCCAAATTATTTTAAGACTAGACCTAAACTTGAAGTCCTTAATTTTTTTTGCCTTTAACAAGATTTATCGATCTTCCGTTTTTTTATTTTATTTTTTTTTTAATTCGTTTTTAGCATGAAATCTTTTTTATTTTACATGGACAATGTATTAGTAATTACAGAAAAAAAAAAGAAAAAAAGTTTTGATATATCTGTAAACAACGAAGTTATAAGGCATAAAAGTTTGGTTTTGGCCATTTAAAAAAAAAAAATTCATTAAAAAAACCGTAAAACTTTGTATATATATATATATATATATATATATATATATATATATATATATATATATATATATATTTATATATATATATATATATATATATATATATATATATATATTTATATTTATATATATATATATATATATATTTATATATATATATTTATATATATATAGGTAAGTGACCTTAAATAGGTTCAAAATGAATCTCTTTGGCCAACGATCTTCCGAACACCCTGTATATTGTAAATATAGTGTGTTTATATTTATTTTATTATTTTTTAAAATGCCTTTATACTATTATGTTTTAACTTATTTTATAGTATTATTTACTATGTTTTTTATCTTGTATAATTTTTTAACTTGTATAATTTTTTAACTTTTTATTTATTTAATTTTTGTTTTTAAAACTATTTTCATTATACAGTGAGAATGGATTCAATATACGAGTATCACTCATTCCCCTCGAGGGAGGCAGCTTGTAATATTAATTCAATAAAACAATTTGATTAATAATAATACAAAAATGACATATTTAAGTTATTAAGGCAATATTTGTTGATTAAAATTAATATATTTCCTTTCAAAATTACTACCTATTAAAAAAAAAAAAAAAAAAAAAGAGGCCGTTTTATAGGTGTCATCTGCTGTTTCAAGCACTTAGTAATTAATTCGTGTAATATTTTTGATTACTTTGGAGTTTGAGTTCGTCGATATCGAACTAGTAATAATAATAATTATAATAATATAATATCTAGTAAAGATATGACAGTTAGCTATTTACTTCTATTTATTCATGGAAATCAGTGGTGCTAATTACAGACCGGTGTAGCTTCTGTTATGGTGCTTTGCTATCCGTCATATCGTACATGACGCATTTTTTTTGGATATGAAGAATCTTTTGATTTAAGTGTGAAACTTCTAATTGCTAAATTAAAAGGTTTCCCTCATTCAATATTAATTTGTGTTAAGCATATTCCAATGATACCTCTTCAATAGACTCGCTACCTAGGACTCCAACTGGGCAAACGTTTTAACTTGGAATAAACTTACAAGAAAATGTACGTCGTTTTCGATTTCCTCAACATTGACTAGACAAACGCTCTAGATTAATTACAAAAGACTCATTTATATGATGTTAATTAGAGACCTGTTTAGACATACGGAATTGAGATCTGGGGCTCTACTAAACCATTCTTCTAGTATTCAGTCCTTGTCATCCAAAATCATTAGAAAAATCCTTAATGTTCCTTACTTTGTTACAAATTAACTTGTACATAAAGACCTTTATGTTCCATTTGTTGCTGATTTAGCCCAGAACAATCCTTTCATAGTAAATTCCACAACCGTTCAGACCCGCTAGACTTGCTTCCCCTTCTATACCCAAAAACTCTCCGAGGTTTCTGAAAAGAAGATGGCCTCGAGGCCTCCTGATATAGAACTTTTATTGGAGTACTACCTATAGGTAGTTGCTTTACAATCAATTTCCATCTCAGTATGAAAGCTGCAATCACATATACTAAATGTATTTTAGTCATTTAGTTGTAAAATTCAATAAATAGAGTATAAAAAAAAAAAAGTTAAACGACACGAGCTTATAACTATCATCACAAATTATCATAGACTTAAAATACATGAAACTAACAGTCACTAGTTATTATATGTAGTCAATGTACATATAAACCAATTGTTTAAATTAATGTTAATTTAGTTTATGTGTGAAGATAAAGTCTGGCTGGGGGCTTTTTTTTTTGTTTTCTTTTTTTTTAATGAATTAATGAAATTGTATTACCCAGTATATTGGAACAATAAAGAGTTTTTTCTTAAATATTAAACTTAGAGTTTAATAACGCCTTAAAGACTAAGGTACGGTATTAAAGCGACCTCGAAGGAAAGTGGGTCTAAACCTGCCTCTGTGAAGTTTGCTAAGCAGGAATTCTTTTAGGTGGCTATACAAAGTTTCATATTATGTCGGATAGGAAGGGCTTTGTACTCAGTTTGTTGGCTCTGAAAAAACGTTGAAAAAATAACTATCCAAGGAAACCGTTCAACCTTAAACCGTCCAAAAACTAACTGGATCGGTCGGATAAAATCTCCCGTGAACATTTTGCGTATATTAAATCCGATGAATGTTTGTATTGGCGCAGTTTAAACTTGGTGTATTGTTTTTTTCCTTTTATCGGCGATACGGTTTTGGAGATTTATTACTCGTGAAAACGAGTCGGGTCTCTTCCTCAGGGCGTTTTGTTTTTATATCTGCGTATCGAATGGAAGTGTTATTTATTGTCAAAAGTGGCCCCTCCGTCAGCAAATATAATACTGTTTATTAATGGATTCAAAAAAGTATTTATGTGTTTATATATGTATATATTTTCACGACTGTTAATATTAGATGTTTAATAAGGTTCTTGAGGTTTATGTATAAAGCTGTAATATAGCCTAAAATTGTATTATTGCATATGTTGTATACTAGAGTTGTTATAGTTTAGTATTAGATATCCAATAGCAAGATCAACCAGTAACATTGGCATGATTATGAGAACAATATAGTCTTATAACGTCGCCAAAATAATTATAACCAATATAATTTTTGGTTTCTGAATTTACATAATCGTGACAGACCATAATACGCACAGAACTTAATATCCTTTCTGCACAATCTTGCGGGAGTGCTAAAAATAATAAATTGAAATTAAAATTTCCGGGCGTAGAAGGTGCTTAATAAATTAGAACATTAAGAAGCGCTCATAATTGAAGTTTTCTAGGATATCATGGAAATCAATTTTAAAATATGTAACTAAGACTAAAGCGACAGGAAACTGCTCGTCGTTACAGACTACTTCAGCATTTACTAGACAAACGATCAAACCTCCCAATTCATTACAAAAGACTTATTTACACGACTGTTATTAGACCTATTTAGACGTACGGAGTTGAGCTTTGGGGCTCTACTAAACTATCCAATTCATATCGTATCCAATTCTTACAATCCGGAAACCTTCGAAAAATCCTAAATGCCCCTTACTTTGCCACCAATAAGCTTATCTATAAAGACCTTAATGTTCCACATGTTGCTGAGTTAGCCCAAACCAGATACCTATCCTTTCATAGTAAGCTCCATAACCACTCAAATCCATTAGTTTCTCAACTTGCTTCCCACTCCATTCCCCATTATCGTCCGAGGCGTCTGAAAAGGTGATGGCCTAGAGATCTTCTAGTGTAGAATTTTATTGAAGTGCTACTGATGAGTAGTTCTTTTCAAGTTATTACATGTCATTGTAATGGTCAAAAGCTCATTTACTTGATGTAAATATTTGTATAGTTGTACATTTCAATAAATTGATATAAAATAAAACAAAATATGTAACATTTCAGAATAGATAATTTTTTTTTTTTTTAAACTATTATTATTGATATTTACTGCTGTATAATATATACAACGAGTAAATTTGAGGAAAACAAAACAACGACGTTTAAATAATTTGTGAAGAACTACTTACTAGTAGCACTTCAATAAAAGTTCTAGATCAGAAGGTCTTTTGTCCATCTCCTATTTTCAGTTTTTCAATATATGTTTCGAAGAAATTTTTTATTAAAATAAAATATGTCTTAAAAATAATTCTTTCATTGTTAGTGTTTTCATTTAACAAGAAACAAAAAATCTTTATATTATATTATTGCTACTTGCATAACTTGGGCATAAAAATAATTCTGAAAGTAGCTTAGTAAAATTACTCGTTGACATTAGCCAACTATTGCTTCTTTACAATCTGGTCGCTTTGCGTTAGGATTGGACAGCAAAATGTATATGTAACTGAGGACGATAGTATTTTCGCTGTAACTCGAGTCTCGAGTGGTAAGTTATGCAGCATGGTATACCTGACGCTCCTACTATGCTCTTGCGGAGCCAAAGTTGGATCTTCACTAATACAATGTCGTTAAAAAATGACGCTGTATGTTATAATTTCGTAGAATTTAGAGTTTTATATTTATCTGTATAATGCCACAAAAAATATAACGCACAACACAATATATAAATACATCGAATTTTCACCAAACGATAAGTAACTGATATTAATCAATTTCCTTCCAAACAAGAGGCATCTTAATACACTCGCGATTATTAGCAATTATGTGAAATGCGGTACACCTTTATATTTTACAGATTGCAAGTTTAAGTTCCATCCTCCACAAAAAATCGTTCAAAGCTTCTTATAATTAAAAAAGGCTCATTTATATGACAGTTATTAAACCTATTTGGACATCAGTATTTAAGCATAGGGGCTCTACTAAGCCTTTCAATTCTTCTCATATCATCAATGCTCCTTATTATGTCACCAACTTATCCATAAAGATCATAATGTTCCAAATATTGCCGATTAGGCCCAAACCAGATATCAATTATTTCATGGTGTACTTCATTCCCACTCGAATATACTAGTCTCCCAACTTGCTTCACACTCGAATCTTGATAAAATCCTTCTATATATATATATTATATATACGTTAGAAATTAATAGATAAAACAATATATATTTAATAACCTTTCATGAAATCGCAATGAATAAAAAATGCATGAAATCAAAAAATATAAATAATTTGATTTAATGTGACTATTCATTAAGAATTTTCCATTTCAAAATTAAACATTTTAATCAAGAATATAGTAAATAAAACTGCTTTTATTCTTATATTGTTAAAAACGTTTGCATAGGACGGCTATGTATTTGCTTAGGTAACAATGTGAATTTCACTTAATTAAAAAAGTAAGTAAAGAAAAATATTCAATATTATACATTAAATTAAAAGATAATGCATAATTTAAAATCAATATTGGCTTTAAAAAAAAAAAATTAATAAATAAAAAAAATAAAGAAATTAATCATTTTATTTTAATCACATTCCTGTGATTCAGGTTTTTTAATATTTTTTATTAATTTGCTTTATAAAAGCAATATCATTATTTTATTTAATTTTCATGTTATATAAATTATTTTATAATTCTTTCACATCCTAATTGTTTAAATATAAGTTTAAATATCTCAGTACCTCAGCCAGAAATTTATGCATTTTTAGACGAAGGTCATATTTCAATGCGTTTTGATTTTGTATTAAAATACGATCCATACCATTTAATTTTTTTGTATTATTGGAGTTAAGCTAAAATAAGTTGTAAACACTGTATCAGTAAAGTTGTGGGTGTAGTAACGTGGTCTCTTAAGCTTTGACAGCACGTGCTTCTCAGAATATCATTTTCCGAATTTTCACGGCATAGAGGTTACGACTGAAGATAATGATAAGGTGATAAGATGTTTACATAACGTCTTAAAACGAATAAAATGATTTTAATTGAATCTTAAATTTAATGCAGACATAAAGTAATTTATTCAATTCTCACCTGTCAATTTTGAGAATATCAGTAATTTTCATTGAAATAGGTTATACAGTATAAAATATACATTACTGTACGCGACAGTTCAAGAATAAATTATTCTATAAATTAATAATTAAAATGGATGGATTCATTTCTGGTCGCACACAGGCACTATGGATAGAATTAAACCATTCCATTATTCTGATTGCAATTCACAATTTTTTTTTTTTTTTTTTGATTTAAAATTTAGAAAAAATATACTCATATTAAAAAATAAAATGAAGGAATGCGTCAATGTTTTAAAATACTTAGGATCTAAAATGTATGTTAAAATATGTGTGTGTATATATATATATATATATATATATATATATATATATATATATATATATATATATATATATATAACTTTTTTTTTATTTCTCTTTTATAGCCTACAATAATTTTACAAGCATACAAATCAAAAATAATCTTCAAATTTTACGATTTAGATTTTGTTTAAAAAAAAAATAATGACTCACCTGCTTTGCACGGATCCAAGTCCCCGTCGGTGGATGTCTTATACGGGAAGGACTTCACCAGAAGTTCCTCAGGAGAAAACCTGTGGCAGATGCTATGGCTGTAGAGCGCCGTAAGAACGAGTAGGACAACGAAAGGAGACATCTCACCTCTATCATGTCCGAACGGTTACTGAGGGTTCCTCCGCTCTCCTCCCCCTACGACAGGGGTTAGGGTGGGGATGGACTCTGTCCGTCTGTCGGGAGGGGGTGAGTTCCTAGACCATTTTTCTACTAGAAATATTATATTTATATATTATATTTCTCTAGTTTGATTCTTCTTGTACAGTCCTTATCTTTTTTAACAGTTAAAAGTTCCTTCCATTTAAAATGTAGAAAACATCACTCGATGGATATTTAACTTTAAACAGAATAAGTCATTCATACATGCGGTATACTGCAGAAAGCCTTGATTTATTTATTTTCACATTGGTTGTGTAAGTGTTTTGTCTACGAAAAATTAAAAAAACGGTTGGTTCCAACAGGTAATCGAAGTATCTATTTTTACTTTAAATTCTATATATAACTAATAGAACTGTCTTATTCTAAAATCTTTCTTTAATATATTTCATTTATGAGCATATCTTCTAGTTTTCTTCGGTAGATCCTCCTGAAATTTTAACTCAGGAACTGTTCCAAACTCCTTCAACTTCCAAAATGATAGTGTTAATATCTCAAGTGAAAAAATAAGTCCATGTTGCAGTGGAATATAAGATTCTAGGATATTCAGATGACTTGGAAGTCCTAGAAAATAAATAAGAGGACGGATTGAAACTCCTCTGACTCCGGCATTGAATCGTAAAATATTGCTTACAGCTTGGCAGTTAGCCGATTTGTATACCTTCTATTGACAACCTTAAATTTAGAAACATTTATTTACCTAAATATAAGTTTAGAATAGTGTCAAGACTGTGTTAAATCGATAATGTATATGTATAGCTGACGATAAATTAAAATCTGCTTCAGATTACAATATAAATAGCAGAACATGATGAATCAGTCTTACCTATTTTTACCAATAAATGATGCTCAAAGACAGTTGTGAGGGTTTTAGGTAATGCGAATAATCATTAAACACTCAATTATTAGAAAATAAGTAACCGTGTAGAGAAGAAACTTTTGAGAGGGTGATATTAGAGTTGCCTTGCTATAAACATTAAAGTACTCTTAAAAAACTGTCATCAGGAATGGCTTATCTATCACCCACCCTCCTAACTTATACATTTATGTATGACTTTGTACATTAGGCGAATGTAACACCACATGTAGTCGATACAAGTGCAATGTATCAAATGTGAAAAAAAAGAAAAAAATATTGCTTCAGGACTGATATACGTTGTTGGGAATTCTCGAATCTGAATACACTCTAAAATTAACCTCTTTAATCCTTGTTAACTGGATGCATAACCCTGTAATGGTGATTTTCAATGAAACCTAAAACAGTTTTTCCACTCTCCTGGGAAGTTTCTCATATCCAATGCTTTACATTTATACCAACTGCGACAAAGCTAACAACACCGCTATAATCACCAGAAACGCAGACTCTATACAAGCCACTCTATCATTACAACACCACCTG
The DNA here is from genome assembly GCA_003667255.2 of Euschistus heros. Classification (NCBI taxonomy): domain Eukaryota; kingdom Metazoa; phylum Arthropoda; class Insecta; order Hemiptera; family Pentatomidae; genus Euschistus; species Euschistus heros. The sequence continues at coordinate 428,949 of RCWM02000451.1, read as the reverse complement.
GACAAAATTGATGTGTAAACTATGGAAATTAAAAATTGACTGCAAGTCACATGTTACATTTAAATTACGACGTGATAATGTGGTCACAAATGTGACCTACCTTGGACTTATTTTTGACAGGAGGCTAACATGGTGCCACATGTCATTAAAAAAAGTCAATTGAACCCTAAAAATGACATATTTGGAAAATTTAACTAATAACAGACTCCCCTTCTTCCCTACGCTTATAGGCACGTATTTTGAGTGTTACGAATCACGTTCGGAAACGCTACAACCAATTTTATGGACAAATTAAATGCATATATAAACACTAGTACCAAATATTAAACAAAAGAAATCCCTAACGTAGCATGGCATCATAATAAAATTTTCTTTTAAAAAAAATTGGAGTATCGATCATATCGTATTCGATTTGTATTTTTGGTATGTAGAATTTAATGATGAAGTCTTTTTGTTGATATGAATGGTAATAATAAAGCAACAATAACTTATAACAATATAAAATACATTTTATTAAGAAAAAACAATTAAACACTTTTTTTTTTTTTTTGGCAAAACCATGTTTTTTGAATATTATAGAACCGATTCACAACCAATGAATTAGATTAGCGACTGGAGCGTTTATAACTAGCCCAATAGTAAGCATGCTGAGTGAAGCAGGAGAATCTCCTCTAAAATATCGAAGGCATCAGTTAGCAATAAATTATGCCCTTAAAGTAGCAACTATTCCTAACCACCCATTCGGCAACACCATCCGTGTAAGCAACTCTACCTCACAAAATTACCAGTATTGTAAAGCATTTAACACAAGAATCCAAAATTATCTCACAAATTTAAATATCGAAATTCCAACAACTTTCTGCCCTACTACTTCAACAGCTCCCCTCCTTGGAATATGCCTTCTATTATAACAGATACTTCTCTCTTATTATTGAACAAAATGGAAACACCGCCATATATATCTGTACAATATTTAAAGGAAATATGCAGCAAACATCCCGCTTTCTTTCACTTTTTTACTGATGGTTCCAAGCAAATGGATAAAGTAGGTTGCAGCTTCACTACATCTTCATATCACAACTTTAAATTTCCCCTAACCCATGAAACTAGTATTTACACAGCTTAAGTCTATGCTATATATCAAGCTTTTCAGTTTGCAGTCACTTCCACAGAAGAAAATATATTAATTTTTACTGATTCATACAGCGCAATACAATCACTTGACGACAAATGGACATCGAATAAGCTAATACAAAATATTTTTGAGCTTATTAAACTTGGAAGAACTGTGAAACTTGTGTGGATACCAGCACACATAAGAATAGACGGAAATGAACGTGCAGATAAACTCGCAAAAGAAGCGGCATTGGTCAAAGATGTTAAAGACAGTGTACTCCAAGCTCAGGATCTAACTAATGTAATAAAATAAAAAAAAAACTTTTTTTTCCCCTTCCATTATTTTAAATTGGATTATTCTAAAAATATTTTCGATAAATATTTTTTTTTTAAAATGCGTTAGGCCGAGAAATACGATTATATGCATGAGAACGCATAGAAATATAGCACCCATTGCAGGGTCTATTTTACCATTACTGTAATGTGGAAAAAATGAGTCTTAATATTTTGAAATTAACAAAATACAATTCTAAACTGAAAATATCAAATGTTGTTTTGTCTTTCATAACTGGAAAGGTACAAACAAAAGTCAAAGTTGATAGTTTATTTAGGTCGAAAACAAACAATATCAGAAGTATATAAACAATGCCTAAAAACGGGAAAATTCGGCCTTATTCGTATAATAATGGAACGTATTTCTCTCATTGAATACCTAAGGTAAAAACCTGTGAAGTCCATTTTTTGGAAGAATTTGGAGATTTTCTTCAACACGCAATAATGTACTTGAAATAACCTGAAAGTGACTCCAAATATTGTTTTATAAGATCCTAAATTCTTCTAATAATAAAACCATCACTACTAATTTTTTCATAGTTTGAATATACTTGTACGAACAAGAAAGTAATTGTTTATTTGAGATTATGAGATATAATTATCAGTGAAATTTAAAAAAAAAAAAAAACTTATTGGGACAATCAAAATCACTGGATACGATTTCGTGCGTTTTTATCTCAATTTTCATTAATTTTTTATCTCAAACACAGCATTTTCGCTAGGTTTTTCTGGAACTTTCCCACATTTTCTTATTCCTAAGAGGTTAGAAGATGATGTAAAGTGATCATCGGGGATTGAAATAATTTTTTTTTTAATGTTTCGTACATGTTGGGGAATTTAGGCCATTCGTCCCACTGTGCGGCGCAAAACGTGGTTCAAGGGCGGGAATAACCTCAAAAAATCATATATTTTTTGTACTATTTTCGGAGGTATGATGTATGTCAGATATTTTGTGTTCATTCCCATTTCTTTTCTTTTTGAAACCGATAGCAAAAGCCGGAAAATTTGTTAAAATTTATATACGCGACAATTTTTATATGTCACCATTCGGCCTTATTTTTTCTCAGAAGAGTTTTATAACTAATTTTGACAAAGAATAGAAAAAAAAGTTTTAGAATTGAAACTGGTGTCAAATTATAATGCAATTTGAAAGAATACCGAGTTGTTTTAGAATTCACAACTTTTTTTAGTTAGCTCCATCTACCTCCGCAATGTTGCTTATGTGGATTGAAAATTTATATTCAGATCTACAATTCACATTTAAAATTTTCACCGTCTATCACCGTCTGCTATAGTTTTTGCAAATTGTTGTTTTGTTTTTTTTATTTTTTATTTATTTATTTTTTTTTATTTTGATGAGATTCTATCTAATTAACTTATTTCTTATTAACTTAATTTTAATGTTGTTTTTCAATTGATGTTTTGTCAAATGAACGTACCTGAAGAATCTAAAAAAAAAAAAAAAAAAAAAAAAGAAAATAGCTAAACCGGTCGTCTTGTTACGAATTGTTCTTTCCCTCAGTGTCTAAAAGTTAGGTACACCTTTGTAAATAACAAACACTTTTTACGATTTCTTTATTTTCGATTGATAATAGTTTTCTAACACAGCTTGAAATATAAGTTAAGATATTTGAAAAGGAGATACAATTATCAGACCAGGTGAATAATTGTATCAGACATTATTTGAAATATAAATATATAAAAATATATCATGTGAATCTGCTCCATGTAAAACGTACAGAAAAAAACAAAACAGCTGTTGTCTGAAGAACACCACTAATTGGCTTGGACGCTCGTTAGAAGGGTTGGATAGTGTACCTTCCTCTCTTGTATCATATATATTATTGAACAAAAGATATTTAATACATCAGTATGAAACCTTAAGGAGATCATAAAATAAATAAAGAAAAATAATTGAATTCAACGTATAATGGTGGCATATTTATAAAATATTTCAAAAACGTTACGTGATGTACCAGTATATGTCTTACTGTCACGATATGTTGTTATAGGAATTCTTCAGAACTACTAAAACTAATCTCGTTAAACTTTAATAAAAGCTTACTGATAACTAACTGATACTATATAGATTTTCGCTTGTACCAGGATTATGAATGGGGGTACCATGTAATAGAATAGAACTAATCAGTATGATTCGAAGTGAACATACAAGTAATCATTTTTGGTTTTTACAAAATTTATTCTTTTAATATTAAATACTATTGTGCCATTTCTTGGCAAAGATACAGTTTGATTTCGTAAGAAAATATCATGTAAAGCATGATGTAGGTACTTTTTGGTTACTATCAGTACTTAATAGTATTTCTTCTTAATTTTTTTTTAAGTTTATTTGTTTTATGTTTTTTTTTTAGGAGATCCTTCTCCCAATTCTTTTTAACCCTTTGGTATATGCTGTAGCCATATCTTGTTTAAGTCTGGTGGGATGGAGTAGATGAAGTCTAGCTGTTTATATATTTTGTATTTTGTTCAAATGTGATCTTGTATAGTGGTTATGTACTATGTATAGGCTTTAATAAAGCCAATTAAAATGGTTTTATCATACTTTCCGTAGACAATATTTCCTTGGAACACTCCTTTACCAAATTATCAATACCCTTCACCCAACCGATATTTACAATATGCTACAGTTCAGATCTCCAGTCACTTCAATACATACAGGATCCCGTATCTCTGATATTTATACCCATTCCATAGAACTTTTGCATTCCAACGTTCCTTCCCCTTCCGTTTAACCATCCCCTGAAACTCTATTCCTCTAGGGATCAGATGCAAAATCCCTGCAAACATTTTAATACCTCATTCTTATCCAAGCTGACGCTTGCTATCTGCCTACTTGTTAGGAAATGTATTCTTGAATTTCAGGATTCAGATTTAGATTCAGTTCTAGCTTAAATAAGATCCCACTTAATAAAAATTTTACTTTCTCTGGAAATAGCGTTTAGGTACTTCTTCTACAGTCAGTACAACTTTTTTGGTCAATAAATTAATAAAACATGTTTAAATCATCAAGTAAACCATCTTCATTATGTGTTTGTTTGTATGCAGAGTTATTTACGTGCCATTAAAATTATGCTATGAGTCTTTTTAATTTAATTATTTTGGTGATTCAATATAGAAAAAAGTTGATAAATACATTTTTTTTTTCGTCTAATGACCCATAGAAGTTGAAAATAATATTTTATTATAACGTAAATATTGCATCTGAATATTTCAATTTAAAAAAAAAATAATTTTTTGTTCGTAAAATAAATAAAAATGTTTTAATAATGGAATAAACCAGCTTCATACAGATTTTTATTCTGATACATTTAAAAAAAACTTTTATTTTAAAATTATTTTGGAATACATAAAACTAACGTAGAAGAAAATTATCAGGGTTGCAGTCAAAGAGAAACACCACGTCTAAGAAGAAATTCATTAATACGTTCCCACGTTTCGACTGCCTTGTCGGTGTTCTTCAGGGCCACCGAACGACACTTGTGAGACGAACACTGACTGATGTCATTTTATTTTATTTTTTTTATTTATGGGAGTTACGTTTCATTTTGAGTTGTTTTTTTTATCTGAACTGATAAAAAAAATGTGATTTTCATCTTTTTATTCACATGAATAATTATTGTGTAACACAAATATTCTCTTTAATAACTACTTTTTCTTGATAGAGGTTAAATCAAATTAAATTAAATTCTTTTCTATTTTTTCGTGCTTATTTTCTTGTACTATTTTCATATGCTATTTTTGCTTTTGCTGCGATTGGATATTTTTTCTATTTACTTTATTTCTAATTTTTTGCAGTTCTTTTGCAATAATACAGCCCCGATAACAAGCCGGATGTTCACCATTACAGTTTACGCATTTTGGTGGGCTTTCTTTTGGTTTGTTACATTCTGCTGTAATGTGGTTACCTACACATTTCACGCATCTAGGTTTTTTCCCACAAAAGTTCCTTGTATGGCCAAACTCTTGGCAATTTTTACATTGTGGTATGAGTTTCGTGCCTTTTAAAGGGACTATTTCCACTGATTGTTGCAAAGTGTGTTTAATTTTTGTAATATTATCAATGTTTTCATTGTTCGAAAAACTTAATATAAACATAAGGTTGTTTATCTTTCCAGGATAACTTTGGCGTAACTTGTTCGATTTTGTAATTCATATCTTTTAGATATACTTCTATATCTTCAGTTGACCATGTGTGGCTTAAACCCTTGGCTACCACTCGTATGGGCCTCAAAGATTTGTTTTCATAAGTAGTCTATATTTCAAGTAGTCTCTGATTTCTCTGTACGAAGATTCATTTCTGGCGTTAATTTTTAGTGAATCTGAGCCAGTACTTTTACTTATAAATGATTCATTTTCACTAGTAATTTTATTAAGATTACAAATTAAAGACTTAGAGGACTTTAAATTTGATACAAATATCGGGCGAGCCTGTTTTTGAAGGTTTATCGGTTGAAAGCTTATCACTTTGTTGTTTAGATGAGGAAGATAGTGGAGAATTAGCTTTTCTTTTCTTATTTCGTCTTTCCACAGTTTTCCATCCCATCTCTCGTTCCAGTTCCTCCTCATCGGTATGATATTCGGCTGTCGATTGTTGTAATGAATTTGAAATTAAAAATATTCCGACGAAAAAACTTATCCAAGGGGTGTGTGTTAAATAAAATGTGATATAATTGTTTACATGTAATGTAAAAATGTACGAGACTAATTTATGCAATCATAAGTATGTATATAACAAAATCGGTGTCAGCCCGTAAACCTGGTTATTATACGGAATTAAACCGTTTGTAGTGCTGGAAATGTTATTTTTGTAATGAAGTGGGCTTCAAATGGGAACACGTACATTATAAACAGTAGTTGGCTGCTTTGAAACATACCATAAACTTTAATTCAGGGTTTTAACCTGCACTGTTAATTCTACAAACAAACCTCTACAGTATAATGGTCTAGTTTAAACATGTGCTCAAATTACGTTTCTTCTCTTTTTTGAGGGGAGTAAAAGAGAAGCTATTCATGAATAATTAATATCTAACTTTTTTTTTTTTAGTTACAGTTTTTGGTTATCCATTTTAATCGGATTGAATGAGCTTTCAGTGTATCTAACTCAATCCGGCGCTATCAATTATGGAAATATGGACCCCCTTAAACCTCCGAGTTTTAAGCGTATTGGTTTAAATTTTCAATCACTCTTATAAATTTTTAAATGTCACCAGAAGCGGGGGATCTGATTCAAACATTTTCAGCTATAACTGAAAAAGAATCCAGTATACTTATAAGCAAGCTATTAAAAATTACTATATGTATGTATGTATATTTAGGTACCGAGCGGTATCATTGACGTTGATCGTTTTGTGATATCTAATTATGTACTTCTTCTATAAAAATTATAAAACATATTTTTTCCATCTTACTGGCTGATTTTTATATTTTAGATAGACATTGTTTGGTAGATAATTTAAAGCCATTCTCTACAAAAAACAACCATTTCTACTGGCAAATATAACACTTATTAAGCCGTATCACCTACCATTTTTTCACATTTGCACATCATTATATTATTTTTTTAAATTTATTACAGAATTTAACAGCTTTTATATACTACAAATAAAATTGTAAAATAATTTGTCCTGGATCTAGAAGAGTTGGCAGCATTGCTGAAACAGATATAGATATAGATGAGCAAGATGATGAAGAGTTCCTATGTGCTACAGCAAATATAGACCTTAAACCGTTTACTCAGATTGAGCTTAACGACTTAGGGATCTTTGGTTAACAAAAGAAAAAGATGAATTGCTTGGTTCTAGACTAAAAGAAAAGAACTTGTTGGCAGTTGGAACTAGCATACATGTGTATAGGAAGAGAGAACAGCAGTTTTCGAAATTTTTTGAACAAGAAGGTGATTTAGTGTACTGCTCAGACATTCCAGGTCTGATCAAAGTATTTGGTGTTGAATACAAAAAAGAAGACTGTAGGCTGTTTATTGATTCTTCCAAAACTAGTTTAAAAACTGTTTAATTACACAATAGTAACACTTATGCATCTATACCTGTTGGTCATTCTGTACATATGAAAGAGAGCTATGAAAACCTAGAAATAGTGTTGAATAAAATTGGCTATTCGTCTCATGGTTGGATGATAAGTGGTGACTTGAAAGTAACATGCATGCTTCTTGGTCAGCAAGGCGGTTTTACCAAATTTCCATGTTTTTTGTGTGAATGGGACAGTAGCAAGGGATCAACATTGGTGCAGAAAGAACTGGCCTGTGAGGGAGTCTTTAAAACCCGGCGAGAAGAACATTCTCGGCAAAAACCTTGTAGATCCTAGAAACATTCTCTTACCACCTCTACATATAAATTTAGGCCTCAAGAAACAGTTATATAAAGCTTTATATTTATATGAAACAGTTATGTATGTTTTTTTCAAATTATATAAAAAACTATAGGTGATACAAAAAAACTAAGACCAGATTTGGATTTAGCATATAAAAATCTATAAAAATCAGCTATTAAAGTAAAAAAAGTTTTCAAAAACACTTTTTTTGTTGGCCTGTGTTATTTTTTGCTAGCAGATTTTTTTTTCAACCGAGGAATTTGGTAGCGACACATTAATAATTTATGTTTATATTCTGTACTGGCTATTAAAACACTTTTTATTTTTATAATTTGTAGTGTTAAATATTATAATTTAAAAATTCTGTTTCTCAAGGATGGCATTTTATTGATATCTATTTAGCACTAGCAATCGTTTTTATTATACTCCGTTTTTAATGTTGCAGAGGTCAATTAAATAGGCTAGTCCAATAGAATGACTTCCTCCGACTTCGCTGGCGGCCGGCCAGGGAGGATGTAAATACTGGCCTAATTCTCGATTAAAGCATTCTGGTGGATCTGGGTAATGAAGTCCAAGGTCCTGGGATTAGGAAGAATTGAGAAAAACTCAAATGTATTTATTTAGGCTACGTTGGGAAGGCCATTTTGGAAATTTGTACAATTAGCCTTTTTATTTATTTGAGATTAATCGGTGCTATTGTCAAAAGTTAAATAAGAACTAAACAACGCCTTATTGATATCATTCTAACAAAAGTTTATGAAGATCTTGTGTGAAAAAAAGGTTCCATTAGGAGGTTTTATGAAATTTTAATTAATACTTTTTGATGTAAAATATTTAACATAAAGATAAAATTCATTTCACATGGGTGTTCAAAACAACCATTCAAACCGAAGAGGAAATGGGTAATACCTGGAAAATTTCTTAGTAGTAAGTATATTGTGTAAATTGTGTCAGGTGTGAAACATTTCAAGAGTGAAATATGTCGTTCAGGAAATTCCGCTTTATCTTTCTCAGTAGCAGTTCTTTTGCCTTCTTATGATTTGTGGCGAGATCTTGGAACTAAGTATATTCAACAATTGTGTTGTTCTCATTCGTTCTAAATATTGGGGCTCAGATAATTTTTTTTTTTATCCATTTTTTGCCTGATTTTTCGTGTTTATTGATAAAAAAAAAAAAAAAAAAAAAAAAAAAAAAAATATTAAATAATCATGTAGGAAGTGATCTTTTTTTGCTTTCTCAGCGTTTGATAACTGGTGTATCTGCTTTCCTGGTTCCTTTGTTGCCTGAACGTGTTCTGTATCACTTCATCGATTCATTGTTCCTCGGATATAAAAATATTGTTTTAAAAACTTAACTAATTTTTTGTCTTTATTTCTGTGTACGTTACGACGTACTCCGCATTCATTGGGACGCCGGTGAAATACTGAGGGAAAAATTGAAGTCCTTGCAATGTTTATGCCCGAAAGCGTCTATTCCTTTGTGGCCCAACAGCAATTCTTATTCGCAGACTCCGAAGGCACTTTTTTTGTACTTATAATGAATTTTTAATGAAAAAAGCCGTTCTCCTTTTCGTCACATACCAGCTCTTTATTGTTATGAACGGATCTTGTTCAAGGTAGGAAACGAATGCCTCTGGATGAATACCCAATACTTATCTTCGGTAAATCATTATCGACACTAGCCATCTGAGTGACGGCAATTTCGTATAGCATTTTGGACCTCTGAAGTGATAGTATGATCTTGGTCAAACCTTTTCTTTCAGATGATTGGTCTGAGTTTTGGTAGCTCTGATTCATTGCCAAATTATTTAAGGAGTCATTCCTGTATTAGCAATATAAAATGAAAACTACATTTTTTAAATGTATAATAGTTTTTATTTATGAATAGAAACCCTCATGTTTATTTTTATTGCATAACGGTTGGTGCATGGTCTTACAAGTTCAGACTTGCTATCTCACTGCATCATTCTATGTATATTTATTAATTAATTTATTTATTAACTGTGTTCAATTATTGAAGTTATCAAGAAATAGTGCTACTCGTTAATCGTGTTTGTAAAACTGCGAATTATAATCTGAATATATTTTAATTTGATATATTTACTAAGTTAGAACCCTAGTCTTTGAGATCTACCGTTAAGAAAGAGTCTCCTTGTGACGTAGCAAGAATCCTCTATCTTTCAGGTGAAAAGCAATGTGGATTCGAATTTTAAACTTCAAAAATTCTGTTCGGCTTTGTAATTTTACCTGTACTGCTGACTACCCCTCCCCTCAAATTATTAGTGTAGCATCTTCACACCATAAACTAGGGCTCAGGTAGGATCTTCTTCCTATTGAAAAATGGCATGTCTTTATTTATGAAGCACCCTCTTGTTGTTGGGCTGCTATTTACAAATATCCATACTCCAATAGGCAGGTCGTTCTTGTTCCCCTCTAACCCAGTTTCTCGGATTTGGCTAAGGTTATCTTTGCATTGGGCATGGTTCTAGACTGCCTTGTTTTGTGTAGATTTGTAGTAATTTTTATTTACTGCTGATAAATATTTTGCTACGGCTGATAAAATATTTTGTTGTCGTTACGTAAAATATATATAGTATAAGCATTTACGTAGCTAATTATGTTTTCATATTATATTATAAGGTAAATATTAGTTTTTGAAACAAATGTCCTCATTATACTATCAAATCAATATGTAGGATGTTCAGGTACAAGTAAACCCTCCTAACCTCACATTGCTTTCTGGATTACTTTTCTTTTCAAGTAGGTTCTTGTATAGATAGATCTTTTCAATGTATGCCATGCTGATTTCATACTTCTCAATATTGCAACTAATATTTGGACGCTGTATATAAATATGCCTTTCAAATTGTATTAGTGGGCGAAAATAACAAACGTGGCCAAATCAAACCGAATATTGCCTAAGATGAAGCATAATGGGAACACTACTTTCTCTCCACAATAAAATTTATAGGATTTGTCGGGATAGTCTTGTAAAAACTTCCTGGTGAACTAAATCTGGGGATTGGAGTATAGTGTTGACCATAATATTTCTTATTCTGTTTGGTTAAGAATTAAGTACTTCACCTATTATCTACTTTCTAGGATTTTCAAAGGCTACTGTTGAACTGGTTTTTTCACTTTATTTGTTTTGATGTTTGAATCAATGATCCGTTATTCTAAAATTAACTGAAGAAATATTCATATTATATAGAGTATTCATGTATTTTTAAGAAAGTGTTTTATTGACAAATATTACTATCTGCCACACTCAAGGGCAATGAATACTATTGATGATAATGAATCCTTTACACTATTCTAAAACAATTGTAAATAAATGAATTTTTTTTTAAGATTTTGGCCAACAAATAATAGAACAAAAAATAACATTAAGAATAAAATACCAATGTCCTCACCACTTACGCTGATGACACTTGTGTACTATCGGTAAATGCTAATCCTTTCATTGAATCCCAATCACCAAAATCTCAGATTACTAACATTCAAAAATGGTTTCGAAATTAGAGAATTAAAATAAATCCAAACAAATCCCATCAAATAATCTTTACCCTTCGTCGTAAACCTATTACTTCTTGTCCTACACTATTCTTTAACAAGGTTCCATTAATTTAAGTTGAACAGATCTGCTACCTAGAACTCCATTTGGACAAACTTCTTACTTGTAAAACACATACAAGACTAAAACGACAAGAAACTGCCCGTCGTTACAGACTATTTTATCATTTAGTAGACAAATGGAGTTGAGCATTGGGGCTCTACTAAACCATCCAATTCATCTCGTATCCAATCCTTACAATCAATCCAAAATCCTTTAAAAAATTCTCAATGTACCATACTTTATCACCGATAAATTTAATGTCTATTAATATTCCATATCTTGCTGATTTCGCTGAAACCAGATACCTATCCTTTCATGGAAAGCTCCATAACCACTCAAATCTAGTTTAACAGCTTGCTTCCTATTCTATTCCCTATTCTGCTTCCAATTATATAATATTTTAATGAATAAATAAAAAAAAAATAGAAAAAATAAAGAATAAAATAAACATTGTAACCAAATTCAGCTATTTACGTTTATTTTCGTACCTTTTTTCTTATTTGTACACCAAGGATATACTAATGGATTTTATGATTCGAGCTTGCAGAGAAGATATTCGAATGATGTTGCTGTTACTGGCACTCTCATCTGTTCCAAACTCGCAGAGACTTTCAATAACAATGAAACTTATGTTATTTTAAAATTAATAGCCGTCTTCTAAAATTATTTGGTTAAAAAAAAAAAAAAGTTCAAACTTATAGTAAACACTGATAGTTTGATGTTCTGTTGAATCGGAAAGCAAATTGAAAACAACTTAGCATCAATAGTAACAAATTAGGGCAATGTCGAAGTTTATTATTTTCAATCACAATCTTTAAGTTAAATTAGATAATTTGTAGGAACTGAGTACTTAAATATTTTATACCATAATATAATAATTTAAATTTTATTTATTTCTTATCCTCTTTCTGCGCAGACCTGAATTTATAATCATGTGAGAGCAAATAGATTCCGAAAAACTACTAAAAATATGTTTAAATCTAATGGCCTAATTTTAACCTTATAGGAGGATTAGATCCAATCAGTCAAAGACAATAAGATGTTCTACCGATTGATTATTTATCTTTTCTAACCGCACAACTGACTTCTTCTTATAAAATTGACTATCATAGTTGCTTCGGACAAAAATTTTGAAATGTCAGAAAGCGTTATTTGAAAAATATTGCTATGAAAAAAAAATTTCAACAAGCCACTCCGTACCTTGTATCCAGAAAAGAGCTGGTTCCAGTCCCTTGGATTAGGAAGGAGGTGCTTCCTCATACCATAAACTTTCATGGGTCTCAGGTAGGATCTTCTTCCTATTGTACCATACCCAAGTACTCAGGATTTAGTGCCATCTTCAAAGTCATATAATGTAACCCTTCCTTATTTCATAAACTTAAAAGAATTCCTGCCGAAACAGTTCTTGTGAAAACGGCAAGTGTACCTGTTGCTTCTTTAGGTTTGGCTCGATTTGCTTATCAATTAAATCTTTTAGTATATTGTATACAAGTTTCTGTCTGATTAACATAATACAGATTTTTTTCCATTAACGTTATTTATATATTATATTATATATTACATTAGATGAATTTTATTTTTTGACAATGTATCAGGAATTTTTGAGAGCTTATTGTGCATATATTTGTAGTTCTTGCCATATCTCTGCGTAAATATAAAAAAAATAAAAAAGTAACAAAGTAAGTTACGATTTTTAAGAACCTGTAAATGTTTTAAAGTTTGAAATTCTTCTTTTTTTAGTATTGATTATAGATTCATTTCCATATGTTTAGAAATGAAATTATAAATATATCCCTCAAGAAAAACGGTTCTTACTGTCCAACTTCATCATATTTTCCCCAGTTCTTTAATCTTTACTTATTTTATAAATTTGACAACATTTAGGTGGTATAATTTCTAAAGTATTACTAATTTATTTGTGAAATCATTTAAAAACACACGCACACAAATGGACAATGAAATTAAAACAATCTTGAATGTTATTGATTTTTTGAGGAATTCCAAATCAAAAGGAAGAGAGTAGTTCTGAAAACCTCTCATATCTTGTTACTTTCCTCTTATTTAAAGGAATGAGGAAGATAGTTCTTTTAGGTTATATTAAGATGGAATTATGCCATATTTGTCTTTCATCATCATCATTAACTCGTTGAATACGGATGACTTGAACGCGCAGGTCACTCCTCGTTTCTATTAACCCAGAGCGGGTGAATCAGAAAAAAAATATTATGTCACCCGCCATTGGCTAGAAAAACTGTCTACCGGGCCCGCAGTGAACGTGTTATGGGAATTGAAATATCTTCTAAAATCACTAATAAAATGTTATGTAGAATAACATACATTCTTTGAAAATAGTACTGAATGAGGGAAACAAGATGTCAAATAACACTCATTGATTTCATTTACACAACGATACAAGAAAACAAGTAAAATTTGTAATAATTGGTAATTCATCTCGTCTCAAAGGTAGGAATGTGCTGAGCGTTGCCAGCAATGATGATAATTAAATGTTTCGCTAAATATTGGCGCCCAACTTTAAAAACAATGAGAGGTATAGGTTGGATCTAAGAGACAGGTGAACTATGGATCATAACTTCTTTTCTATTTAACTAATAACATTATTTATTCTAAAAGTAACAGTTCATTATAAAAATAATAATAGATGCATTAGAAAAAAATCCCACTCCTTGCCCCCCCCAAAAAAAAAAGAAATTCGAATGTATCTACCATAAACGTGAGCAACTCTATTTTGTAGAACAAGTGAGGAAAGAAGATATTGACATTTTAAGTTTTTAATTAAATCCTGGGAAAAAGTTGGTACAGAGAAGAAATACAATTGATACAGTTTAAATATTGGAAATGTCACACAGATATAGGTCTAATTGAACATGAATTAGTTTGTAGTAGGAGAATGGCCCTAGCTTGTTTTTGAAATATATAAGATAACCGAGACACTTGGTTAATGAATTAAATGTTCTTGTTACACTATAGGTGTTGGTAATTTGTAAAGAAACAAGTTGTGATATAAAATGAGCTTAAAAAATCACTATATTTGTACTGCATACTACCTGGAATTTCAAATTCGGGGTCTAAGCTCAAGTCAGCTGTATTATAAAATTTATTTTCTAGCCTATACATTCTGAGTGGACTGTGGGGACGGGGGACGCTCCTTGGGTACACCCAACCTCCATAAAGTCTAATATTTGTTCGAGTAAAACCTGACGGTTGGGCGCGATTTCTGACCAAGTCGATTTGTTTTACTTGGAGTTACAGAACTTTCATGTAGTACCTCATAATTTAGATTAGTTATAGTTAGTTATGTTTCTGTTGTTATTAATTGATGTTAAAAATCTGGCTGGCTACTGATACTCATTAATACAAAATGTTTTTTCAACGAAAATTGCTGTAATAATTCATGAGATAATTTTATAAAAATTGAATATAAATATTTAGCTTTGAGTATTCGTTTTCCTTTAATTAATTTAATATACTTAATTAATTCAAAAGGTTCCTGGAAGAGGCCCTTAGTCCCAAGCAGGTATTATCTTTATTCCTTTTTAGACTGGATGTTAAATTATGCTTTGTATTGTTTATTACATTACATTATTTCTTTATTGTTTTTTGTAAACTTTATTACCATCGAATTTAAAATAAAAATAAAATAATAATATATAATTTACAACATTAGAATTTTATTTTTTTTTTTTAAATATACATTTAAATTCTAAGTTTATAATATTGTCTATTTTATTTATGCTCAACTACTTTTCTACTTATCAATATGTCAAATTTGTGGTCTAGATATAAAAGTTACCTTTAACTGTTGTAAACATTGTTTCCTTAAAAAATCAAAAGACCTAACAATGTGATATTATAAACGTATTTGTTTACATAAAATGTTTATAGCAGTGCGTGATAAATTTTTAAAAACATTTTTCCCTTTTTGTTTAGCATTTTAAGAAGTCATATTTTATCTATTTAATTTTTATCATAGGATAATAGGTTTTTTTAATAATAATTAAGTGATGGGGCTTACCATTTTTTCACGTAAGGTACATGTTACAAACAAAAGTACAGCTAATCTTTTAATTTAAATTAAAAAAAAAAAACTGCGAGCGGTTCGGTCGTATATTTATATTAGTTACAAATGTTCGCACATTATCCTCTTCCCCCACTTCTTAGCACTTTAAGATGTCATATTTTATCTTTTTAACTTTGATTATCGAATAATAGATTTTTTAATCATTCACCATCTCAACATTTTTTAAAAGTAATACTAATCTTATTATTTAATTTTTCAAATAATTTCTGCTACTGTTTCGGTGGTCATTCTGAAGTAATTTGTTGTACCGAGGTTTTGACATGTGTTAAAGAGAATCGAAAATATCATACAAATATCTTTCTTTCTTCTTAAAACTCACTATTTTTTGTAACTTTCAAAATTGATATATGGTTTAGGCGCTTTAAGTTTTGGCATTGAGGATCCTTTCAATATTCTTCGATATTTCATTTCGGATGTCTGAATTTTGGATTTTATTTGTTTTTCTATAGTCTCACTTATGTTTGAAAAAAATCAGAGTGAAATTATATTATGTTTTATAACCAAGCGTATTAATACAATGTACACTAGCAATTACTATTATAGTTATAATAATAAAAGTCAAGGGGTTGATAATTGATTCATCGATCAAAGAAAATAGGATTAATTTATAAAGAAGATGAAGATAAATAATAATAAAACTTCCCATTTATAAATATATTATTTTATAAAAAATAATAAAGAAATATGAAGGGATAAATAGCAATTGTAAAGTTGAAATACTCAGGTATTTTCCTTGGTAGTACCTGAAGCTGTCAAAGCTTTGCTCATCCTTTATTTATGACTGATTTCGTTTGGGCAGCTTGTCCATCTGAGTTCGGCGGTACTGATTGTCTACCAGGTATTTCTTGTTGGAGTTAAACTATAAGGAATACCTGTCAGTCTAGTGTTGCAAGAAAGTAAAAATCCTGTGTTCAAATAAAAAAAAAAAAAAAAAAAAAAAAAAATTAAAAATACCTTGATTAATAGTCAAATATGCATCTTAAGATGATTAAAGAATGTTGTTACTATAAAGTTAAGTGATAAATAAAAGTATAGTAGACGCGCTTTCAGAAGGCGAGAGGCTGTACTACTTATTTTGAAATAAATCTTGGTAAGGAGACAAAAAAATCCTGCATATCTTAAAAAATTGCGAGGTAGTCCAAGAAGGCTTTGCATAAATGTTTTTAGATCGGCGTTTCAGATCAACTTTCGTAAAATGGTAGTAGCTTGCCGGCTCACCACCTCGCCTTCTCAAAGTGCGCCTACTATAATTACATGTTCTTGAACCAAAATCATTTTAAAGGCTTATACAATACACGTTGTACACTATTAATCATTTAATTAATTCTTTCTTCACTTATATTGTTCAGTCCACGTTTGTCAAATAAATCAGCAGATAGGCAGAAGAATTATTATAGGAAAGAGTTTTTCATCTATTACCCAATAATATTTTACAAATATTGCCATTAGGCTATTATATACATGTATTTACAAGTGAAAGTCGTTCCTTTGTAGATGTTACACAAGCCTAAATTATATATAAATATATTTTTTTCTGATGTTTTATTTTTGGTATTCTACCTATTTTAAGTTATTTACAGGAAATTAAAAGAAAAGAAAAACAAAAAATAAAATAAAATGAAAAAGTAAAAGTATATAAGAAATACAAATTTACATACGATAAAATATATATTATACATATAATAAATTAACGTAACCAAAATTAAAATCAATTAATATTTAGTTAAAATAATGCATTTATTTATTTACATATTTTCTGGTGCCTTGTACCACTACTGTATTTGGTTAGAGGCACCTTACACAAGTTGAAAACTATAAGTTTTTTTATAAAGATTTGTTTTATTTAAAAAGTCAATTATATGGTTGTGAAAATATGTGCTATTTCCAAGCAATGTTGAAATGTGAACTCTACAAGAATATGTTTAATAGTCAAATTTACCTAAAATTTGATGCACTTATCTTTGAATGAGTAACTGTGGGTTAGTTTTGAATGCCCATTTTGTAACTTTATAAAGATGACTTATTCTTTTCTTGTTCCTGGTTCTTCCTTCCATGGTCCTGGAGTAAGTCTAATTTTTTTTTTAGTTTGTTTGTGTCGTCGGTTGTGAGCCAGTTTTCATGCTATACTATTTTAACTGGATGTTTTAAAAAGGATTTGAAATCTGGTAAAGCGGCTGGGATTAAGGATAAGGGAAAAGGGGGCATGCTTCATTAGCTGCTAAATTCGCTTGTGCATTACCTACTGTACCTGAATGTCTCGGAATCCACATAAAACTAATAATAGTGAACTTTGAAATGGGATCAATTAAATGGCTATTTTGTATGTTATGTATATTTTTACGTCATGGTTTTTGTTCTTCATGCTTGTGAGAGCTGAAACTGAGTCAGAGCAAATTAAATATTCTTTTTAGGCCGAATGTACTATTTTTATGTATTGCAACGCTAATTTAATCGGATACAATTCTACCGAGTAAATAGAAAAGACAGATAGTAATGAGTAGCGTATGACTTCTGATCCTATAATCACTGAGCAGCCTACACCTTTTTCAGATTTTGACCCGTCAGTAAATATTAACTGTGTATTTTCGTAAAAGGAAATGGCCTTTTAAAGAAATATATTGATGAAGTCTAACAAATATTGTTTTTAATAAATGAACAACAGTAAAATTTAATTTATAGAATAGAATAGAAAATAAACTTTATTCTGGGACGATGTCCCCTAAGAATAATATAATGTACATAAATAAATACAATGAGTCTAGCTTTCATAAGATGAAATAAAATAAATTAACACTCTGGTTAACTATTTACAGTTTTACAAATAAAGAACAAAAATAGAAAAAAAAAATTACAAAATCCAATAATTGCAGGAGAAAGAATAAAAACCTATTTACATCTACTGAATGCACTTCTTTTTTTTTAGTGAAGTTTTGCTAGTCAGTATCATTCTGGAGGGAAAGGAGGTATTGAAAGAGAAGGGATTTAAATGTGGACAGAGATGGAGCATTACGGATATTACAGGGTAGTGAATTCCACAAGGAAGTAGCACGGGAAATGAAGGAGTGGTCAAATGATGTACTCTTATGGGAAGAAGTATACAGGTCAGAGGAGCGAGATCTTGTAGTGCGTGAGGAGACCGAGGATCTGAACTGGAAGATGTTATAGATGTAGGAGGGATTCCGAGAATTGATGGTTTGGTAGAGGAAGGAGGCTAGGAAGTAATTTATGCGGGATGAAGGATAAAGCCATTTTAACTCTGTATATAGATGTGATGTGTGGGAGGCTTTTGGAACCCTAAAGATAAACCTAATGAAACAGTTCATTAGTCTCCTTAGTTTACTCTCGAGTTCCGCCGTCAAGCCACCATATGCAACACAGCTGTAGTCAAAATGGGGTAGGATAAGGGAAGAAACCAAGAGTTGACGAGTAGGTTTCGGAAGGGAGTCCTGGGAAGAATGGAATAGTTTAAGGATGGATATAACCCGTCTAGAAATTTGGGAGATATGAGGTTTCCATGAAAGGGTTTGGTCAAAGGTAATACCAAGGTTTTTGACTGTGGGGTGGAATTGAATAGGTTGGGAGTTCATTGACAGTATCGGGAGGTGGGGAAGGGATCTCAGATGGGTATTAGAACCTATGATAATAGCCTGCGTTTTTTCTACATTTAATTTTAATTTGTTGTCAGAGGCCCACTTGCAAATGCTATTAAGGTCTTCTTGGATAAGGGAGAATGATTTAATAAAATCAGAGGGTTGGAAGGATAGATATATCTGGAAATCATCCGCGTATAGATGGTAGGAACAATGGTGAATGGAATTTGGTAGATCATTTATGTAGGCACAAAAAAGAGTAGGAGAGACACTGAAACCTTGGGCTACCCCTGATGTCAATGAAAGGGAAGAGGAAAGTGGCTGGTTTGGTATGGATACTATTTGAGTTCTACTATAGAGGAAGGAATGAAACCAGAGGAGAGAGCTTGAGGAAAAAGATAGGGCTTTTAGTTTCGTGAGGAGAATAGAATGGTCTAGGGTGTCAAAGGCTTTGGTAAAATCTAGAAGGATAAGGACAGTTACTTTTCGTTCGTCAAGGGCAGTATGTATGTCATTAGTAATTTTTGTTAAGGCTGTCTGAGTTGAATAACCAGGTCGGAACCCAGATTGGAACGGATTAAGGAGATGAGAGTTTTCTAGGAAATTGGAGATTTGTGATTGAACTAGTCTTTCAAGGGGTTTGGACAGATTGGAAAGTATTGATATGGGACGGAAATCATTAAGTGAAGATGGGTTAGATTTCTTTTGTAAGGGTTGTATTTTAGCTTTCTTCCAGGATGAAGGAAAGGTGGAATTTTGCAAAGAATAATTATATATATGTAGGAGGACTGGAAGGATAGTAGGAAGGCAGAGTTTGATTAATTTTAGTGGAATACCATCATGTCCAATAGCTTGCGTTTTACATTGGAAAATGGCATCAATGAGGTCTGAGGGTGTGATATAGGAAAAATAAAAATTGGAGGAGTTAAAAGGAGGACCGCTTGGAGCGTAGCTGGCAGAAAGAGATGAGGAGTTTGATGATGAGGTAGCAAAAAAGGAATTCATTTCATTAGGAGTAAAAGAGTATGAAAGCGGAGCATTTGAGGATTTACTAAAGGAAAGTTTTGATAAAATTTTCCATTTTGATTTTGGATCACAGGCACTGGAGAGGGCTTCATGAAAATATTGTGATTTAGCTTTTCGAATGGCAGTTTGTGTCTGATTCCGAAGGGATTTTAACAGAGTGTAGTCGTCCTGAAGTCTAGTCCGTCGAAAACGTCTTCGGGCGGCCTCTCGTCTCTTTTGTAGGTTTTTGATTTCTATTGTGATCCAGGGTGCTGGTGGATTTAGAATTTAGAAGAAATTAATTGCAAGGGTGGAAGTGAATAAGGAAAAGAGACTTTTATTTTGTAGAACTTTATTTGAGTTGTTAAGCTAAGAATATCAGGATGACTTATAGGGTGTACAGGAGTAATTATTTCAAATCCTGGAGTGGCCTTTAAAATAAAATATTGACATTTAGCGATTTATATAAAAAATTATTCTATAAATTTTTATATAAATCGTTATATACGTCTGGCAATGTCAATTAATATATGTTTAGAACGTTTGCGGGCGTATATTTGCAGTGATGTCTTTGTGTAATCTCCTATTTTCTGTATGATGGGATTCATGGAAATCGGTGTAAGAGAAACATTTGTAGAGGGCCAGTATGTATAGGTTTTGAACTTAGGTGCTTGTTCTATTTGTTGATGTGTCTTGAACTTTTAATGTTTTAATAATTTTATGTACGTCTAATTACTTTTGATGCGTAAGTTGAAAGAGGTTTGAGTGTAGGTGTGCAAATCTTGAATATCAGTGATGTTTTAAATTTAGATTGACTTCTTTTAGATTTACTTGTTATTAGCAACAAGCACACATGAGTAAAGCAGATCGTCTTCTATATACAATTATAGAAATTTTTCAAAAAAATAATAAATGATAGTATATTGTTTCATTGAACACATAAACTTCAGTTTTAAATTTGAGCATTTGGAGAATGGTCAAGGTAAACGGGAAGGTAAGTTTCGTGTATAATTTTAAATGTAATGTTTGCGAGTTTTGATGGTTAAGCCGAGTCTTACAGAGATTGCTCCTGTTGTATAGATTTTGTACGTTCTAGGACGGGCATACCTCAGAGGTAACGTAAAAGAATTTAAAGAAACTTTTAAAAGAATTTATCACTCTACAATCTGATAACCCGAAGATGCCTGGTTCGAATCCCATTAGTGGCAGAGTGGAAATGATTCTTAGTGACTGCAGCCCCTGTCTCGGCCTGGACAACTCCGTGTTGCCGAAACGGAAAGGAATGGGAGAAGGAAAAAAATAAAATCAAGATCTTTTCAGGGTTTAAAATTTTGCTATCAAGTGATAATAGCTGTTTCCTTAGCGCATAGTATGAGTACCGTCCTAGAAAACCATAATGTAATTGTGCGGAAATTACCGGAATATTTTTTAGTTTGCTTACTTTCTAGTGCAAGTTTGTACAAGTTAGTTAATTCTAATATAGCTAGAGCATGTCAGAAAAGCTACAACACATGAAGAATGTAGGCAAAAAGTGACATTTTTTTCCATTCAATCAATATAGCTTCTAAGCGGTACATCCTAGCTTCAAATGTTAAAGAACATAAAATATTTTCCGTTAAATTGATGATAAGAAAACTATCTACTGATTTCCGATCTGAGCAACACCAACAAAGCTAAAGCGTTTCATAATGTTTCATTATAGAGCGTAAAAAAAAAAACGTTACACCTGAAAACTATAGAGGACTATTAAAACCAGGCAAAAGACATATCAATGAAAAAAAAATATAAATAAAAACTAAATCCTTTATACGTTTACGTGCCAATTTATTTGTCCTAACAAAACAAATTGAATTGACTGAATACGAATACATTAATGTTTTATAGCTCCAGTGAATAAGTAGCAAATGAAAGTTCCATTTAAAAAGCACTTTGACCAATTGGAAAAAAAAATTTCGATAATTTGAATAATGTTTAATAAATCTGTCTCAATGCTAACACGTTTATAATATCACATTGTTAGGCCTTATAATTTTTTTCTAAAAACCATTGTTACAGAATTTAAAGTTAAATTCTTTTTTTTCTTTTTTTTTTTTTTTTTTTTTCTCATCCTCCATTTATTAATAAAAAAAAAACAAATAATAATAATTGGAATCAAATGATCTTCTGTTGCTTTCTTAGCTTTTTAAGATTTGGTGCTATGGTAGATTCTGGCGTCTCGGTTGACTATTGTCTTCCAGTTGTCTTGATCGAGTGAGGAGGAATCACTCTGCTGGCGATGGTGTGAATAGGTCAGTCTAAAAAGCCTGAACCCCTTCCCTAAGCGAATACGTCCGCTAAGGGGGTCAAACCTTGCCACCTACCAGGCCTGGGAGGTGGGGCTATGTCCCTGAAGAGAGGGTTGGCACAGTACTTTAGGCCGTCGAAGAATTTTATGTGCCGTCGACCAATGAATGAAGGAACCGATGGTAGCTGCAAATTTTCATTTATGACGGTGTTTCTGGCTTGTTCAGCGGACTATTCGTCGGAGAACTGAGTTCTGAAAGCTCTGAAGCGCTTTCAGTGTTGTCGTATACATGTACTGAAGAAGTGGGGCACCGTGAAGTAGGGTGGGGCGGATGATGGCTTTGTATAGCTGAATTTTGAGTCGAAGAGACAGTTGAGGAGATGTCAAGAGGTAGTTAAGGCGGTATGTCTTCTGGCGGGCCAGCTTAATCCTACTTCTCACATGAGTAGAGAAAGTAAGGTGTCGATCAAGGTGAACGCCTAGGTAGAGGATGGAGTTTGATAGCGTCTGTTTCACATTGTCCACAATGAAGTGGGTAGGCAATCGCTTTCTCTTCCCTTTTTGAAAAGACATTATGATGGCGTCGGTCTTTCTAGGGTTCACCTTGATTCCACACGACTTGAGTGCTTCAACTATGATCTCTGTTGCCCTCTCAGCCATACTAAGTGCCCTTTTCGCATTCATGCTAGATGCATAAACCCCTATGTCGTCAGCATAGGCAGCCACCACCGCTTCAGGATGTTTAATGGCAACTACTGGCGCAGTGAAAACATTGAAGAGTATTGGTCCGAGGACGGAACCTTGTGGCACTCCACATGTGGTGGGGACAGGGACAGGACAGGGATAGGCTTCCCCCCACCCTCACTATAAACGACCTACCGCTGAGGTAGTTGTCGATAAGTCGACATAAGGCTACGGGAAACCTGAACTCTTCAAGACGGCGTAGTAACAGCGGATGAGAAACACAGTCGAATGCTTGTGAGCAATCGAGGGATATAAACGCCGTAGCTTTATTCCTGTGCATCTGGTTAATGGTATGCGTCTGAAGTTTCACCAGATGATGATCACAGGCGACACCTCGTTGGAACCCAGTTTGTTCGGGAGGGATGACGCCTTCACTGAAGCAGTGGTTCACGAGGTGAAAGTGAACAAGTCGCTCAAAGACCTTGCTAATATGTGAAAGAAGGCTGATTGGACGATAGTGGTCCGCAGAGTCACCCCTTTTACCTGGCTTCAGTAACGGAACAACAACAGCTCTTTTCCAGGCATTAGGAAAGTAAGATATCCGAAAGCATGAATTATAGATATTTAGGAGGTACGCCTTCCCTTTTCTGGGTAACATCTTCAGAAGCACTGATGGGATGCCGTCCATTCCCATGGACTTATTGGACCGCTTGGTCCCCCTTGGAGCGAAGGAGTGAAATTGTACAGCTACATCGGTCCGAAGGAGGAGGGTGGCGTTGCCATGATCCATTTCTGAGTTGCAGTAGAGCCTGGTTTCTTTCTTTGAATTGTTAGCCGAAAAATCAGTGATACCGATTGCTCTTAATCTCATCCTGAGGTTTGTCAGTGATATAGGGGGGAGATTATAATTGGTGTCGGTGGCTTCGGTCGGGGCGCCTCTACCACCTCTACCGGCAGCTGGGTGAATCTATTATTTACTTCAACAGCTGGTCTACTTACTTCAGGCCTGGGCCTGAAAGTTAGTTTCTTCGGGGCAGTTTGGAATCACCCCGCTAGGGCGCGCTTGTCTGTGTTCTGGTCCGGTCCTGGGTCGCTGTCTTCGTCTTCCAACACCATGTTGGAAGACGCCATCTCACCACGTTTACTCTTCACTGGTCTTTTTGAAGTAAGGGGGGACCTGAAAAGTGGGTTGATGGAAGTGGTTGTCCCGGCCACAACAAAAAATTTATGTAGAGAACTAGGCTAGATCTAATACTCCTAGTATTATCAGTCAGTTATTTTTTTGCGAATTACGATCTTCACCCCACTTCTTCATCGTTTTGCTTAGTCTATTATCATTCGGTTCATTAAAACGGTGTAATAGTTAATTTATAATTAAATAAGGGTAGAGAGTGGGAAGGAAGACTTTGTAGGCGTGAATATCAAGAACTCTGCTAAGCGCCCACGCTTTAAATGCTAACATCTCCATAGAGTAAATTCGAGCTTTGTGTGCTGCGGATTGTTTCTGACTTACGAGTATTACTATTTTAGTATAAACGGGAAGGAGTCGTTAGCGTTGAAAAACTATCTCCAGCCTCCCGTAGAATGCGTTAACAACGAATTAATATCCTTCCGCCGCCTTAAAACAGTTAAATAGTCGAATATTTTTTAAAAAGTGTCATTTTAAGGTCCGCCATCTTAAAACCGTTAAATATTTTAAAACAATATCCTGGAGGACAACAATGGTAGAAGTTATCCTTGGGATAACTTAAAACACCGTTAAAACAGCAATCCTTAAGGACGAAAAAGCTAATTCTAATTGTGGACGGAGAGAGTGGCCAAGGATGTCCTTCAGCCTCGAAAAAACGTCAGGTCCTGGCAGATCTGTAAAACAGTGTGTTAAAAACCGTTAAAACAGCACTCCTTAAGGACGAAATAGCTAATTCTAATTGTGGATGGAGAGAGTGGCCAAGGATGTCCTTCGGCCTCAAAAAATCGTCAGATCCTGGCAGATCTGTAAAACAGTGTCCTTAAAAACCGTTAAACAGCAATCCTTAAGGACGAAAAAGCTAATTCTAATTGTGGATGGAGAGAGTGGCCAAGGATGTCCTTCGGCCTCGAAAAAACGTAAGATCCTGGCAGATCTGTAAAACAGTGTTCTATCCGAAGGATCACTTCCTCCATTGTTGTCCTCCAGGATACTGTTTTAAAATATTTAACTGTTTTAAGATGGCGGACCTAAAAAGGACACTTTTTAAAAAATATACGAATATTTAACTGTTTTAAGAAGGCGGAAGGATATTAATTCGTTGTTAACCAACGGGAGGCTGGAGATAGTTTTTCAACGCTAACGACTCCTTCCCGTTTACTCTTTTTGCTAAAAAGGTACGATATAGAAGAGTACGCCCTCTGTGCGGCGCAATACGGATTCAAGTTGCTTGAACGTTGAAAAGATAGGAGTCTCGTTGGAGTTTGGTTGTGAGCCAGGCGTAGGAAGTGGTGCGTTAGCCGTCCTCTCAGCGTCTTTAGTGGTATAGGCCATGGCCAATAAATCGGCTTGTTCTTTAGGTGTCAGCAGCTCGTCTCCGCAGGTTAGATGCACCGCTTTCCTCTTGCTTATGAATATCCGGATTAACCTCCAGAACTGACGATGGTCATTGTGCGTCCGCCGTAACTGTTCATGCCATAAGGCTGTCTTCCAGTCGCTCATGAGGCTTGCAATTTGGCGTGTCATGGCGTTGATGGTGGGCTTAAGGGTGTAGTCCTTCGTGCGGTTATAAAAGGCAATATTATAAACCTACTATTTAAATTTATATTTTAAGAAGTAAATAAATATTTTATTTTATTTTAATTTAAAATTCTTATAAAACTTGATGGCTTAGTCATGATGGGAACTAAAATTCGGCAGTCATTTTCAGGCCGTAAATGAGCACCTTCAGACATCTTGAGAACTGTTAAGGGATTAACTAAACTTACAAGGGGACGTTTGCAGGTAACTCACAGATTTGAATGCCGATTTGTGTGTGGGTAGTAGGGACCAATAATATTGCAAAACTAGAGTTATAGCCGCCAATGGGCATTAGGAACCGAGAAAAAAAATAAAATATGAAAATCACGTTTTATTTTTTTTCTCAGCTCTCAGTCAAGATAGAGAAATGATTCTTTCACGTTTAATTGAAGTTATGTAAGATATTTGATATAAAAATACTTTCGTTATGCTCAAGACACCACCCGGCTTTAGGGTGCTCAAAAACTCTAAAAAAATGACAAAATTCCAAGGAAATCTGCTGTAAATCAGTGGAAACTTTTTTTTATGAAAAACTGACCTCAAATCTCGATTTAACAACCCATAAAACCCTTATATGTGAAATTTTATCAAAATAAAAAAATATTGACAAATTATTTTTGATTTCGACAAAATTAAGTTTCTACATGTTTTTTGAGATGAGGAATCTGAAAATAATATCAGTTTTTAGTTACAAAATTTTCCTCACCTATATTATATAAATAAAACGTTTTAAAATGACATGTTTCTATTTCAAATTGCATAGAAATCCTAAGATTGATGAATAATCTAAAATTAATATCAGGTTTCGGTTTAAAAAAATGTATATATTTTTTAAATGGTCTTATTTGAAATTGATTGTGTAAAAACTAAAATAATAATAGAAAAAGATCATTTTATATCAGTCTTATTTATATAATATAGGTGAGGAAAATTTTGTAACTAAAAACTAATATTATTTTCAGATTCCTCATCTCAAAAAAACACGTAGAAACTTAATTTTGTCGAAATCAAAAATAATTTATTTTTACATTTAAAATTTTGTAGGATTTTAGAAGGCAGGGGCTGTCAATTTCTGAAAAAATGTAAATAATTTTCGCTATCTCACATATTTCGCAACTGATTAAGACGAAATTTTAAGGTCATCTAGAAGACTTAAAACTGCATAGTTTAGCCCAAATCCGGAGGTTGTAGGATTTTCCCTTATTGAAATATCTCAAGTTATAGCTGACCTCGGATTTTTTCATTCACATCAGTTTTTGTCCACTAAAATCGGGAGTAAATCCAATGTTATAGGCATGGATAAAAAGCAGAATGTATGCTGATTCTTGTGATGCTATTACTATTGCAATCAGTTGAACACAGCATTTGTTATGGCCGGTAGAAAATGTTGATGAATCTCAACTTCAAAATTTTAACCTCCTCGAAAGGGGTAAAAAATCAATATTTTTTTATTTTGATAAAATTTCACATATAAGGGTTTTATGGGTTGTTAAATCGAGATTGGAGGTCATTTTTTCATAAAAAAAAGTTTCCACTGATTTACAGCGGATTTCCTTGGAATTTTGTCATTTTTTTAGAGTTTTTGAGCACCCTAAAGCCGGGTGGTGTCTTGAGCATAACGAAAGTATTTTTATATCAAATATCTTACATAACTTCAATTAAACGTGAAAGAATCATTTCTCTATCTAGACTGAGAGCTGAGAAAAAAAATAAAACGTGATTTTCATATTTTATTTTTTTTTTCGGTTCCTAATGCCCATTGGCGGCTATAACTCTAGTTTTGCAATATTATAGGTCCCTACTACCCACACAAAAATCGGCATTCAAATCTGTGAGTTACAACTGCAAACGTCCCCTTGTTAGTTATGAGTCTATCGCAGAGATGGATAATAATTTGTGAATCATTTTTACACTTAACCAACTATTCACACAATCTAGAGATATAAGAGTATAATAGCTTTCCTTATAATATATTAGATCTTATTCTCTGCTTTATTTGTTATTCTTTAGTTATTCGTCGTAAAAACAGAAATGTATAAAGATAGGAAATAAATAAAAGTATATTTTTTTTAGTTTTAAAAGTTGTTTTACCACTGTATTGTTACCAACTTTCCACTTTCTAAATATTTGATTCTTCACTCCAAGTGTAGTTAGTGCAGTCTTATTTTAAAAAAGTAGGGAATGTTTTTCAACCGTGTAATCAACTGTTTAAGGTTCAGAAAAATTTAAAAAAAAAAAAAAGTATTTTTGTTAGAAGATTTCTCTTTTTATTAAAAAGTTATTATAATTTCTAAATAAAAAAATAATACATAATATATATAATAGTTTGATAAACCCTCAGATTTGAATAAAATATCGTTGTAGTAATTGAGTCGATGAGTGCAGAAACAACGTACGTCCGGAGTTTCAAATTTTTTATGAAAGAAAAAAAGCATACAATTTTTTCCCTCTTTTACAATGCATTTATGTTGTTTTTCGTTCAAAAATTATCTAGTTTCCATACTAAAGGGCTTAGGAAAATTTTGAATTTAATGCGGACTTACGGTGTTGGTATTTTTTGTGATTTAAGTTGTTTCTGCACTCACCGATTTAATTGTTATGTGATAACTTTTAGATATAGATACTTCAAATATTTTTTCCATCGTTAAATTTTTTTAATTATGTGCCAAGTATAGGGGCAACAAGTAGTAGTGACAATCTTTACTGTTCGTACCGTATTTGAATATCAAATAAAATAACTAAATATAAAAAATATGTAAAACATATCAAAAGGAATTAAATTAGGAAAACAAATTAAAATAATTATTACATATAATAATTAAAAAGTCAATAGCTAAGCAGCTTGATTAATTTGCTAATGCAACGAGTTCAATTACCGAACAAATAATGAATAAAGAAGAAATTTTCGGTTCAGCAGATAAGGGCTGATGTTCAAACACAGGCCCAAATTCGAGTGTACCAATCATAGATCACTTTTAATGCCTAGAGATCATTTCAATAAATCGGTTACCTTTCATAGGAGTCTAGGAATGGTGGTTGACCATCTTCCATAGAACTTAGCCATTGAACAATCCTTTATAATGAAGTAACAAACCCTAGACCTTTCATGGGTTGTAGTGGCATAGCATTTTTTTTTTTTTTTTTTTTTTTTTTGTTTTATATGTAAATATGTTTAAATTAGTACAGTTCAGTTGATTTAACTCAAACTTTATTCTATGTATTCATTAGACACCAAGGTAAAGTGTATAAGGTTCAATAATGCTCGCATTTGTTTCACAATGGCGTTCAAACCCAAAACCGGGCGCACCAACTTGAGTCAAGTAACCGGGCGCGCGGTTAACTTTATTAACCGCTACATTTTATTTACCTTTTGTGATATATCCAGTTCTGATCTGACCTTTTCTGTAATGAGATCGGTTCTTATTATTTTTATTTGTAATGGGAGCAATATAACCTACAAGTAATTTTTTTTTTTTTTTATTTTATAAAAAATAGTACGCTAAATATATATATATATATATATATATATATATATATATATATATATATATATATATATATATATATATATATATGAAATAAACTTTTTCTTATATGACATGTGGTATACACAGTTTTTATTCACTGAAAGGACCACATTTTCTAATTCTTTTTGTCATAATTGTAGACTGATTTTTCACACAATATAATAAAACAATCACTGAGAGTACTTAGATATAACAATAGCACAAATGCTAATGAACGAAACATGAAGCGACAGTTAACGGGTCAGTAAAACGTTGAACTGAAATAAGAAAAAATGACGGTCGAAGGAGCGATACATAACAAAATAACTCAAGACAGTCAACAAATAAATCAAACGACAACATAATCACAAACAATACAATAACAATGATGCAACCAATGTCATGCCAACTGTCCCCTATAGAGATGATGATATATCGTAACGCCTGCAATAATAGATCTATATATCGTAAGAAAAACATCTGATTATCTAAAGAAAAATATCGATATATTGTGGTTCGATACCCATCCTTAAGTGTGAGGTGGATTAGCGAGGTTCTACTGTAGATATACTAGTTGCATATTACATTTAGCTCTGACTTTTTATTTTTATTTTGTCATACTATGTGATACATACATTAATAGCATTGAATCTCAGTTCCTGTAAACGTTCATCGCGTTCTCTCGCAAGGTCTTCGCCTTAATCATCTACAGATGATCTGAAAAGATGGCGTTGATGACTTTTGCAATCCCGAAGAACGGCTTTAGTTCATTGATCTTGTCCTCTGCAGAACAATTCATCTATTCAATTTCATCTTCGTCATCTCGCTTCCTTGTATATTCTAAAGGATCTCCTGGTATTCCCCGATGATAAGGAAGCTTCAGTTATATTTTTTGTGGGAAATTCCTCCAGTGTGTTTCAGGAATTTTCTAAACATGACATACGGTAGAGAAATTAGAAAGTTTCAATCATTAACTGCTTGTCCTCTGCTTATTTATGAACCAAAGAAGTGAACTGGCTGAAATTTAATGATGCTTGGATTAAGCTAACAGTATAATTCATTTCAAAACTTCATAACAATAACATTATAGCCTGAGCAGGTGACAACTTGCCTGTAATTAGTACAATTATATGTCCAACCATAGGACTAAGTTACTTAGCAATGAAATGTATAGTTTAAACAGTGTGTCCATTTTTAAACTTTCTTCTTCTCACAACTCCCTCGTTTATTTCGATTTAATTCATTTCATATTTTTTGCCATTGGTTACTGCCATCTCAATTTAACATATGTATAAAATACAGATCCATAACGTGATATACAGCAACTTCTTATTGATAAAAGTAACTGTTATAATGAAAACGCAGTGACAGTTTTTTCAGCTATTTAAAATAATATAAAAATAAAATAAATTTTGCTTTTTTTTTTCTATGTATGAAATAAATGTATATAATATTATTTTTTATAGTCAATCAGAGAGATGTCATGGATTCAGCTCCTGACCCTATAGTTTCGGGTTTTCCTTATATCTGTCTAAAGGATTAATCGGGCTGCCCTTCACTGATATTGATCCAAATTATTTTGATAACGCTATATAAAAAATACATGGATTTAATTTATTTATTTTCGTCTTATAGGCCCTAGGGTTTAAAAAAATAAAATAAAATATGTCTAAACTCTGATTTTATATCTCTAGTTTAAAAACTGGTATCCACGTAATAATATGTTCCCAAAATATTTCTTTTTTTTTTTTTTTAAAGAGTAGATTAGGCAACAAATTCTAACGGTAAAAAATTATTTACTTAAAAAAAAAAATGAAAAAATTATATAAGTAAAATAAGCAATGATAACCCCTAACATTAATTTATTGGAACTGATCATATCTTATCTATATTGAAACTGATGAAATGTAAATCAAATTTTAACATTAAAAAATCTATACATATTTTTTTTTAATTTAAAGATTATATATGGAAAATACGCAATGATATCTCCCAACATTAATTTATTGAAAAAACTAATTTATATCTTATCAGTTTTAATATGAATAAGCAATAAGTAACTTTACATTATAATGTCCTTTAATAGCACTTTAAATATTCCATTAAATAAGAAATATGTTGATAGTAATTATAATAGTAAACTTTTAGTTGACTTTTTTAATTTTTTTTTTTTTTTTTTATTGACAATGAAGTAAATTTAAGGTCTTGAAGGCAAAGCCATGAAACGTTGCCCTTATGATTATAAATATAATTTTTGAATAATAAAATTAATATTGAGAGATATCATTGCTTATTTTCCTTTTGTAACACTTAATCTCCTTATATGATCATAGATATAAGTTTAAAGATGTTTTTAATGAGTAAACATGACTTGTTGATTTGTTAACGCGATAATGTTATTAAGGGGAAGGAGGGACTTCAAAACAAACCTCAGCTATTACATTCATTATATTTAATGCACACTTAGAATTTTGTAATGCACACTGCCAATGAAAAAATAATGAAATATGAGATTAACAGAGATAATGAGAATAATAGTTAGCGAGTTGTTTGTGGTATGAAATGTCTAGATCAGCAATGGACACGAACGGAGGAAAAGGTTCTTCTTGTTTTAAAGCGCACATGATTTTTCCATGAATGCTTTTAGTTTTGGATTATTGAATATCGATTTTAAAAGAGTTATCGAACCTGAAACAATTATTACATGTAGCTCTTGAGTATTATCCAGATCGGTTTGGATTCTTACAGTAATGCCTTAAAGTTAGCTTGGAAAAAAGGAGAGATATAGTAGATTTTGGAATTGTTATTGTAAAATTAAGGACATAATATAAAATGACGCGTCATTGATCGAAAGGTGTGAAAGAGTACTGTTTTAAAAACTGATTTACTGTTAAAAATTTTATCGATTTTATTAGTAAGGTTCTTTTGGCTTTGAGTTTAAGTACTCCGATACCCACGTTATTAAATATGAATAGCTTCCTTCAGGTTGATCTAAGATTCTCTTAACGCAGTTTTAGTTGGCATAAGTACTTGGGAAACTTCTGCATCAGCGATGTTGAGGATTTTGATGAAATGGGTTGGAGCTAACGTTTTGGGCAACTTGGGTGATTTAACCAACGTTTCTAAACTAGTTAAGCGGATTTAGTTACATCCTAATTTAGGAGACATTTAAATTCGACTTTGCCACTTCTCAGGGTAAGTGATACAATCTCACCGCTCAACTTAGGAGTTCAATATCTTAATAATTCCTTAAGACTTTGGCACTATTGACAATAGGCATTGAATATTGTACATATTCACATACTTAACATACATTCACATACATATATACATAGTTAAATAAGTATTTGTTACAATAATTTTAGTTTATAACTTCTACTTTCGAGAAACCACTAAACCGTATAGTGCCTTATAAATTTTTATAAAACCAATGGAACGCATTTATCATGCTTCATAAAAATCAAGTTGTTGGTGGATACATATTTCTATTATTACAGATTTCCAGAATAATGGTCTATAAATTTACTTTTAATAAATGTGTTTAACGTTAGTAATTTTTAGAATATAATTTTTAAAAAAAATTATTTTTTTTATTCAATACAAAGTTATTTTGACTAATCTGCCTTCTATTTAGAATAGTACTCAAAGTATTTCTTTTACTCAATCTTATTAACAAAATGGTATCATTACTAAAGTTTACATCCTGGAGAACGATGTTTGTGAACGAAAAAATTAAATAGAAGGTGTCACCCGAACTACGTGTTTACAGCTTAGCACAAAGTAAAAATGTATTTTATCCATTCACTGAAATTTAAAACAGTTCAAAATATGTAAATATGTTGATAATGATTACAATAACATTTTAAAACTTGTAAAGAACTACTCATCAGGAGCACTTCAATAAAAATTCTACACCAGAAGGTCTCTAGGCCATTTTCTTTTCAGACGCCTCAGAGGATTATCAGGAATGGGGCAGAAAATAAGTTTAGGGAATCGTGGATTTGAGTGGTTATGGAGTTTGTTATGAAAGGACAGTTATCTGGTGTGGGCTAAATCAGCAACATATACAACATTAGGATCTTTATGGATAAGTTTATTGGTGACAAAGTAAGGAGCATTGAGAGTCTTTTGAAGGATTTTGGATTGTAAGGATTGGATACAAGATGAATTGAATGGATTAGTGGAGCCCCAAAGCTCAACTCCGTGCATCCAAATAGGTTTAATCTCCGTCATGTAAATTAGACCTATGGAATTAATTGAGAGCTTTGAACGTTTGTCAAGTTGAAGTCTTTAACAAATAAAAAATTCACTGTATTTTTCAAACCAAAACATAAAACTAAAGAGTTTGCAAAAAAAATATTATTGATAATATCGCACAAAATTGGTTGCCTTAACGACACATTGTAGTAATTTTACAAGAACAAAAATAATAAAATAATTTTCTGTTCGTTTCTGTAAAAATTTTGAATAAATTAAAAAAATTTATATGTTTTAAATGCTAATTATTTATTTATCAACGTTACGGTTAGTTATTCTTCATTGCATCGCACTGTGAAAGAAAGATGAAAGATTTTTTCTGTTCTGAGCTACTTAATGTGATCATAATTAATACAAAGATGGACCTAAGATCTGAAAATAAAATGCACAATGTGGTCATGTATTTTATTGAGTGACAAAGTGTCGTCCAATGTTGACCGTAAATAATATGTTACAATGGAGATGAGAAGTGAGTAAAATCATGGTAACCTCCGTAACATACTGTTGGAGGAAACTAAAGAAAAAACATATATAATTAAAATTTATTTGAGTTCGGTTATGTTTTTATACAACACGGGGAGAAAAAAATTCAGAGATTATTAATTAATTATTTACCAAACATTGTGAACAGCTGACTACATTGGAAGCTGTGTACTGTTCCGCATTTGTCTTCAAAAACAAAGCTTGGTCAGCACGGCTTTTAAATGTAATATAAATTTTGGTCTTCTCGAATAATGTGAGTTAAATATAAATTTCATTCAAGAGGTGTATTTTTTGATGAATATTTTTTATATGAATAATGTGTGAATATTTTTTTAGTTTTTATAAGGGATCAGTAAAAGGAAAACAATAATAGTCAAAAATCTAATTGTCTTGTATCGATTCCTCAAAAAAATACACAATAATTATAAACTTAGTTTAGTGTTTTTATGTTAGATTATAATTATAAAAATACAGTACTGTAATACTGGTTTCAGATCTGCCAAGGCCTGATTTTTGATAGCCGAAGGACATCCTTGGCCACCATCCTTCCCGACAAATTAGTTTTCGTGTTTAGATGATCTAGGCGTTTAAAGCAATTTCTTGAAAATATTTTTCTTTGACTGGGTTTCGAAATAGTAAGCTTTTGTGTCCATGAACGACTGAAACTTCACTACTAATCTGTATCTTCCCACAAAATCTGTATCTAGAGAGAAGTTCATTGCAAATTTTAACTCATTGATTTTTAACAAATTTTAAATGTTCTTCAATGTAACTGATGTGTTGTCGTAAAAAATTATGATAATACATTTTTAGCAACCTCAGAAGGCTGATAGTTGCGACAAGAGAGCTTTCAACACGAAACAATGATGTGTCATAGCTTTCAGAAGGGGAGGAGTGTAGTTCAAGACTGCAAAATAGATGTCTCATGCCTCGCATGTTTTTATTTTTTTCACAAACTCTAATTTCAAGTTTGTTTAGGGTTTCTACTTCTTTTTTAATTACTCCAATTATTGATTTTTTTTTTTTTGTATGTATATATATATACACTTTATCAATATTTACAACTATATACAACAATAAGTAAATGTGTGGTAAAATAAATACAATCATATTTCATTACCTTGTAAAGAACAACCCATCAGTAGCAATTCAAGAAATGTTCTACGCTAGAAAGATCCTAGGACATCTACTTTTCAGATCTGGAATCGAGTGAGAACCAAATTGGAAGACTAGCAAATTCGAATAGGTATGTAGCTTGTCATGGAATTGGAAGGTATCTTGTTTCGTCCAAATCCACAACGTATGGACAAATGGATCTTTTCGGATAATGTTTATTTGTAACATAATAAGGAGTAAGAAAATAAAATTCATTAGAAGTGAAAACATGTTTTCTTCTTATAGCCTAGACAGGTGCATTGCCCCACAGACATTTTTTTCGCAATGGGAAATCAGGTTGAGTATTATGCATTCTCACATAAGACACGTTTTTTTATGATTATAAATATTTCTAAAAATATGTGGAACTTACTATTTCTATATTTATTTTTTTACTGCTCAACTTTTGATGCCTATACATATCAAGCATTCTGAAATAATCTATTTTATTTTTATTTTCCTGATATATCGTGGAACAACTGTATAGATGCAAGTTTTTCTTTTAATCTACACTAGTTAACTTAAACAATCACTAGCTCTCTACGGTTGACATTGTTATATGAGACCCGCATTCAAACGCATTTGTGGAATATCAGCTTTATGATCCA
The DNA here is from genome assembly GCA_003667255.2 of Euschistus heros. Lineage (NCBI taxonomy): Eukaryota > Metazoa > Arthropoda > Insecta > Hemiptera > Pentatomidae > Euschistus > Euschistus heros. Next base: position 393,099 of record RCWM02000451.1, on the reverse strand, counting down.
ATATGGCATCCCATAGCGATCTAGCTTGGGACGTGTTGATTGGGTCGTAATCCAAGGCGATTTACTGTCGGTCCGATAATAAGCCTCGTTGCATAGCGGGCCAATTAGTACCCGTCGCTGTAATTGACTAATTCGGTTTAGCTGCGCTTGATACAATTTCACCTCTGACAATATTGTATCTGTAGCTTCCTTGTATCTAATGCCTCTCAAGTGGTAGTACACATTGTTTTTAATTGTTTCTGTCTTCTGTCCTGCGAAACATTAAAATATTACCAAGAATTGATGAATTTTTTACCACTTCTATTAGAATTTTTTTATTCGAAGCCTTGTTGGAATGAAAAATTGTAAATATGAATGTTAAACATTCAACAGCACTTCTAAATTTACACTAAGACCAGTTCTATTAAGTCCTTTCCCTTTTTTCCTCCTTAGAAATGATAAAGAATTAAAACTAGTCTTTGAATAAAAAGTTTTAACAGAAGTGTCAAATTCATTAATCCTAATTTTATTGATCCTTCTATACCATTATGCGTACCTCAACTGATTTAATACGTACTGCCATATTTAAAAATTGGTGAGGTCCTTAGAAAAAGGATATTGTGACTATGCCTTCTGTACTTTTTATCATATGTATGTTTTAAAGGTTTTGAGACGTTGATTGAACCTCAAGAACCTTATTAAACAAATAAATTAAATACTTTATAATATTTATAAACAAATGAATTGAATAAATAACATCTAATAGTAACAGTCAATAATATATATCCATATACGTCTGACTTAATGTGTATGGTACTTGGCTGTTATAATCCCGGGCACGATTTCGAGTACAGCTGAAGGCAGAAAATTTATATTCTCTTATTTCAGTCGTGGAAACGATGGGACAAACTCAACCTCTATTAAGTGGATACTTTTAATTGGGGGAAAAACCTGGGTGTTGAGCGGGATTTAGGCTACATCTCTTTTTATCACAACCGTTGGCCAACTACTACTGCTGTGATCTGCTCAGAGCAGTAATCATTTCATATTTTTCATACAATTAATATTTTAACAACATATATGAAAACAAGGCAGTTATTTTTCTTTCCCTACCTCCAATTTGCTGCAAGGGGTGGAGGTTTGATCTTGGCCTACTTTCTTCAAATGTTGCGACCCTTATATAAGATCTTGGGAGGGATACATAGTTAAATCTCGAATTAATAACTTGGAAAGAAAATCGATGGCTTATGTGTTATGCGGGTTCGGCTTTTTGGCTGATTGCGATTGAGGATTGTTTTCTTAAATATATTTTTAGTTTTCTTTTCCACTTCATTTGTTACGTTACCAGGTTAATTTTAATTTTTAATTATCTTGCTTTTTTAATTTAACTGTGTAATACTTTGAATGTATATATATTTTATTTGTACATCATTTCTGTTTTATTTTTGGTCTCTTTGGTTTATTTGCAATTTATTTATTTGCGAGGATTAGTTCGTCCGACTACACAGTTTGAAATTGTATATTTGTATTCCCATTCGGATTCTCTAATGTGAGGCGGTTCGGGAGATAAAATAGATATAAAATAAGTAATTGTAGGCTATTCCTGTGCAGCGTTAATGGAACGGTAGGACTTAGAAAATGAAACTAGGTAGTTTGCAGTATTTGTCGTCGGGTCTTAGCGTAAACACACTCGCTCCGCAGTCGATACGCTAATCACTCTAACGATGTTGAAACGCTACTCAAGGGCTGTATCCCTCCTGCTTAATTGCACGAGTACCTCTCGCGTAGCATTCTCTGAACGTGCTTTTAGCATCTCAGATTATCTCAGTCTGCCTTTGTTCAAGTGGCTTTTTGCTTTCAAATAATTATGATAGTAAGTAATTTATCTTTATGGTATTAGTAATTGGTTCAATAGAATCTATTTAAACTTTTCTAAATTTATTGGTTTTATAACCATGTTTATGTATATATATTGTATTAATGGATACACCATCTCTCTTATTCATTGCCCTTTACTGGGCAGATTAAGTTTTGAAAAAAAATTTAAAATGTTAATGTTTTTTTTTTAATTCTTCTCGAAAAGACCGATAATTATGAGGTTCCATCAGCGGAGAGTAAGATCGTTTACTCTTATGATTGTGTGATGGTTTTTAAGCTGTAATTGGCTGTCATTGTAATTCAGAGCCTTAAAATTAAATAATTTTTCTAGAACAACATAACAGATAAAAATAAAAAAAAACAGAAAAAAATATAAAAAAAGTAAAATTGCTCGCATTTTATCTAACCAAAAAGTGGCTATTGACAGTTTTTGGTGGACAGGATCTGGGTAGATAGAAGTGGTATTTGAAAGTGGAAAGGGTAATTGAATAACGAATGTTGAGAGGGATGGAGTTCCTTAGAGAAGAGGATCGGATTACGAAAGATCTGAGGAATGAGCTGGAGTATACATATCTGATTGACGGGAACGGGTATGACGGGTAAGAAGTGAAGATTTGAGTTGAAGAATTTCGGAAATATTAGGTAGACGTTAAGATTGAACGGTTTGAAAGAGAAAGAATGCCAGGAAATACTGGCGGCGATAGGAAGGAATGAGCCACTTCAACTCCGCATAAAACTGCGAAACGTGGCCGCTTATCGGGAAAACGGATAAAGCAGTTGAAAAGACATTTGAGTCTGGCCTCGAGTTCACCATAAAAAACCCTATTCAAATATAAATACTTATATAAATAAGAAATCGTTTATTTAATAAAAATTAATATAATACAGAGGAGACTGAAAAAAGAAAACATTAACGTGTCGTAAATAATAAATGGAGTAATAATACGAGATATGAAAGCGTTGATGTATATCTGTGTATGTGTATACATAAAATCTTATAATGTTGCATCTTAATGTTTTTCTGATTATGTATTGAGCAAGGATCCTATTATCATACAATTATTTTTTTCACTTTCGAAATGCAAACTAGGAAGATGTTTCTTCACTTGCCTTTACTTAACGAGCATCTTATAAAAACAATGTCATCATTCCTAGTTTATTTTCTTGTTTTTTTCTTTGACTGTACCAATAAACGAGATCATCCTTGTGTTTCTATACATTATAAAAAAAACTATAATTAACACCACTTATGAGTGGTTTATATTTATAAGTGCCTACTAGCATAGGCTACTGCTATGTCTAATATTTGTTGTTAAAATATCAATTTCATTACTTGGAATGCTAGCAGATAGAGAGCTTACAAATCCTTACTCAACACATTAAATGGAAAATTAATGGGCTTAATAAATGCTGATACCATGGTATCACAAACGCTTCTTCAACGAGACACAGAATGGTGTATCTGAATTACACCGGAGATGATTTAGGTTTTTGTGATTTATAAGATCGCAAATTGGAAAACTCTACCACTGTCTGTTCAAAAAATGTACAGACGCTCTAAACAGTAACGCATCTGCAGGACACTGAAGAATACTCCTTTCAAATCTATCTGATGTAACGACATTTTTTTTTAATTCTATAGAAGTATTTTTACTGAACATGCTACGATGCGCCCTAAAAATATTTTAATTAAAATTTTTATTTTGTGATCGTTCCTTTTATTGTTTATTACGAATTTTTAATTCAAAACTCATAACCTCCCTGATAAAATCAAAAAGGGAAATACATAAAAAATCATTTTCTGACTTTATTCATAACAAGCATCTCCCGTCGGGCTTCCCTTGCTGTCATAAGTAAAGAACAGATAATTTTAACTAATAATGAAAGTATAATATGTTTATCGATAAAAAGTTTGTACTGAAGTATGTAATTGAATCGTTTATTTCAAAAACCACCTAAGGGACAAAATATCAAAACATGCTTTTTTTGTGGTACTGTACAATTTAAAGATAAATACATCTTTTAGTGCAGAAATAACTTATGTTCTATATTAGCAATGCTTGAAAATGAGGCAGCCTTGAAAATTATCCGTTCATTTCAGAATTAAGAAACCCCAGGTGTAGAACCCCAGGCGCAGTTTTCCGAAAGTTAAAAAAAGCGCACTTAGGTGGTTTCTGAAGTAAACGATTCAATTGATAATTATAGTAAAATCATAATTTAACTTCTAATTTTTAATTTTAATGTAAGAATCGGTAATCCAGATAGACAGAGACTATTAAGAAACTATTGCTGATAATGAACCTCATTATCATTGCTTACAACTAAAGGCCCATAAATCATATTTTTACACACAATATCAAAAAGTAAAGGATCGACATTTTGTATTGGTAATAATTTTATTAGGCAGAAATAATTTTATTGATTCCATCTGTTTAGGTTCTAATTTCTAACCATAAAATTATATAACAGTATGGAAAATCATGTTTCTGACATTCAATGCTGTACATTTTAATTATGATTATGGTAAATTATAGTATTTCTAAACCATTCTAGAACTATAAACATGGTATATTTAAAATTTAGTACTGATGGGTTAAGCAGTTTTAACATTGTGGAATATAACTAACCACATATGTATTTTTAAACTTCATATGCCACACCACATAATTAAATCTTTTTCTAATAATTTAATTACATTGAAGTAAATTTTATTTTTCAATTTATAGCCGTTTATAACACCTTATCTTAGTAACCTCTCTTGAACGGAGCTCGCCACCTATCGATCAATTTTCAAACTTCTCTGCGCACCACATATTTATCGCTTTTTTAACCGCAATTTAATTGAAATTATGTAAATTTTATTATTGCTAAACCTTCTTTGAACTATAAGGATAGTGCAGTTAATTTATGTTACAGATTGGTTTAGTTGATTTCGTAGTTAGTGATCACAACCGAAAAATGGCTTTTCCTTTTATATAATAATGTATATTTAAGAAATCATATGTACGGAAAGGATTAAACGGGAAGAGTATACTTTTTAAAACGAAAATATTTAATCAATTTTCAAAAGGATAACAATGGAATATTCTTTTACAGTCAAATGTTGTAAGATCCGAGCAGATACTGAAACTAGTACTTTCTGTGTCCTCTGACAAGGATTAAACAGGAATAGATTGTACTTTTAAAAAATGAAACAATTTCACCAATTTTCAAAATGGCGGGAATTAATTTGTCTAAAAGGTGTGGCCGAATATCCTTTGGCCATAAACTTTTTTAGATCCGAATATAGTAATCCTTCAGTGGCTTTAGACTGACGGTCTTATATTGCACTTTTTCTAACTCTTCTACCCGGTAAAATAATAATTGTTGATTTGAAAAGTGATTAAATTGATCGGTTTATTACTGGAAACATACTCCAACTTTTCCGGACACTCTTTCAAAATCTGGCCGATCTAACGAAATATTTTTTAAGGACAAATAAAGTTCCATTTTCCTCTGTCTTCCTACCCGCTGAACTAATTGTTAGTTTGAAAAGAAATTAAATAGGTTCGTTTTTTACAATCTCTCTTTCTCTTTAATATTTTTACTCCATTAGAACGATTAATAAGTCTCTAGCCAGGAGAGCAGTGGGAGGGTCCGAAGCCAACCCCCTCGAACCGCAAGCTTTTCTAATCATTCCTGTTATTATACCAACCAGACTGAAACGACAAGAAACTGCCCGTCGTTTTCGACTTCTATATTTACTTGACAAACGTTCAAACTCTCCGATTAATTACTAGAGACTCATTTAATAACCTATTTAGACATAGTTGTATATTTCCTATGGATGTATCCAATCCTTACAATCCAGAATCCTTCAAAAATCCTCAATGCTCCTTAATTTGTCACCAACAAACTTATTGATAAAGATCTTAATGTACCATATGTTGCTGATTTAGCCCAAACCCAAATCCAATAGTACTCAAATCCACTAGTATCTCAACTTGCTTTCCATTCTATTCTAGATAACCCTCTGAGGCGTCTATAAAAATGTCCTCAGGACCTAATATAGACCTTTCATTGAAGTCCTACCAGTAAGTAGCTGCTCTACAAGTAATTGATATTTCATATTTATAATCACTTGTTTTATTTCATTTATAATATAAATTTATTGATGCATTTTCTTTTTTTCTTTTTTTTTTTTTTTACGACGTTGTAAGTCATTAACTGCTCGTCCTTTTTAACATTTACTAGAAAACGACCTAAGATGCCGATCAATTAAAAAATATTCATTTAAATGACAGTAATGAGACCTATTTGTACAGACGAGTTGAGATCTAGGGTCGCCGCTAAATTATCTAATTCATCTCCTATCCAATCCATGCAATCCTAAATCCTAAATAATAACTAAGTGTTACGTTGATAAATGAATAATTAACATTGCAAAAACATCTAAAATGTTATAATTTATTCAAAATTCTCACAAAAATGTAATTACTAATTGTAAAGGCTGTGGTGGTATCCTCCGCTAGGAATTGGACAATACAAATATTTGTTTTATTATTTTTGTTTCGTTTAAAAGTACTACAATGCGTCGTGATGGCAACCAATTTTGTGCGATATTATCAATAATGTTTGTTTGCAACCTCTTTTAGTTTTTTATGTTTTCTTTTGAAAAATAATAGTCAAGTCAATGAGTGTGGAAATGAGGGGTGTAGAGTGCATGGAATATGCCATAACTTTTGACTTCATAGCTTCGTGAGGAATAGTCGGAAGGTAAACAAGGTAAACATACTAAAAGTCCCCGCCGCTGGGGGGTGAGCTAACGGTGGGGGGAGGGTAGAAGTTCAATTTTTTTGGTTTTTTCCATAATATCTCGAAAACTATTGACTCTATAAAAATATGTTTCAAATAAACATAAAATTTAATTAAATTCACTATAAAATTTATATATATAAATTTGTCGTAATTCTAACCGTTTACGAGATATACGTTATTGAAAATAAGTGATTTTCGGGAAAAAAACAAATGTCACCTCACTTTTTGTCAAGCTTTTGCTTCCATTACGTTCCACAATCGTTTCTCAGAAAAAACGTCAGAATCTAAATTGTAAAGGATTAAATTTACTTTAATTTCATATATACGTTTCTGGTGTTTGCTTCAAATGTTTAACAAAAAGTGAGGTAAACATTTTTTTTATTTCTAAAGTTGTCGATTTTTTAATAAGGTATATCTCGAAAACCGTTGTAATTTCTACGAATACGTATATAATTAATTTTATAGGAAATTTAATGAGCTTTAATTTTGATCTGCTACATATTTTTCTAGAGTCCACCGTTTTCGAGATATAATTGAAATACAAAATTGGGACCTTCTCCCCTCTCCCCACCTTTAGCTCACCCCCTAGGGGCGTGGACTTTTAATATGTTTACCTTCTAACTATTCCTAACGAAGCTATAAAGTCAAAAATTATCGCATATTCCATGCACTCTACAATGTGTTTATTGACTGGACTATAAAGTTTATTTTTTATTTGTTACAAAATACTTCAACATTTACTAGACAAACGTTCTAAGCTCCCCATTAATTACATAAGACTAATTTACATGTCGGTGATTACACCTTTTGGGACGTACGGAGTTGAGCTTTGGGGCTCCACAAAATCATCCAATTGATCTCGTATCCAATCCTTACAATACAAAATCCTTCGAAAAACCCTTAATGCTCCTTACTTTTCCAGAAATAAACTTATCCATAATGTCTTTATTGTTTCCTATGTTGCTGATTCAGCTCAAACCGGATACCTATCCTTTCATACCGATCTCCATAAACATTTAAGTCCTCTAGTTTATTAACTTGCTTCCCATTTTTTTCCACACAACTATCCGAGGTGCCTGAAAAGAAAATGGTTTCGGGACCTTCTCATATAGGACTTTCTTTGAAGTACTACCAGTAGGTAGTTGCCTCAGAAGAAATAGACATTTCATTATGAGCATTGTCTTCCCATTTACTAGATATATTTCAATTACATTGTATATGCATATATATCATATACCATATATCATATACATCACAGTCTACTGCATTTGTAAATACAGCTGTTGTATCCATTTAAAATTAGTACCGTCATCGGTTATCAGTTAAACACTAATAATCATAAAAAGGTGTAAGCATTTTTTCTTTCTATTACATCTACTTACATCTGGATAACATAATAAAATAATTTCATTTGTACATTGTTGAGTAAATGATATTTCTAATTTTAAAATAATCTAATTTATTGACCATTTTTCATCAGCAAGGATTGTGAAGCTTTGTGTTAATCATGACTCTAGAAGAGATAAAGCTACCGTTTTGAGAATACCAAAATAAGAAGGCTTGCAGTTTCCTAGGGTCAGAGATTTACGACAATCTCCCGGCGGGAGCTCTTCATTTTCATCGCGGCCCCCTCAACCAAAAACTTTATAAGTCCTTTAATATGTCCGTTTGGATTTAAAACTTTCATAAGCGGCAGTAATTTATATTTCTCATTTTAATTAATTCCTTCTCTTTCTGTTTCGGCCTCGTGTCGGTTTTGGCTTTTCACTTGTCTCAACTTGGTCGGGATTTACTTTTGCCGGTCGTTTTAATTTAAGGTTGTTTAAAATATTTAACAACAAAAACAGTTATATTTAACACAAGAAAATAACAGAATCATACACGCATATTATCCAACTCTTCAATCTTAGGTTGATTTATAATGATAATCGTATTGCATAAAATGGGATTTAGGTTCATAGTGTATATTCAAGATTATTCAATTTATTTATAGCAAGTAAAAAAATGCCAAAATTAGGTATCTTATTTATCATTAGACTATAGGACCAAAAATATTGTCAGTTCAATAATTGAATACATCAGTAATCATCCCGTTAATGTATTGCCCACTGTCATTTGGCATGCTGCTTATCTAAATGATTTATTCCATGCTCTCCACTTAATCAACTTTAATTTTGTTTGTTAATTTTTTGTTGTATTTATCTATTATTTTTTTAGGCTCTTATTTATTTTGATGCTAATTTAATACAGAGTCTTGAACATTCTCCTCTTTCTGCTTCTTATCGTTTTGAGGAGTTATATTTCATCCATCGTAATTTCGTTATCAATTAATAGTGGTTAGATAATAATTATGTAATGAGGCTCAATTAGTGTAAACTAAAATAAATCTAAAAATAAACATTTCTTTGTCTTTTTAAAAATAATTTCGGCCACCGTTATGATGCCCTTGAGGGTACAATTTGGCTGTGCAAAGGGTATGATATATTTTTTACGGAACTGAAAAATTGTATTATTCTTTGTCTGTAAATTGTTTATTTGTAGTAAATTTTAATTCCTGATATAGTTTAAAATTTTTAAATCGTAACTTCTTACGATCTTATCATTATTCTAATTTGGATAGGGTTTTGTAGGTTACTCCATGAAAGTAATGGTCCCCCATACAGTAGAGTTGGACGGATCACACATTTATTTAGAATTAATTTCAAGCGCAGTGACAATCTTGAAGAAGGTTGTCCTGTTAGGTTTCAGTCTCACTTTTCATAAATTTTCTAAGTAAGTTGGTTGAAAATAGAATGTGCCTGTCAATGTAACATCTCAATAAATTTCGAAAGTTTATTCATACAGTTATTATCTTAATTGTGAATTCGGTCGGAAGTTTCTTCATGCTTTTGGAAAAGAAAATACAGCGCCTTTTGTTTTATCTTTTATTCATAACATTCACGTACCGTAAATGTTTAATACTGTTTACAGGTCTTAGTGTTTATTAAAGAATCAGGTCTTTATGAAATATGGAATAGAAAAAAGTTTATAACAAAAGTTAATTATAAAAGATAAAGTAACAAAATGAACTTAAATATTAATCTTAACCATTGTATAGTGTATGAAGATTGTATTAAAGAAAAATGAGACCATAAAGTTTATGAAAGCAGCTAAGAATTTATAGTGAACTTTGCTAACTTAACATTATTACTGTTCTCTCTACTGAATAAACGATCCTTACTGAAACTAAGACAGCGACTAAATACCCTCAGTTTTTTTTAAATAAACATTTATTGAGTAATTATTACAATCTGTCACCTGTGTGGGAAATGATTAATATAGATGTCTTCGTGATTACATTCACACATTATGTAACATAAAAGAAAGAAAAAAAAATATAATATAATGTTATAATGTTAATATAATGTTATAGAAAAATGAAATATGTTATACATAAATAACATACAATACATGTAGAATACATAAAAGTAAAATATATAAATAAAAAATATGCATATACTTATATATATATATATATATATATATATATATATATATATATATATATGGATCAAGTGAAGAGAAAGGATTTCCCTGGTTCGGATACGAGCTCGGTGGCCTAGTGGATAAGGCACCACGCTAGAGAGGTGGAGACTTGGGTTCGAATCCCAACCGGGGTCAAATCTTTTCTCTTCAAAAATAAAAATATATATTTAAAAAAAATAATTATCAACTAAGAATTATTTCATAATTTAATATATAGGACAGCTTGTCAATAGATCCAATTAAAAGTAATGTTCAAATTGAACATTCATCCCCGAATTGTACATCGCAATTGCGAGTGCCCGGGGGTATGGATCAAGTGAAGAGAAAGGATTTCCCTGGTTCGGATACGAGCTCGGTGGCCTAGTCGATAAGGCACCACGCTAGAGAGGTGGAGACTTGGGTTCGAATCCCAACCGGGGTCAAATCTTTTCTCTTAAAAAAAAAAAAAAAAATTATTTTAAAAAAATAATTATCAACCAAAAATTATTTCATGATTTAATATATAGGACAGCTTGTCAATAGATCCAATTAAAAGTAATGTTCAAATTGAACATTCATCCCCGAATTGTACATCGCAATTGCGAGTGCCCGGGGGTATGGATCAAGTGAAGAGAAAGGATTTCCCTGGTCCGGATACGAGCTCGGTGGCCTAGTGGATAAGGCACCACGCTAGAGAGGTGGAGACTTGGGTTCGAATCCCAACCGGGGTCAAATCTTTTCTCTTCAAAAATAAAAAAATATATTAAAAAAAAATAATTATCAACCAAGAATTATTTCATAATTATATATATATATATATATATATATATATATATATATATATATATATATATATATATATATATACATTAAACAAAATAATAATATAAAAATAAAATATAAAAATATAAATATAAAATAAAAAAATATAAAAGCTCTTCTCTTTCACCTACGTCACTACAACCTTAGTAAAACCAATTAGGTCCTATGTATGAAAGCATACGGTATATAGCCGAAACCTTATTTAACCAAACGACCTATGATTCAATCAAAGACATTACGACTACTTGCACGGTAAAGACTACTAAATAGGGCATCCCACTTCTCCGTTAAAAACAAACTGCTCTTGTACAAAACCATTATTAAACCTCTGGACTTGTAGCCAAGTCAAATAAAGAGATATATACAGCAAATCTCGGAAAGGAAGCAAATAAGCTGAATTTTTGCATATACCTTTGTTTTGGCCTCCTAAATAAGGGGTGAAAAGTCACCGATCTCAGCGTGTTAGCATAATTAGATATTAGATTAAGGTCACAAAAATCAATTTTTTTTTTTTTCAAATATCTTGATTTTTATGCATTGAGCGTCAATCAAGAAAGTTACAAAACTTGTAATAGTAATATTCTCTATAATTTTGGTTTCAGTAATTTTCTTTTTTAGGATTAACCGTTTTCAAAATAAAGCGCGGAGAAGGAGAAACGAGCACCGGTCCGGACAAACAATTGCTTCTAGTGCCTTCGACAATTGTTTCTCAGAAATATTGACAAAAACAAAGTTGTAAAGCACTAAATTTACGTTAATTTCATATATACGTTTTTGGCACTTGAATCAAATGTTTGACAAAAAGAGAGGTAAAATATTTTTTCTCTATAATTATCGATTTTTAATAACGTATATCTCGAACACCGTTGAGGGTTGGATAAATATGTATATATACAATTTTATAGAAAATTTAATTAGGTTTAATTTTTGTCTGGTGTTCATTTTTCTAGCGTCCACCCTTTTCGAGATATAATCGAAAAACCTAAACATGGGGCCTTCTCCCCTTCCCCCACCGTAAACTGGGGATTCCCGTACTCCCAGGGACCGGGACTTTTAGTATATTTACCTTCTAACTACTCCTAACGAAGCTGTGAAGTCAAAAATAGTCGCATAATTTATGCACTCCACACCCCTCATTTTAGCACTCTCACTGGGGTCGCGCTTCCCCGCGAAAACACGTTTTTCGGCACTATTTTACACTAATAGTTAAATCCAAAATATATTTTTTTTCATCTGAAAGCTGGTTAAATTTACTATAAGAACCTGTATATTAAATTTTGAACAAGTCCCATAAAATATCCATGTCAGCACCCTCAAAACCGCTTACTGTTTTGAAATCCAAGTTTTTTTGGCACATTTTTCACTATAACTCCATTACTATTTCTCCGATCTGAACTTTCATTTTTTCAACTAAAACCTGGTTAAATTTACTATTAGTCGCTTTATATGAAATTTTGATTGAACTCCGTAATACACCCTAGCCAGCATGCTAAATATGTTGATATATACAAAAATTCAGCTTCATTGGTTCATTTGCGAGGTGAAATCCTTATTTGACTGGGCTATTGAACTATTGGGGTACAGCAAAGCAATCGAACATCAAACGCATTCAATCCCTTGTACTATTGTAAACTCTCCATATTATGTTTTCGGAAAAACTCTGAATAATGATCTCAATACACTTTTCTTCGTTGACCTCTTGCCCCTTAAATTCTCAAAATTCTACCAAAACCTTGGCCACCATCCCAACTCTCTGGTTCATTCATTATCCAGTTTTCCACATATCCTTATAACCCACGTCGCAGATAACAACGGCAGTGACTTGCAAGACCTGAAGTGAATATTTATTTTATTAAAGTTTTGGCAATGGGCGGCTTCTTCATTCTAGTCCTGAACTATTGTGCCATAGCGTTCTCGCTCAGCCTCCATTGGATTCTGCTAGTCATCGCTGAGAGAGCGTCACTGTGATCTCTTTGAGCCATCTTTGTAAATGCTGGTAAGAATGGATTCATTATCATCCATATTATTCATTCTATGTTTGAGGTAGCTTGTAATATTTATTAAATAAAACTCAAATATTTCAATTGCATGATCTCCATGTTACGTATGAAACAGAAAATTGCACACTGACTTACACATACCATTGTACTTCATCACATTAGTAATAAATACCAAATATTAATAGACAAACTGAATAACCATCCTCACATTCTAAAACAGGACATGGTTACAACAAATATTTCTGACGTAAGGATATAACTCAAGAAGGAGTTGGATGATGGATTTTCTTAAGAGTGAAAAATAAGTTGAAATAGAGCCAGGACGAGTTATCAGTGGGTACTGATCTCCCTGTATTTAGCATATCCACTGATGGTCTGTTGTTTGGATAATATCAATGAAGTTTAAGAAATAAAAAATAAAAAATCAAAGAGTAAAAGAACGTGTAAGAGCATACAATAATAAGACCCCAAATTCCAATTTCGCTATCCATCTAAATGATAATAACCATAAATTTAATAAAGACTCGGGAGTAAAAATACTATATCAAGTAGAAAATAACCTAATATTAAATATTTATGAATCATTAGAAATAATAAAATCGTTTAAAACCGATCCAAATTTTTGTTTAAATGACCAAATAAACATTTCCAATATTCCCATTTGAAGTTGTTTCCAATAGGAACGGAAAAATCCAATGAGTCATAAGGGAAATCCCATAGCAAAGCCATAGCAAAAATTTAACCTACCTGCCCTCTTCCCCTTCTCACGATGGATATATTTCAGTTATCTCTTAGATCTCCTGAGAACTGAAGATGAATGTTTAGCATTCGAAACTAGTTTTCTAATAAAATAACCCCACACATAGAAGTGGCAATTAATTGATCAATCCTAATTGTAAGAAATAAAAGTTTATGTTGTGGTATAATAACAGACAGCCATGGTAAAAAGAAAAAAAATATATATGCATAATAAATTATATAAATTATAATTATATAAATTATAATTATATATATAATTATAATTCAACTATATTATATATTGGTCACACCTGTAGGTATAGTTAAATGGAATAGGATTGCTATCTGTATTATTATTTTATCTTTCTAACCCATAAATTGTATCATTCGACGAAATTGACGTTAATACAGAGACGGCTGTACAATTAAAGGAAGTCTTGATATCGAGTCCTAACTGGCCAAAGGAGCTTAGGTTTCTGAGATGATAACTTCGGTAATCTGACTTGCTGAATAAATTATTGGGCTGTCCTGGGTACTTATAGTGGGGTGGGGGTGGGGGTGGGCTTTTCTCTCCTCTACTCCAGGGAGCAGAATTCATCAAATCTAAATTTAATATTTAGGGGAGGCTTGTAAAATTCACGTTCGATCTCAATTACGTTTTTACAAAACAAGGAGGTGGAACATGCATGCTGACCATAAATAATAAAGTAGAGTGGGAAATGAAAAAAGAAAACATGCTACCCATACAAGAATTACCTGCTAACATAAGAATGTTTATGCCCAGCGGTATATTTTGGTACATGTTTGATCATTCTTCAAGTATATAAATATTATCTGCCTAAAAATATAAATAAAGAAACATTGAGTAAACAAATATATAAAGAAATGAAAATAATTAGCTTTCTAAAATTCTTTTAGGAAACAAATATGTTTTTTATTTTTTGGCTGTTGTTACTGTTGTTGGTATAGTACTTAGTGGGGGGCATTTGAATTTTTCTGAGATGAACTACACTTAAATTCGGAATTATATTTTTTATTTCCCTATCAACGATATTTGGCCTTCATTGTCTGGACTATTCTCTGGCCTGAAAGTATTGGAAAAAAACCAAGTTGACGTTCTCTTCAGACTTTTCATTTTGCACATTGTGCAGGTGTATCCATTGTTCTTGGAAAGCTAAATAATTATTATTACTATTATTTATTAGATATTTTTATTATAAGGCTTCCCTTTTACTATCAGTAATAATTAAAATTATTTTTTATTTCAGAGCTTAGACATAAAATTATCTAAAATGTAATTTTATGTTTAAGCTCTAAAGTAAAGACATTTGGCTTGGTTTCTACAGATTTTTTTTTGTAACTTTTTTTCTGCTCTGTTGCTTGGGTTAGAAATTTACTGACGATTTCATGTTATGTGAGATATTTAATGGAGTATATTTCTTATTTATAAAATTTATCGATAGGTCCAACCGTTTTGAAGTTATATTGGTTTGAATGACAAAAGTGACGGCTGAAGCCACTATTTTCTCTCAGCTTTGTTTGTTTCAAAAAATCATTAATTGTTAATTTAATTTAGTTATTGTGTGTTTAAACCACATATGGACTACAATAACATTGAATATGACAATCATATACACAGCATTTTAGATGTACCCTTTCAACTGAAATTATCCCCGCCTCCCTTAACCTCAAAAAGTTACCTTCACCTCCGAACAAATCAAAACGTTACCGAAAAGAGAAGCTCCTGGCTATGATCTGAACATTACTAAAATCCCTCTACAGTGGAAATACGCAAATAGCTTACTCCCTGTCTGTTTGAGCATTTATTATACATAAGACTCTGTGATATACTAACAAACCTGAACGCAATACCAGACCATCAATTTGGATTTAGAACACAACATTCGACTATACACCAATTACACCGAGCTACTGATCACATATGCACGGCACTTGAGCACAAATTATATGAAACTGGAGTATTCCTGGATGTTGCTCAAGCTTTTGACAGTCTGCACCCAGGACATTTCTTCAAACTAAAGACTATACTCCCACCGACGTACTATCTTATGTTGCAATATTTTCTTTCTAATAGATCTTTCTCTGTCCGTCAAGGCTCAGAGCTTTCTTCTATCAAGTTGGCGTCAACAGGAGTACCACAAGGCTCAGTGCTTGCTCTACTACTCTACATCTTATACCCACAGGACATTCCAATTAGCTCTGACATTCTTACAGCAACGTGTGCAGACGACACAGCAATTTTAACAAGAGATAAAAATCCAACTCATGCTTCTCAGTACAGTATTACTTGTCAAAATTATATAACTGGCCTAATATCTGGAAAATCCACATAAATTATGACAAGTGTCAACACATTACTTTTACTCTTCGACGTAAAACATGCCCACCAGTTATTCTTGACAACACACTACCTTGGTCTGACGTTTTACCGAAGAATGACATAGGATTCAAATATCAAGAAAAAAAGGAAAACGCTCAACCCAAGACTTTTATATTCACTCCTCTCTATAACTTAAACAAAAAATGAACATTTATACTTACTTAGTGAAACCTATAGGAGATAGGCTCACAGATGTTCGGAACAGCTAAAAATACACATATTAACAAACTCCAAATCTTCCATGCAAAAACATGCAGGACAATAAAAAAAACACCCTGTTACGTAAGCAACATAACTTTTCATACTGATCTACGCATGCCAACAGTTAACGAACAAATACGAACCTACTACAAACGCTTTCACGAAAAATGAAATGGACATTCTTATACATTTATAAACGACAAGGCCACAATACATATTCCTGACAAAACCCAGAGAAGGCTCAAAAGAAGCTGGATGAGAGACCTAGACTAAAATAAAAAAATAAAGACAGGTGCCGCTGGGGTCTGCTCCCTCTCATGCCATTTTTTTTCTTACAACACATCCACTGGTTGTCTAATTGTAATTGACAGGTGCGAATAAATATACAAAGTTAAAAAAAAAGTTATTAATTTAAGTAATCCATTTAATTCTAAAATGTAAAATGGAAAAAAAAAGAAAAGTATATTATATATTGACATAACCATAATATATTGTTTTTCCCAGTTAGGGAGAAATCGAGATTTCTTTTTTTTTTTTTTATTATTCTGATTTGTGTTAAATTAGACATTTTTATTTATTTCTGGTGTGAATTAGGTCATGTAGAATATACGAAAAAAAAAGAAATCTAAGAAAGTATCAGCGCTAACAACATTTTCGTTCTTATCCATGATGATGGTTCTTTCATCACCTTTACATTTCATCTTCCCTGCTCAGGTTGATGTATCCCCGTAGCTTTGCATGATGATTGTTATCGTATCGCAGACGTAATACGTTAGCGGTACGTCATATCTCTGGAGCTGGAGCCGGCTGGAGAATACGGGAATTTAATTTCCCTCCGCCCTGAGCCTGATATTATTTATAGCAGCCTCTACAACTTATTTTGTATATTCTTCCACCATCTCTCAGTCAGCCCTTATTATTCTTTCTCAAGGCACCATCTCCTTAAGTAGCTGTACTTCTAAAAGTCCTTTCCAGTAACATATTTCTTTCTTTTCTTAAATGTCTTGTTGATTAAAGGCTGTGGAACTTTTGATATTAAATGAGAATATTGTGTAATATTTTATTTAACATTTACCTCTTCTAGTATTGTCTGTTTAAGTAAAAAAATAAACTGTATAGTACTGTTCTATTTTCATACTGTTATGATTTTTCTAAATTCCTTTCCTATCATAAGCATTTTATATAATATAAATCAACACCATTAATTAGAATAGATAATTAATTATATGAAATCTATTGTATGAAAAATGTTTTTATAATTTAATTCGACAATAGTTTCAATATTTAATTCCATTAAAATATCTAATTCTTGTTGTAAGAGTGCAACGTCTCTTCTGGCTCCACTTTCTAAAATAATATAAAAGTATTTTACATTCCATGCTTTAAATTCAAGATTAATTTGTGTAACGCTACCTCGTTCAGATTTCACAGTGGACAAGAAGTGACATATGGCTTTTTTTATTTAAAAAAAGATCTATAAAATACTTATATAAAAATACAATAAATGGAGCCAAAAGTATTATATTAGAATATAAAATGGTTTCATGGAACATTTTTAATCTCTCTTTCTTGGCAATGGCCGGGAATTGGACCTAGCCGTGCATATTGTCAAGGTTCAGGCAGTGATTTAATTTTTAATATGGAAAAATGTAGGACTAACCTGACAGTTCCTATAAGCACTACTTTCTCCATTTCTCCTACGATTTTTATAAAAAAGTTACTAGTTGTTTACAATCTTTGCTCAAAGCTTAATAATTTCGATTTTTTTCTGTGGCCATCTTGTTAACGTTTTCACCTGTAGAGAATGGGAGTGGGATGGGAAAAAATGGAATGGGATTTTACGTTTCGTTTCACGTTTGGAACCAGTTCCAGTTTTCGTTCCGTTCCATTTTTCTTTCCACGTCAGTTTGACTAACCTACTACACACTAATGAAGGTCCGTTCCGAGTTAAAAGCGGAATGTTAATTTACGGTCTATTCCACTTTTCGTTCCACGTCAGTTTGAAAAACCTACTACCTATGTATTTTTATTTTTTTCATTCACCTATGCATTTCATTTCATGCATTTTCGTTACATTCCTTTTTGTAACTTCGAGCTGATAACCTTCTCCTTCCATTTAATAATTAAAATTTCTATAGGTACTATAATATCAAGGAGGTTTAAATAGCGAAGTTTACTTATTAAAAAAATGTATACTTATAAAAAAGTTTTATTCAATCAAGAATATTTTTTTTTTATAAAAATGTTAGCTCAAGAAAATGCACAATTGAGCGAAAATATTTTAACTACATTGGTTCCCAGAAAAAAAGAGTAATAAATTAGCATTTTAACAAATAGCGAAAAAATCATTTAATTACATACGCAGTAAAACCTTGTGTGGTTTATTTCTCTGAATCCGAAAGAAGAAGCCGAGCTCCGCCGGCAGAATAGAAAATTTCAAAGAAAGCGGTTTATTTAGAAGATGCCGATGCGCAAGGTGGTGGAGTGATGGAGAAGGAGGGGAGAATCAACAGCGGAAGGATCAACGTAACAAAGAAGTCGAAACGACCTTGGGTGGAACGAAACCAGAGATACAATCTAAACTACACCGAGGGAACGAAACCAGAGATACAATCTAAACTACACCGAGGGAACAAAACCAGAGATCTTTTGGCATTGGTTTTCGTTCCAGGTGGAAAGAAAAACTTGAGCGATTGGTTTCGTTCCAAACCGGTTCAAAGCTGGAGCCAGTTCCAAGTTCCGTTTCATCCAGAACGACCCATGACTAATCACCTGATGGTACCCATATTTTTACATTTATGCACCTTTTTTTCCACTTTCTTTATATGTAGAATAACATGCATGTTGTGAATTACGGTATGATCAGTAATGATTGCTTGGTCCAAGTAGAGCTTGAAATGATTCTTATTAGTAATTTTCAGAGGGCTGTACCTGAAATTTAGATAAGTTTTATTTAGGTCCGAATTTCTTAGCCGATCCCTGAATTTGCCACATTAATATGACCTATCAGATATTATTATTATTGCAATAAGCCTTTATCGCAGGTCTGATATCATTGCAGGCCTACCCATGTAGAATAATACATTACATACTAAATGGAGTCAAAATATGAGCCTGCACTCGATTTTTCATCGTTGTTATGAATAAATGAAGAGACAGACAAGAAGAGACTTTGTAATCTTTTTTAGAGCATGATGTATTACTTCTACTGAAAAGATTGTTAGATACATCCAGGAAAAAGTCGTTTTAAGATAAAATACAACGTGACGGTGTTCAGACGGAAAAGGGATGGCTAGAATCTATTTCGTGTGTAACGATAACTAATCACATGCTCAAGAAGAGTTGAGTGTACTCTTTATCCATGCCTATTTATTCATCATGCTATGATATTCATTGTATATTCTAGTTGTTGGATATTTTGATGAATCTTACTTCTTAGGTGTAGATAAACAAATGGAATGGGTCAGATGTTAATAAATATGGGAAAAAAATGAATTTTTTTTAATTTTTAAAAATATTTTTTATTTATTTGATCAGTGAAGAGAAGGGATTTCCCTGGTTCGGATACGAGCTCGGTGGCCTAGTGGATAAGGCACCACGCTAGAGAAGTGGGGACTTGGGTTCGAATCCCAACCGGGTCAAGTCTTTTCTCTTCAAAAATAAAAAATATATTTAAAAAATATTTATCAACTAAGAATTATTTCATTTTTAATTTTTACTTCATCTACTAAAATAAAGACAGAAACTAATTACTTGACTTTTATTTCAATTTTATTTTAATCAAACATCATCGTACAAATTCTAAAGTGATTCAAAAATAAAATTTTTAAAATTACTTTTTAGAATTTTATTATTATAAAATTCTTTAAAAAAGAGAGAGAAAAAAAACTTCTCTAAAAATAAATTAAATATTACTTGATTCCTTTTTAATTCGTGGATTTCTTTCATTATTTTCCTCTTCTTCTTTTAGATTCAGAGATTTTTTTTACAGCTGAGTGAAACAAGGTTTGATTTTTTTAATTAATAAATAAATTTGCTAGAATTAGATTTTTTTTATACATGAACTAGTCCAAGCGCTTTGAGGGGTTTGACGTTCCTGCATAATCTCGAGTACAGTACACAATATATACCTACAACAGAACAGTACACTATACTATACATTTATTCAGACACAAAGTCCCACGCAGAACCCTTCTTGGAGTTACCATCTCTGGAAATACATACAACTGAGGGGTCTGCAATGGCAACTTTTTCCTTGAGAAAATCTGACATCTGGTCTCCGTGTTACATTTTTCCAGAGAGTAGTTCAGACATAAACATGTTTCGTAAATCACATACTGCCATATGTTTTCATAAATTTTAAATGAGATTATTCTTATCTCACTTCAGTTTATTTTTAAAAAATAATGCAGTTTAAACATATAAATATATAGATTATTATTAATATTACTGGGTTCAATTAATAAAGAACTTGTCTTGAACTGTCGTCGAGGATCTTTCAGTTAATTAAGATTTTTAAAAAATAATATTAATTGATATATAATATTATGTAAATTTGAGAAAATTATAGTTATTCAAGTTACGTTGCTACTTTCGTAGATTATTTCGGGCCTTTATTGGACCCATACCGGTACAAATTTTTATTTATTTTTTAATTTTAAGTGATTCCATTCCCTATTTATCAATTTTATCTCATTTTATTTTACTTTACACCACTCTTTGCATATATAAATGTTTTTTTACATTGATTTTTCTTTCGGCAATCCGAATTCTTTTGATATCAAGTTTAGCAATGCCATGCCATGCTACTTGTAAGTGAAAATACAAATTTTACCACTGTCATATTTTTCTAGGCTTATTTAGGAATAGCTTGGGCCAAGTACTTCTCTTGTATAATTATTTCTTCTTGTTTTTTTTATCAATAGTTTGGACCCCCAGATTTTTCACTACTTTAACTATAATTAAGATTTAAAAAAAATAATATTAATTGATATTTACAACTAAAATGAATAGCTTGGGTCTGGTACTTCTCTTCCATAATTATTTCTTCTTGTTTTTTTATAAATAGTTTGGACTCCCAGATTTATCACTACTTTAACAATAATTAAGATTTAAAAAAAAAAAAAATATTAATTGATATTTACAACTAAACATCTAAGCCATAAGTAAATTTGAGAAAATTACAGTTACTCAAGTTACGTATAGCTTACTATGCTGTCAGTCCGGCCCATCTTTGTTCTTCTAGAGCATCTGGCACAGAAGACGTGCTCCGTCAACAGCCTCTTGGACACCTTTGGTATTCTCCGCCCCTACAAATCAGGCCCGCTTTACATGTATTATTTTCGTGACCTGCAGTACATCTGGTTTTTTTAAGAGGTCGTAAAAAGGAAAATGTATTGATTGCAGTTCCTACTTTCGTAGAATATGCCATGCCGTAGAATGCCATGCCATGCTACTTGTAAGTGAAAATACAAATTTTACCATTGTCATATTTTTCTAGGCTTATTTAGGAATAGCTTGGGCCTGGTAGTTCTCTTGTATAATTATTTCTTCTTGTTTTTTTTTTTTGTCTTTTATCAATAGTTTGGACTCTTAGATTTTTCACTACTTTAACTATAATTTTTATTTTTAGAAGATGCTTTTACCATCCCTTATAAAATTTACATAATAAAATTTGTATGATATTTAATATTTAATCTGCTCATTTTCGGAAGTAATTCCTGCTTATTATTGAAAATGTTTACGGAGGTAATGGAATAATATTTTTCGACGTGTTCAATTTATGTTTATAATTTTAGAAAAGGTCGTCAGTGAAACTAGTTGTTGAAAAATTCTAGTTTATGTTTATAGAATTGTAGGAAAGAAAATGGATATTGTTTTATTTTTTGATATTTACAGCTGTGAACAATATATACATCGATTAAATGTTTGGAAATGTGATTACTATTAAATGATGATGAATTGTAAAGTTGCTCATTAGTAGGACATCAATATGATCTCCTTAAAAGGTCCCTGGGCCATCTTACTTTCAGATGCCTTGGAGGGTTATCGGGAATCAAGTGGAAAGCTAGTTGGGTGACCAGTGGAGTCGAGGGGTATGGAGCTAGCTTATCATGGAAGTATATATATCTGGTTTGGGCCAATTCAACGACATCTGAGACGTTTAGGTCATTATGGATAAGTTTGTTTGTGAAGTAATAAAAACATTTTACAGAGGTTTTTTAGATTTTTAGGATTGGATACGAGAGGAATTGGAAGAAAAATAGATAAACATTTGTTTTTTAAAATATTATTATATTTAGTTTATCATATTGCCACACTAAATAGATCTATTTGTTTCTATATAATTTTAATACTATTTGTGTTAATATGGTTTCAATTAGATAATTGTTGGTGACATAGTATATCAATGAATCTTGTTTAATTCTTCTGCTGTATTTTAGTTTCTGAAAACTCAAATATTTTTTTGTAACATCAGTGTGTCTCACCAGTTTTTTTTGTACACATTAAATGGAAATCACTGTATGACAGATGTCGGGTGATGTCTGTACTGGGACGGTAGTAATTGGAAAACTGTTTCATAAAGGAATGTTTCCAAATCCATTAACCCTTGTACGCTTGCCTTTTAAGCCTCACGTTTGCACCAACTTTAAATGTATTGACGAATGGCCAAATTACATTTGGGGAAATTTATAGTAAAAATTATAATACTAATAATCTAATGTTGAAATTAATAGGGGACCATTCTATTTAAAGTGGTCCAGGGTTGGTTCACTTCATAGGAAATGTTATTAGCTTTTATGTTTATTTGAAACATATTTTTTTAGAGTCAACCATTTTTTAAAATATAAAGCTTTCCAGGTTGCTTCCCTTACGTCTTAAGATAAAAGTACTTTTCTAATCGAAAGACGTGGATGTTACAAATCACCCTTCATTTAATAGTCCAGTCAATAAACATATTGTAGAGTGCATAGAATATGCGATAATTTTTGACTTCACAGCTTTGTTAGGAGTAGTTAGAAGGTAAACATATTAAAAGTCCCCGCCCCTGGGGGTTGAGCTAAAGGTGGGGGAGGGGAGAAGGTTCCAATTTCGTTTTTCGAATATATCTCGAAAACGGTGGTCTCTAGAAAAATATGTAGCAGGTCAAAATTAAAGCTCATTAAATTTCCTATAAAATTAATGATATACGTATTCGTAGAAATTCCAACGGTTTTCGAGATATACGTTATTAAAAATCGACAATTTTAGAAATAAAAAAAATGTTTACCTTACTTTTTGTTAAACATTTGAAGCAAATACCGGAAACGTATATATGAAATTAAAGTAAATTTAATGCTCTACAATTTTGATTCTGTCGTTTTTTCTGAAAAACGATCGTGGAACGTAATAGAAGCAAAAGCTTGATAAAAAGTGAGGTGACATTTGTTTTTTATGACACTTCATAGGAAATGTAATTAGCTTTTATGTTTATTTGAAACATATTTTTTTAGAGTCAACAGTTTTCGAGATATCGAAAAACCAAAAAAATGTAACCTCTCCCCCCCTACCGTTAGCTCACCCCCCAGCGGCGGGGACTTTTAGTATGTTTACTATTTAACTATTCCTAGCGAAGCAATGAAGTCAAAAATTATCGCATATTCCATGCACACTACACCCTTCATTTCAGCACTCATTGGCTGGACTATAAGGGGTTGATAGAAAAAATCTCTTGATAACAAAACACTAGAATTGAGTTAATGGGACCATATGTTAGATTTAGGAAGTGCCTATACAATTACAACACTGTTTTTAACAAAACATCCACAAGCCAGCCTGTAGAATCCAGGAATAAAGGGGAAAATACAGGGATTTTTGTAAAAGCCCATTTGTCAGAAGTGTTTCTGGCAAGAACCTTACATGACAATAAGTTGTTAATCATGTGATTGCCAACAAAGCGTTCCAAATCAGTAGTAACCACGTTATATACAATAATATGAATAACCTTCTATACACGTTATATACACTAGTAAAACCTTCTCAGTACCTGAAAACCAGTGCTCACAAGGAGTACTACGAAATCTAATTACCACATCATCAAATCCAAGCTCAATCATCAATGACTGCGAAACAGACAACGATGTATGTAAATATTAGTATGTAATATTAATATTAGTTGGTTGTATTTCATTTTATAATTATTAGACAACTTTTGTTTGTATTATATTTTACATCAATAAAGAAGCTACCGTAATATGAGTATTGCGTTATTTACATCATTAATAGTTGTCAATAAAAGTAACAGTGTAGGTGACTTGTTGGCTTTTTGTTGACTTCTGCAAAAAAACCCACTTGTCGAATACAATTCCCTCTCCACAGCCGATGGAAACATTTTGAAAACATAGAAACATCATGAATTATATTTCTGAACCCATAAGAGTTAACTTAAAAATAAAACTGGATTAGTCAGCACTTATGGAAGGAACATTAACAGTTTTTTTTGTTTTCCCAAAATTTTATTTTTTTAACTAATTGGGTTTTTGCCATCAACCCCTCATTTGTAAGTGGCTAATTGAAAAAACACCAACATATTTTCAGGACATGAATTTGGGTGTAAGGTATGTATTTTATACATATTTTCCTCATATCATTTCAAATTGTTGAAGGTGGTCTAATAAAAAAAATTATCTAATGAAATATTCAGAAAATTTCTGATACTAGATGAAGAAATGATTTATTTAACTCATTAGGCAATTAGACACTTAAAATATGTTAATTTATTAAACCTACATTGTGACAATTACCACTATATAATGCGAAACCCTCCCGAATATTTTCTATATATTAAGAGGACTGATTAATGTTCAAATACAGAAATAGTTTGCATCAGAACTGCCTAAGGGATGTCTGAACCCCAGAGGGACAACGTACACCAGCAGTAGCACAGGAAACAGAATCAGTACAACAGACAGACCCTTGTTTCTGCACTCCCTTACCTTGTACACAATTTGATCTAGTGAAACATCACAGGTGAAAAAGGTATAAATAAGAATTTTCTTTGTATTATATTCTGTAATAAATTATTATATAAATTCTATGTGTTCTATAATAAAATGTGTTGATCGTTGGGGCTAATTACTTGAAATATTTTTTTAAAACGGATGACTTTATTTTTTATTATTTTTTTTCCTTTTTTTTTTTTAAGGAGGAACTTGTTTTCCAACCAACGTTGTTAAGTTCTGATGACTAAGAGGGAGTGACCCTCAAGATAAATGTGGTAGGGCTGTAATGAATGTTGGAGTCACACAAACTCCCTCCAGCCAAGATTCTCATCTCTTCTATAAACATGTAGTGTACATTCCGCTGTGTAATCTATACGGCATCACTATTGACAAAAATATTATTTATTGGGTCTATATTTTTTAACAATAGTTATTATTTAAATATTGTTGGTGGTTGATTTTATCAATATGCAAAAAATATATAAATAAGTGAAAAAAACCTGTCATTAATTGTGTATTGATGTTGCAGCCAATTATGTAAAATTTCTCCTGGATCGAAAGCACCATTACCTCATTTGAATTATTAATGAGATTCATATCAGGCCCCTGAGCTTAACTTTTTTTTTATATCTATTTATTGAAATTTAAAACTGTACAAATGTATAGATCAAGTAAATGTGTTGATATCGATTACAATAACATGCCATAGCATGAAAAGAACTACTCATCAGTAGCATTTCAATTAAAATTCTACACTAGAATAGCTCTAGGCCATCTTCTTTTCAGACGCCTCGGAGGATTATCGGGAATGGAGTGAGAAGCAAGTTGAGAAACTAGTGGATTTAAGTGGTTATGGAGCTTACTAAGAAAGGATAGGTATCTGGTTTAGGCTAATTCAGCAACATATGGAACATTAAGATATTTATGGATTAGTTTATTGATGACAAAGTAAGGAGGGGTCACCTGTGGTGTAGTGGTTAGCATAGCAACCTACTAAACCCAAGATCGGGTCATCGCAGCCCGGCAGATGACCTTAGGATTTTTTAAAGGGAGTAAAAAATCCTTAGCTATGCCGTCCTTTGGAAGGGACGTGAAATGGGGGTCCCGAGCCTGTGCGATGTCAGGTACTCGTTAATAATCCCTTTCCTAATTATACCTGGATAGGCAAAATTTAGGACTCCCACCGTAGCATCGTCCGATTAGCCATAGCAGCATAAAGTGACGTTAAATGAAATAAACGAACAAACAAAGAAAGCAGCGGGGAGCACCTGTGGTGTAGTAGTTAGCATAGCAACCTACTAAACACAAGATCGCGGGTTCGCAGCCCGGCAGATGACCTTAGGATTTTTTAAAGGGAGTTAAAAATCCTTAGCTATGCCGTCCTTCGGAAGGGACATAAAAGGGGGGTCCCGAGCCTGTGCGATGTCAGGTACTCGTAAAAGATCCCTATCCTAATTATACCTGGATAGACAAAATTTAGGACTCCCACCGTAGCATCGTCCGATTAGCCATAGCAGCATAAAGTGGCGTTAAGCGAAATAAAGAAACAAAAAAAGTAAGGAGCATTTAGGATTTTTCGAAGGATTTTGGATTGTAAAGATTGGATACGAGATAAATTGGATGGTTTAGTGGAGCTCCAAAGCTCAACTAAGTACGTCCGAATAGGTCTAATCACAGTCAGGTAGATAAGTCTTTTGTAATTAATTGGGAGCTTTGAACGTCTGTCTAGTATATGTTGAAGTCTGTAACGATGAGCAGTTTCTTGTCGTTTTAGTCTTAAATATTAAAAAGATTATAATTGATTGTTCTTGAAGTTAACTACGCTTAAGTATATATATTTTAATTTTATAAATGTCTATATAAGGTAAATAAATCATTTCATCTTGTATTAGAAATTTTCTGAATAATGTCCTCTGCTTGGAGGTAAAAGTCACTGAGTGCAATTTGTTCCAAATTCGACAAAAGGTCATTGTGTGTTGACATTATCATATCCACAAATATAAAAAGTCACCAAGTGAATATAATAGCTGTATATGCACATCAGAGGATGAGAAAAATCACTATATAACTATCTGAGAAATTTATAATGAATATATTTCTATTTAAATATTAAAAAAAAAAAAATCATTTATTGCTCAATGAATTTTACTTCCTAGCAGACGATTTATTTGATGTATTTTTTATTAGATCAATTTTAAGAATTCGAGGTGGAAATAGAAATTTATATATATGTATACACCTTACTCTAAAATTCAGTTCCCGAAAGTAATGTTATCATTATTGAGAAAAATCGATAAATAATAAACAAAAAGTTAGGTATCACGAAATTATTATCATTGTCAGAGGTATCGTTCGGCTCCTAGGAATCGGCTTCGGATCATTGATTTTTTGCACCAAATATTTTCTTAAAAATCGGAGGAATCGAGGATCGAGTATCGAGTTAAGTATAGACACATCCATAAATTATGAAAAAAATCGGTATTTACCGACCCGTACCTAAGAAACCCTTTTACTGTTTATTTATTTATTTTTTAAAGAAATCTGTGATTAAAACTTTACCCCTGAAAAAATTGACCTATATTCATATGATTTTTGAATTGTGGATCAAAAGAATTGAACTGCATTATTCAAACTGACCAAAACACGTTGTTCATGTTAGTAACAGTTGTTAAAACATTTTTGTAATGAGTAAGTTGGAATTAGGCAATATTTTTATGATATTTGTATGTATTTTTAGGAATGAATGACAAGAACCCTTAGTGGAGGCAAAGGCCCACTGAGGGTTGTAGAGCTAAGGGAATAAATAAATATTTTACTGGAAGAATAACATCAGAAACAGCGACGTGACATTTCAAATTATAGAACCGAACCTTGACTCTGAGTCGTGACACTTTTTTTTTTACCTCCACAATCCACCTTCCCCATAGACAAACACAATCCATTATTTAGGACTCACATTCGACAGAAGAATGACCTGAGGCCCTTTCGTTAAACAAAAAGCCTGTCTAAACAAGAGTTTAGAACTTTTGTTGTCTATTCGTCATTGTCCTGATTCGGAACTTCAACACACATTTATTACTTATGTCATCTGAAGTTTCATCTCAAAAATATACTGGAGCTAAAATACAAATCTGAGTAAACTATGTAGGTATATTAAGTTCTGAAACTCACTAAAAGACTCTTATGATGCATGACAATTTTTTTTTTTAATCGAACTAAATAATACACTTATGGTTTTTAATTTTATGACGGATACAACAATAAACATTGTGGTGTAGTAACTACACACAGTGTATTGCGACTTAGAGTTAGTATAAATTATCCATTCATTAACCACATTCTATCCACTCAGATCCTGTCCTCCAAAAACTGCCAATAGCCACATTTTAGTTTTATAAAATATGAACAATTCATATTCATGAAATTTTATTGTTTTTGTAAAAAAAAACATTTTAAATTTTCTGTTAAGTACTTTTTATTAATATATTTATTATTATTATCTGTTATTTTGTTATAAGAATATTGTTTCCTTGGCTGTACATAATTTTTTACTCTTAAGGGACTTAAGGTCATAGAATAAATTAAGAAGTTTTATTTTTATTATTATTAAAGAAAAGTCTAATCTGCCATTTGATTATAGTTTTTCATTTTTTCAATTTAAAAACAGAACAAAACTCCACTGATTTCATAGGAAACACTATCACTTTCTATTGTCCATTTTTTCTTAAATTAAGACTATTGGGATAACAAAATTAATATTTTTTTCTATTTATTTTTTTTTTAAGTTACTAATAAATATGAAAATAACGTAAAAAAAAAAATCAGTATTTTCTTTTTTTAAATATTATCTAGGAAGACATAACAACTATATCCTTTTTTTATTAACTTTATAAATTGCTTTCAGAGCTTGGTACAAAACTAAAATTATTTTAATTGTTATTGATTCTTTTTTTCCAATTTTCTCCTTTATTTTAACACCTGTTTACTTTGTATGTATGGATAGATCCTGTTTTCAGACTATATTCTGACTATTTAACAAGTAATAATTGTTAGAATTACAAAATAAAATGCTTATAATCAGAAAACTGTTTTCTTAAACTATGATATAATTTTAACTATAAAGAAAAGGTTGATGAATAAAATTCTAGAAATTGCCAAGTGGTAGGTCAATAAAACCAAAGCCAAGTTCATTCGTAGTTACATCATTTGAAATCTGATAATAGTTTTCCATATTCTTTTTATTCCTACTCACCATAGCTTAATAAATGTATTAACAATTAGTGATAGTTCAAAAATTAAATAACGACCAATTATATCTTTACCATATCCTCCTTTCATCTTTCGGGTGGGGTGACTTGTTAAACTTAAGATAATATCTATTATATATATATAATAATAATCACTGAAATTTGCAGATCACCAATGTTTTGGAGGAAATTACAGTGCACGATTTCACAAATAAAACTTATCAATGGTTTTACCTTTTGTTTTAGATAAATGATTTTCAGCCGAAATTTTAGATTTAGGATTTTTTTTTTTTTTTTTTTTTAACCTACGTAAAAATTGTAGTACTATAATCAAAAACTTTAATTCAAAATTTGCGACTTGTTAGGTTCCATTTTTAATAACAAGAAGATAGATAATATGTTAAAATGTTCTGTGATTCTGCTTCAAAATATAGAGCTCAAATAAAATTACTTCTACTTATCTTTTAACCCAAAGAGCTAATGTTTACGTGTGCTAATATGAACCTTGTCTAATACAAATTTTACATAATCCAAAAAATAAAATAAAAAAGTTATATTTTTATCCATCGATCGATGGACTGTGAGACGGCTGAAAAAAAACACGATAAAGGTTGATAAGGAGATGGGTAAAATATTTCATTGATTAATTAAAATATTTTTATTTCGTAGTATTATTAGTATGTATTAGTAAAAAAATTTTATGTGTATACAATTGTATTCGCTTTTGATTGCCAGATTTCATGTGACAAATATTAAAAAAATTAGTTAACTAAACAATGACTCTAAATTGAAAATCTGAATTTGTAAACAATATGTACTAACCAAGATATTTTACGGTTATTGTTAACTTATTGTTGGAATAACTATGTCATAATGAAAGTATATATTTTTTGTGTAACATGCATTCCACGTTTTTAACCAGTTACCTTTGAGCATTACTGTAGTAAAGTGATTATCGAGGGTTCTAGAGTGGACAGGTTTAGATGGATGCGAATTCGATTCCATTCAACCGTGTGAGTTTGGACTGAAGTAGTCGCTTGAGGTTGACAAACATTTAACGAATGTTCTGGCATTTATAGATGAAACCACACAGTCCCATTTATGTTTAAAACTACGATAAAATGGAACGAAACAGATTTGAATGCCGATTTTTGTGTTGGTAGTAAAGGCCTATAATTGTGCAAAACTTGAGTTATAGTCGTCAATGAGCATTAGGAGCCGAGGAAAAAAAATAAAATAGGGAAATTGCGTTTTATTTGTTTTCCCAGTTCTCAGTTAAGATAGAGAAAAGATTCTTTCACGTTAAATGGTAGTTTTGTATGTTATTTGAAATAAAAATATTTTTGTTATGCTCAAGACACGACTTGGCTTTAGGGTGCTCAAAAAGTAAAAAAAAAAAAATAAATGACGAAATTCCAATGAAATCCGCTGTAAATCAGTGGGACATTTTTTTCATGAAAAACTGAACTCAAATCTAGATTTAAGGCACCAAAAAGGCCATTATATGTGAAATTTTATCAAAATAAAAAATATTGATTTTTTACCCCTTTGAGGGCGTTAAAATTTTGAAGTTGAGATTTCATCAACAACTTCTAACGGACATAACTGCAGTGATGAACCTATAACCTAGTAATAACTATAACCTATAGGTAATAACATATAACCTCAACCTATAACAATAGTAATAGCACACAAGAATCAGTGTACATTCTGCTTTTTATACATTTGTCATACATGCTATACATACATTTTATACATTCGGGCTAAACTGTGCAGTTTTGTGACTTCTAGATGACCTTAAAACTTGGTTTCAATCAGTGGCCTCTTTCTTGGCTTATAAAAAAGCATACAAAATTTTAAGGGTAAAAAAATTTAATTTCTGATTTCGACAAAATTTGGTTTCTATATGCTTTTCGAGATGAGGAATCTGAAAATGATATCAGTTTTTGGTTTAAAAATTTTCCTCCTTAGCTAATATTCTTAAATTCCTAGCCCCATCAGCAAATATTTCTATCCACTTCACATTGAAATGATCGAGGTCGTCTTAGATAAGTTAGATAGGAACAAAGCTTTAAATTACTAAGATTATAGAAATATTTGTTACCTTTGATGATAAATGTAAAACAAAACAAAACCGACTTCAAGATTAAACGTACATATACAAACTTGAACTAAAAAATAGAAAATAATATTTTAGTTGTTTCGAAACAAAGAGAATTAAATGACAATTAACAAAATTATCGATACTTATATACCTATTGATTTCAAAATATTTTTTATGGGACCACCTCTGAAGTATGCCCTACCGATCTAAGAAAGAATCATCAAAATTGATACAGAATTTACGGAGTAATCGCGTAACATACACACCCAAAAAAAACAAAATAAAATAAATTAAAAAAATACAGACGATTTGAGAACCTCCTCTTTTTTGAAGTCGGTTGAAAAGACGCGAACTACTTAAAAAAATTATCTACGGCTCTTGTTTTTCCTGATACAGAGGAGACCCACCCTGAAACTATGACAGCGCCTAAATACATGCACTTACTTGCTAAAACCCTTATGGATATACACATCACAGATTCATGGTTCAGCCAAAAAAACTCACTATGCAAACTACAAACATTTCAATCACAAACATTATGAATAATTACACGATCTCCATGGTGTGTAAGTAACAGAACACTGTATATAGACCTACACACACGTACCCACAGTACTGGACCACATCAAAACAAAATACAGAATATTTCATGACGAACTATATGACCATCCAGACTCAAAAATGGCGACAGTAAATATTCCTGAAAATAGTTAGCGAATGCTAAAAAGGAGCTTTTATTTCCTTCATTCATGTACATTATCAATTTATCTTCACTACAATGCGACATGTTTCGGGGTATGTTATCCCATCATCAGACTTTTTTTTTTCTTCTAGTGTTAAGAAAAAAAAAAAAAAAAAAAAAAGAGCCTGATGATGGGATAACATATCCCGAAACATGTCACATTGTAGTGAAGATAAATTGATATATGAAGAATTTAGCTAAAATAAAGTGTATAAAATAATATATTTAACATTATATACTTCTTGATTGAAGGAGTAAAAAAAAAAAAAATGTTTAATACCGCGAGTTAAAGTATTTTTTTTTATAAATAAGTATGAAAGCCACACCTTTCTGTTATAAATTAATTAATAAATATTTCAAATGAATTATTTCTATTTTCAGCACGACTTTAATAAATAATAATAACCTTTTTTCTTAAAAAAAAACAAAACAAAATAAAACTACCTTAAATTAAAACTAAAACTACTAGTTTTAAAATAAAACTACCATCTCTAATAGTTAGTTAGCTTTATAAAACTGTGTATTAATTTTATTATTCTACGGTGTTACGAAGCTCCTTTCGTGGTTACCTGTTCGCCCATTCTTTGGACAAAAGCACGAAGGAGGTTAGAACCTCACACCAACAAGGGATCTCCCAGAGATGGTTTCGGTACTGCTGAGCACAGACTGGCTGGCAGACAGAATGGAGCCAGTTATAAATAAAGGATGAGCATTGCTTTGACAGGCTCAGGTACTCGGCCGGTACCTTCTGGGCCTCCAGTACCTCTCCAATACCTCTAGCGGAAATAATTTTCTTCAGTAACGGTCCCGAAATCTTTCTTAAGATATAGGCCATCTTTTAAAAATAACGTTCTGAAGTACAAAGGCATTTCCACCACCGTCCCTCTGGTTTTGAATTTTATCAATTTGTTTCTTTTATATTGCTATATAATTGGGATTTTAAGACGAGGAAATGCAATCAACTAAAAGTTGATGTGTTATTTTCAGTGATTTTTAAATTAATCAAGGTACAACATGAATGAATGTTGTTCCTAGGTCTAGAATTGTAAAATAGCGAACTATTCTCAAACCTGTGTTTTTTTTGTTTTAATATTAAATCCACATCTGTCGTGACCATGACAATAAGCGGTTGAGGGTTGTAAACACCTAACTGTTCCTAATAATAACATTACCTTTAAAAAGATTCTACCTCAGGAGATCCCTCAACACGCTCATTTTTAGCCTTTGTATGGATTTTCCACGTTGCTTCTCTAGCCATAATATATGTAAGCCTGTCCGTATGTAAATCTTTTTTTTCAAAAAGCTTATGTTTCACTTGTGGCCTCAAGTTCATCCTTCTGTCGAATATTAGTCCTAGGTATTTTGAACACTATGAATTACTTTATTATAAATTAAAATTTTTATAAGATAATCAAGTTTACTTGGCCAATAAATCAAATAATCATCAGAAAACTACGAGTAATGGTAAGGGGAATGGAACGTTATACCTTCCAGATCACAAAGAGGGACAAAAAATCAAGAAAGTGGAAAAGGCTTAAAACGAAATTCCCAGATATAGCCCAGGTAATTCACAAAAGAAAATGGACTTGGGCAGGACACCTCTTAAGAAGCAAAATCGATAAATGGTCCAAGAATGTTATAAATTGGTACCTCCGAGATTAGAAAAGAAGCAGAGCACAACCACCTACCTCATGAGATCAAGAAATCTACATGAAATCTTGAAATCAAGAAATCTACATGTGGTGGAACAACATGGCAAAAGGTGGCTGAAGAAATAAAAGAGAGGAACAGATTAGGAGAAGCTCACTATTTGGCCAAAATAAAAACCGGAAGTATAAATATAGTAAATATTTTATAAGAAAAAACAAAACAATGAACTCAAAAAACCTAAGCCATTAACTGATTGTGTAAATGTAAATAGAAAAAAAAATTATATAAATCAATGTTTGATTATTGTACAAATAAAGGTTTATTATTATTATTATACTGTAATCAGCCCCATGATCTCACAATTAGTTTATTTAAAAAATATTACTATATTCATTATTAACAAATATTAGTTTATGTAGTAAAGACTTAATGTACCGAGTTATTTAAACTATTAACTACCCTGTATTCTTATAAACTATCTCATGATTTCAAGGGCACAGAAACTCACTTATATAAACAATAGTCCTTTATGGCTAAGAACACAAGAAGAAGATAGGAAAAAACACGGATGTGAAATCTGTTTAAATAATTAACGAAACAAAAATAAAATTTATGCTGAAGTTTAGCAATAGATTTACTATTCTGATAAACGAATCTATTTTTTAATTTATTTAATTTTTTATTGCAATTTAAAACAGTAAAAATTTTATACATCCCGTAAATGTGTTGTTAGTTATTAAAATAAAATATTAAAACTTGAAAAGAACTACTCATAAGTACACTTCAATAAAAATTCTACACTAGAAGGTCTCTAGGCCATCTTCTTTTCAGACACCTCGGAGGGTTATCAGGAATAGAATGGGAAGCATGTTGAGAGACTGCTGGATTTGTGTGGTTATAGAGTTTACTATGAATGGATAGGTATGTGGTTTGAGCTAAATCAGCAACATATGGGACATTAAGATCTTTAGGAATAAGTTTATTTGTCACAAAGTATGGGGAATAAAGGATTTTTTTGAAGGATTTTGTTTTGTAAGTATTTGATACGGGAAAAATTAGAAGGTTTAGTTGAGCCCCAAAGCTCAACTCCTCACGTCCAGATAGGCCTGATAACTGTCATGTAAATGAGTCTTTTGTAGTAAATCGGAAGGTTTGAACGTTTGTCTAGTAAATGTTGAAGAAGTCAAAAACGACGAGCAGTTTCCTGTCGTTTTAGTCTTGTATGTGGATTCCAAGTTAAACGTTTGTCCAGTTGGATTCCTAGGTAACGGATCTGTTCAACAGGGATCAGTGTTGATATCTCGATATCTTGTTTAGGGTTTCAAAATCAGTTGTTAAGTATTCCAAAATAAAAAACTTCGATAAAAGAGAATATTTGAGACAAATACTCCTAAAATGGTAAAACCGCTGGGATTGGTCGGTACGTGTATAGATATAGATAAATAAAGTTAAAATTAAATACATGATTACTATGTTACAATGTTTGATTGAAATGTATAATAAAAACATCTTATTAGGAATTGTTGTATTGTTTGCTCTTATCTTGTGTATTAGAAGAATATTTTTAAATATTAGAAATTAGTAGTAAGCTCTAAAAACATACACAAATTAAAAACATCAACAATTTGATTTATACAGATTATTTTTATTATATTATATAAATCATTTAAAACAGTGGTGCAAGAAATCGAATGCGTATTGGCTTCCACATAAGGAAGAGGCAAAACTTGTCGCAGCTGAAAAACAAAATACCAACAGAACTGACAAATAATTTATCAATTCTTGTTACATTTATCCTTGTAAATTATCGTATAGGAACCGGTAGAATAAATTTCGTGATTAATTTTTTTTTATTATGTAAATTATTAAATACTAATTCTATCATACTTTTTCCATAGCCTATGTGATTTTGGCATGAGCTGGTTTAAATATTATTATTATTTATTGGCGCTACGCCCCAAGTTGAGACTTCGCCTGTTCCAACATCGATCACCAGTTTTCCCAATCAAGTGCTGCTGCCTTCCAATTTCGGGTAACAAGCAGAATCCTGGCATTAGTAGCTACAGAATCTTCCCATCTAAACTTTGGACAACCAACTCTTCTAGTTCCATACACTCGCTCGCTTAACACCTCATTTGGAATTTCTTCAGAGTTTATCCTTATTACGTGACTGGCCCATCGTAATCTGGCTAGTTTAATGATCTGTACAATATCTACATCTTTGTAAAGGTTCTTTAGCTCATTATTTGTCCTGCCAGGTTGGATTAATGCATACTGGTCCGAATATTCTTCGGAGAAATTTCCTCTCAAACCTCGGGAGCAATAATTCAGTCGCTTTTGCCATTGTCCACATTTCTGAGCCATAGGTAAGGACTGGGCGGATCAGCATCTTATAAGTTCTTCTTCTTCTTCTTCTCTTCTCTCACTATCTCCTGAGTGCTGTTAAGCGTGGAGTAGCATCCTCTGACCATCTTGTCCAACGGTTCCTGTCCTGTGTAAGCCTTCTCATCTCCGGCATGGTAAGTACTAAGTAACTTATAAGTTCTAAGTTTTGCAACCCTCGACAGAGCTCTGCTTCGGAAGTATTTTTGTAGTGAGAAATAGCATCGGTTTGCTGAGAATATGCGGTTGTTTATATCACAACCAGGCGCTTTATGATTTTTTAATTTATTTATAGCTTCCTGTACTTCTTCTTCATCTGGTGGCTCAATAAAGTCTTAATTGCTAGTAGCTTCCTGTGCGTCCTATCTCTCTTGTGGTTTCCCATTTGTATTGAGAAAATGGCTAAAATAATCCATCTGTCCTTGATTTCCTGCTGGTTGATAATCAGGCTTCCATCTTCTGATTTAAAGGCTTACTGCTTTACAATATTGTAGCCTAAAATAAAGTAAAATCAACATATTTTCTCAATCATCAAAATATGATTGATAAGACCTTGTGTCATTCAGATGAATAGATATGTATTACTCAAGATATGGAGAAATTGAAGTTTTATTTAATTCGTTAAATAAAAAAAAAAAGAAGGTATTCTTGAATAATTAGCTAATTTATTTTTAAAAAATTATAACAATTAGGTCAGGTCGATCTCTACTGCTTTAGTTTCTTGTATATAAAGATATAATTGAAAACTATACATTCAAATACCAACTTCTCTTGGCTGAGGTGACAAGAGGCAGGATATTATGGACTGGACAGCCGTCAGGATAACAATCTTGATTTCCTTCTGTCCTGGAAAAATATACCCGCGAAGCTGTCACATAATTTCCTCTTCCAAAATGTGTAGTGACCGTTAGTGAATCCTATCAGAGAACTAGCTTTTCCACTCCCGCAGCAGCAATAGTGTCGCTATGGAATCGAATTCGTACAGCTCTATATAGATGTGAAAAATAAAATAGATATACCTTGAATAAGTTATTTCCTCTATCTCATTATCATATATCATTTCTCATACACTTACGTATTTTCACCTCTAAACATTTATTTTCTGTTCAGTAACATAATTCATACATCAAGCCTATTTATATTTTATTTATTATTAGCCATTTTATTTATAATTACGCAGTAATATAATTTTTGTTTTGTTTTAAGAGCTGGTACGTTCATCTAAAGGAGGCAGATTTGTGTCCAGGTGAGTCACAATATTTTTATTTTTTATATATTTTGTTTATAGGTCTCAGGAAGTATTGGGAACAAAAGAAAGCATCCAAAAGAACTGGTTATAAGCACTCCTAGATGGGCTTTTATAATTAATATTTCTAATATTACATTCCCGCTTCACACTAGAGTCTAATGTGTATTAATATTGATATTATTATTAATAATTATAAATTATAATTGTAAAAATAATAATAATTATTAATTATATTATTATTATTATTTTAATTTGACTTATTAATAATAGAAATTCCAGTACAACACGTAATGGTTCTTGTATTCATTTAGTGTAAGCATGCAATATCAACTCCACCAGAAAAAACTACGTTACCTAGTTTGGTTATCATAAACCTTTATTAGCTATAACAGAGAAATGATTGTACATACTAATGTTAATATATACCTATTCGAAAAACGTACCATTTATCCTTGTTTTGATCCTTGATCTAAACTGAGATAATCAGGGGGTTTGGGGTCAAAGTCATAAAACAATTCTTGTACCATGATAAACACAAATCACAAGCGGAAATTTTTTTTTTTTTTTTTTTTTTTTTCAATTTCTGATACTTGTTCCGGAAAATTGATTCTCAACACTGAAGACCCGTTTCAGTTTTTTTTTGTTTTTTTTAAATACTTAAAAAAAGCATTAGATATCAGAATTAAAAAAACTAAATAATTTAATAATTCAGTAAATAAAACAGTTTAATATTTAATAGTAAATAACAAATATAATTTAATGCCTAATACAGTTAATAATAACTTTGCTGGCAAATTGAGGTGGTCAGCATCGTTCGATTTACTAACTGTTATTTTCGCAACAAGTTTTCATCCACCAAATATTGCTGAATAATGTAATTGGTGGACGAAGTCCTTCTATCAACCTCATTGTCTGAGAGTGTTCTCACTTTCGAAATTGTCTAAGCCATTAAACGGTTCAAACACATCAGATATTATCAATGTTTCTGGCTCTTTGCCGCAGATCGAGTTTGAACTCGTAAAAGCAAAATTATACGAATATGTAAATACTGAACTATTTCCAATCTGTGAAATAGTTAATAAAAAAAAAAAAAATCTATTGAATGAAAACCAACATTCTTGTGTGTCGACTTGATAATGAATTATTATTGAAATTTTGTTTTAATTACATACCTGAAACCTGTAGAGAATATTATTTAATACCTGATGGGTTTTTAAATTCATCTTTATTTTGTTATATTTAATGTAATGTATCAATATTATTTCCTTAAATATAATCATATATTTGATTATTATTATTAAATGCTGCATTGTAATTAATTCACTGCTGTTCTGGGTCTGATCCAATTATAGTATCTAACGATTTGTCAAGGTCGCAGGTTATTCCGCCATTGTTGTCCTTTTGGAAATCTCTTTCTTCTCGTTAAATCCATTGGATTTTGCTCCTTTTGGCCATTGTCTTACATATTCGTCTGGAGGTCTTGTCCGGTAATTGAATGTTTCGTGAAAAAAATTAAGGTAGGGTAAACCAGACAGTTATTGAGACCCTTGAGGAAATATTCATACTATAATTATAGAAAGAATAGTCCGATAAAGTTGAAATTTACAGTTATTGTCCCTTAATTACTGTACTTTAAGCTAAACAAAAACGTTCTCACCAAACATTATTACTGGAATGTATTTTACAAGATAGTGACAATAACTAATTCAGAATCAGTTATCGACACCCTGAGGATGTCTTTTAAAATACGGACAGAATTTAAAGTATTTTAACACAAATAAGTTGTATTATTTTGGTTTATAAGGTATTTTCTTACATTTTTTTTCTTTATAATGAATCTTTTATTTTTTAATTTCTAAGTTAGGGTATCAATAGCTATCTGAGGAGTCAATAACTGTCTAGTTTACCCAACCCAAATCGGTTGATTTTTTTTTTTTTGTAAATATGTATCATTATAAGTCTTTTTGGACATTGAATAATAAAGCTATTTAAGTTCACTAAAAATAAGTTGCTAAGCATTGAATTTCACTTTGCGAAATCTCCCTACCTGTTAGGCGTCTGATAATCGTAAATGTTTTATTAAATATAAGTTCACAGACCATTTGTGAACTTCCTTATTTCTTCTTGAGCTGATTTAGCTACTCATTACAGACAAACAAATACTAAATTTTTAATATCTATAATAATATTTAAGTAAATATAGAAGATATTATTAATAGTAAGAAATAATTGGAAAAAAAAAACTATGCATGATCCTGTAATTTCGCAGGAATAGACTTGCTCTTAATAGAAATTCTAATACCGTCCGCTTAGAGGTAAAAGTCATTAAGTAACAAAATCAAATTTTTTCAGGAGAGCAAAAAAAGCGAATATGCTCATTAAAAATGTCTCAGAAGTTGTATAGTGAATTTGCTCATTTATATAGCAGTGATGTTTACTCGGTGACTTTTAACACTTATTGGAAATAATAATATCAACACACGATATTTTTTGTCGAATTTGGAAATGCACTTAGTGACTTTTATCTCTAAGCAGACGATATTTATGCTGCGTTCAGACAAATTATAAAAATATTCGCGACTGCGAGGAGCTGAAGGTCTGAAGGACTGGGATCTATATTTAATCAAGAGACAGCACTCTAAGGCAATGCACTTAAGCCTAAGAAGGATAAAGAGATCTGGAAGACTTAAGGATGAAGGGCTAAGGGACTTTTTAAATTGAAAAGGACTCGGTTAGAAATAGCTGTAAATGATCCTCGCTCCGCTGACCGTGTTTCAGCTACTTTCCTAGATTTCATAAATATAAAGGAAAGCCTTTGCAAATTACATCCCGAATAAAAAAAATAAAAATAAAATAAAATAATGATAAAGAACAATTAAGAAGTAAATCATAAAATTAACATTAATAGAAATACACCAGAGCCCCGATTATCCGAAATAATGTAATCAACAGTGGTTCAGATAATAAAAGAAATCGGATAATCAAAATTTGCTTTAAAAAACTATGTATGTACTAGCATCATCTTCCTTCACGGCTCCTCCCGCTCTGTTAAGTAAATAGCTTAACTAATAATTAACGTTTTATTTGCTTATCGATAAAAATCTTTTATTGAAGTATGCAATTGAACATCAATTCTTCGATGATATTTTCACATATCGCAGTTAACCTGATTAAAATTGCATTGACTTGCACTGTTAAAATTGACAATGAAAAAACACCTGCGGATAATGGACTGCATTATCAGTGGTTACAACAAAAGGCCTATGAATTATATATTTAAACACAATATCAAAAAGCAAAGAGCCCACATTTTCATTTGGTAACTAAACTCCTCGTCAAAAAAACGCAACACCGTAAAATTTATTTATTTCACAGGTTTTATATTGAAATAAAAAATATTTCTTTCATGTTTCTAATCAGACAAATGCGTAGGAGGAAAACAATAACAATTTCAGCTTAATTCCAGCACTTCTTGTTATCTCTAATCCCATTGTTTATAAAGAGCACTAATACCATAGTCGTTCTTACTAACTTAGGGATTTACTAAGGCTCAGTATCTGTGTTAATTTAATCAAGTAAACATTATTTAAGAATAATGATTAATTATGGCACGATTGGATAGAGATAATATGGTTAGGGCAGTGTCGCGATGTACCAAGAAGGCCATACCAGTCGCTACATCGCTAATCGGCTGGGGGCAGTTTCAACTGTCGCACGGACCTTAAAACGGTTCATAGAGACAGGAGGATACTCAAGAATACCTGGATCGGGCTAACCAGGGGTCACAACAGCGGAAGATGGCCACTTTATCAAGCTTCAGACTCTCAGAAATCGGCAAATTGCAGCCAACGACATAAACAACTTGGTGGCTGATGCCCGAAACTTACATGTTTCGGGATCAACAGTTACTAGACGAGTGAGGGAAAGTGGCCTGTGGGCACGAAGGCATGGGCCTTCGGGGGTTGGACCCCTTCTACCCAGAGAGCATCGTAGAGCCCGCCATAGGTTTGCCCGGGAGCACAGTGATTGGAGTATCGAGGACTGGAAAAGAGTCCTGTTCACCGATGAGACTAGAGTGGCGCTAAACGCTTCCGACGGACACAGAAAAGTGTGTAGGAGGCCATGAGAGCGAAACTGTCAATGCTGTATAGTCGGAAAGGAGACATATGGTGGAGGCTCCGTCATGTCCTGGGGAAGCACGCATAGAGTTAGTTACGATTCGTGGGGGCTCTATGATTGCACTAACGTATGTGCCAGACATTGTGGAGGACCATGTCATGCCGTACATGCCATTTATTGGAGGTAATGCATTATTTATGTATGACAATGCCAAACCACATGTTGTTAGTATAGTAAGAGAGTACTTAAATGAGGTCAATATGAACACATTGCCGTGGCCAGCGATGAGTCCCTACCTAAATTGCATGGAACATTTATGGGACAGGCTCAAAAGAAAAGTTCGAGCCCGGGAACCAGCACCATCCAACCCCAGGGAGCTTGAGGTTGCTGTTTTAAAGGAATGGAATGAAATGCCTCAGGAGGTCAACAGGACTTATTCAGGAGCATGCCCAGAAGTGTGAAGGCTGTCATTCGAGCAAGTGGTGGATTTTAGCTGGTTGGATTTTAATTTCTAATCATAAAAGTATATAACAGTGCGGCAAACTTCGTTTCTACCACTCAACATTGTTTATTTTAATTTTTATTATTGCTAAACCTTCTTAGACTTGTGAAAATGAAATAAATTGTTAAAATTTGGTACAGATGTGTTCAGTAGTTATTTTAGAGACAGTACATTATTTTCAAAAATTAAGAAAAAGACATACATCGTTTCAATTTCCATTGATTCTGATTATTTCAAAAGTATGATTGAAAAAGTAGAGCAATATGTCTTTTAGCGATTGCAATTTCAATGAAATCTGCGTGGCTGTTGTGGAGAGATCTTAAGCGAACCCAGTGGTCTTCTAGGCTATAGCACAAATTCTTTGCTAAACTCGTATTTTTCAAAAAAATAAATAAAATAATAAAAATAAATAAAATAAAACATTTAGAGAGAACAATGAGTAAAGTCGCTGAATAGTTATGTTTGAAATTTCTGTTTTTCTGAAGATTTTGGCATTTTATTGCAAATATAATAGGTGAATGACATGGATGGGTAGGGATGAAGGGTAAATAAACCAAAGTACTATGGCTACCAAGGTTTTAATGGAATTTTAAAAAGTAGTAATTAGAGGGCTAAATATTGTGTATGGTAAAACAAAATAGTGTGGAACATTTACAATTTGCTATTTATTACAACAAACTTTAATATAGAAAAGGTTTCTTTATTTATTTTTTTTTTCCCCTTTTGAGAGGATGATAAATATCTAAATCATTAGCAAAGATTGCTAAGAAAATACCTGGAGTGGTTTTGATATCTATGGTGTGGAAATGAGGCCGGATCTTTGAGAAACATAGCACCATATAGATACTCAAAACATTAATAGTCAGAACACCTACTTATAGAATCTCAGACTCAATTGAATAGATGCATAAAATAAATTTTTCCATTGAAAGAAAAAAACAAAAAAAAAACAGCTTGTATAGTGCCCTGAAATTCACAGGTGCAATATCTATAAAGAAGATACATGATGAACAATGTGGAGACTTTTTTGAACCGTTGAAAGGCAAACAGAATCCTAACAATTTTGATGTATTTTTCTGTACATATTTACAAATTTTCAGACAGATAATAAGGAAATGATTAAATGGTAAAACAAAAAAGAAAGTTGTTAATTGACAAAAGTGACACAATGGAGCAACCCTTCAAGTTGGTCGGTTCCCTGAAGAAGACCTGTACAGCAGATCAAAATTTTGGCACACTAAATGTGTTTTTTCCCTTTCTGCACAATGTAAATTTATATGTAGATGAACCTACTCATCTACATATAAATTTATATTGTTTCTTTCTTTATTATTCTTTTTTTGATATAGAACCTTCATTAAATTTAATATATATCAGTTTTATATGTTCCTTATATTTGTGCCAACTTAATAAATTACCCTTTTACTTTCAGCCGGTTTTTTTTTTTCCCATAGGAAAAAAAAAAGCAAATACTTTAATTATCATCCATGTGGCATAAAGATAAGTTTTGTATGTTTAAGCATCCAAACAAGGAATACATTCTCAGATTTGATTAATATCACCATTTCATTAATTCATTATCCTGAATTGTCTCATTATTGCCTTATAATAAAAATGTGGCAGTGATAAGATTAATTTAATTTAAATATTGATTTAATTAATTTTAAAAACATGAAAACTATACTATTGGAAAATCCTTTTGCTACAGAATTCATTTTTGGGAAACAATGGAGTAATTATGTTTAAATGTTTGTATTTCTAGAAAAAAAAAAAAAAAGTTAATGGACATGGGGTGATAATGCGAGATGTTCGATTCAATAAAAAAGTTGAGGTAATGAAAACTCTTAGTTGTGTTTTTGTCA
This sequence comes from Euschistus heros, assembly GCA_003667255.2. Lineage (NCBI taxonomy): Eukaryota > Metazoa > Arthropoda > Insecta > Hemiptera > Pentatomidae > Euschistus > Euschistus heros. The sequence goes on along the minus strand of RCWM02000451.1, from coordinate 348,941 downwards.
TTGAACTCAACAAGTAAAACCCCTATTAAAAAAAGCAAAAACTTACCTGTTGAATGTGATGTATAAAAGAAAAATTCTTTTACTTTTTTTCTGAGAATTACCCATAAGTATATTTTATGATTATTGATTATCTTCCTCTTATTTACTTTTTTTTTTTTTTTTTGTTTATAACTTTTTTAACTTTTATTTAATATTTGTTATTGTTTTTTTTTTTTTTTAGTTTACCCTCTAATATAAAATGAGTAAAAAATGTAAAATTTATATTTATTGGCACAATTTTTTTTTTTTTTTAAGTAAATGAATCTAAAATAAAAAAATGTAGTCGAGAACAGGAAGCGCTTCGGAGACCCTAAAATGTATTTTTTCCATGGACTTTAGCTATGAAGAAAATACTTTTTATTTTCAATGTTACCAATAAACATAAATAATCTAAGGTTTCTAATTATTGCAACAAATATTGCATCATGTTTCAGGACCAAATGATTTGATAGGTGCTTGCAAAAAGTTTTAAGTTCAGTCCTTTTATGGGTTTTTAGAGGTGTCAAAAAGCACTCTAATTACAGGTACCAAGAAAAAGGTGCGGACTTAACTCAAAAACATAGGCTAACATTATAATAGGTTTTAGGCAAATAGAAAATGGATTATCAAATAGTTAGCATTAGTCTTTAGCCATTAATCTTACATAAATAGTTGATCATGATAGATAATGAAGATAAAATTGTATATTGGGCTTGATTGCTCCTGGATCACACTTCTTAATCATGGCTATTATCAAATATAAAAACAGTAGAAATAAAACATTAATATTTAGCCACCTGGAAAGTGAACGTGTATCAATAATTCATGTATTAATAGTTAAACGGCCAAATATTAAAACTTCAAAATTATGGTAAAAACATATATTTCTATATTTAGTCCCATATTTTAAAATTTACGAAGGTACCTTTGTATTATCGCATTTACTGGCATATACAAATGGATAATTTCACATATCTTATTTCCAAGAACTTAAAAAATTATTCACCTCTTTTAAGTGTTCTCGACTAACAGATAAATATAAATTATTGCTATATTAAATTAATGATCATATATTAGGGTCCAGCATTAATTAGCTAAATGATGTCCCTAATTTGAATCAAGGCAATGGCCATTTATGAAATGAGTGTGGAAACTGGCTATTGATAAGCCAATTAAACAATATCTGCTTAACAGTTTCTGCCTAATACTGGTTACTGACAGTAACAGAAATAGAACATAACCCATGGCTGTTCATAAATGTTGATTGCTTGAGCCCAGATTGGAAATCTTTAAAATACAATTGTATTTTGATTTCCATAGTAAATTAATCTCTTTTGACCATGAGTGATTGGAAACTTTTTAACCATTTAAAGAAATGTTTTAATTTTAATCATATATGAATAACCTAAGTTTTAAGGCTTTGATAATTCATCAGTAGAATTGAGCAATTGTATTTTATTTTTAATTCTGAATCTTTTATGATTGATATATTTTATTAGTGTTTGTATCCAATCAATTTTTATTAGAATACTTCTATAAAATATCAATTTAGTAGTCGTAAGTACTGTATAATAAATAGATTCATAATTCAATCTGGTTCTCTTGATTTTATATTTAATCATTTAAGATAATATAAAAATTGAAGATGGGTGTATCGTTCTGATACATTTTCATTTATAAAAATAAGTAGCAAGTGCAGTAATGTACAACATATAATAAATAGTTTTCATTGAAGATATTCTAATTTTTAAATATCATATAATTAATCATAATATTTTATGATTTATGTGGATTACTAATTTTATTAGAATACTAATCATTATTTTCATAAATAATCAAACAATCTAGGTTACAATTGCAAATCTTACAGGTATCAAATAATTAAAATTATATAAATTACAGTCCAAAATGTTTTATTCAAAATCATCCAGATTGGTCAAAATACCCTGTAAACAGTTAAAGAAAGTTCAAATCATAATTTTGGAGCAAAAAAAATAAGTAAAATTGCCTAGACACTTTTATTTAATTTATGTATCAGATATTATCAGATAAATAAAAAATGCTAGTTTTTAAAGTATAATTATGAATAGTGTTTCAATTGGGAAGTCGATAGCTGCTACACTAAACAAAGAGTATTAAGGTATTAGTAAGGAACAGGAACAATATATCACTGTGACTTTAAGTTGCTGTTACTATCTGTACTAACAACGGTAGCTGATGGCTGAAAAAGAGCTAATACTCATATACTTAATTTAAGATAGTGCAATTGTTTATTGCTTTTCATCATGTATGAAATGACCACCACTGTTTTTATGTTACCATACTTATTAGCTGGATGTCAACAAAGACTTGCCAGTCTGAAGAAATTAATTCTATTAATATTTGGAAAGATATTCTAATAATAAAAGATGATTTAATTGTTAATCAAATTACATTTATTTTATTTATTTTTTAGATCAAAATATTTTTTTCTTATTTACAGTATAAATTATAATTAAAATTTGTTACATGTTTTATTCTTCAAACTAGGAAATATTAACCAACTCCTCATATTATTATAAAAAATATATTTTCACTTTATTAGTTTTTGTAATTATTAGATCCTAGTAAATATATGAATTTTTCTGTCTATTAACTTGGAATTTTTAATTATTTCATTTTATTATGATATGAATTTTATTTTTAGATATTTTTCTTATTTGTAGTTTTCATTTTTGAAGCTGTTACCTTTAAAGTTCATTGACTTATTAATATCTCAATATTTTATAGTTTCATGATTGTGTAAGAATTATTTAAAAAATTTCATATTCTTCTTGTCTTATAGGATATTTTGTATGTTGCAACATATTTATAGTTTTTTTTAAGACATGTTGTATTGCTGGCAATCTTATAACAGGTATTTGACCCTCTTGAATTAAATACTTGTTCGAATTGTCTTTGAGTACTTGCTTCAGACATCCTTGGGCAAAAGTACAAAGCTCTATCTGTAATGATAGAATCAATATATGTTTTCTAGATTTTCCATTGCCACTATTTCATTAGTTGATTTTCACAAGTTTTCTGCTTTGGTTGAAATCTAAAAGAAATTCCTATTGATCTAATTTAAATGTTCTTTCATTCATGTATTATTTTTTAGGTATATCTTGTTAAATAAATTACATATTCCAAGTGCTCTGTAAGAATTAACAAATATTTTAGCTACTAATGGTTGGTTATCACAATTTTTTTTTCAAAATTTATGTTTCTAAACTAATATTGCCATTAGCTTCCTTCTCTAAATTCAAGTTGAAGAGGTTGTTGATTACATAAAGTAGGTTGTTGAGGGTGATCATTCGGTAGGATTGACAAATAATTCAATGTATTGAATAAATTCAACGCATTTGTATTGTATTTGTACATATTGTATCATTTGTATTTCTGACAATGATTGTTTTATATAATTTTTAAATTTATTGTATTTTTAATTTTAAAAAATGCTTAAACTATAAAAAGAAACGCATCTGGTAAGCCATGCAAATAAAGAGATGAGGTATAAACTGGATGGTCATCTATAAGATTGCAGAGCTGCTTTAATGGTTTGGACAAGTAGTTTATTATATTTATAAAGCTGAATTTTGTTCCCTAACCACCTTTTCCCTACCCTCAAGACAATTTTTTAAGAAATTAAGTTAAGTTGATACCAAACTCAAAATTGAAGTCAACTTTTTAAAAACTTATTCAGTTTCAGGAGTTATTGGAATTGTTTTGAACTGCATTGTATTAATCCTGTACAGAATAAGGTATTCTTAAAAAATTCAAATTTTGAATCAGGAATAAACCTTTAAGAAGTAGAATCATTTAAATAATTTGGTTGAATATTTTTTTATTGCATTTTTTTAATTTAAAAGAACTCTAATTGAATAGATAGTAGTCACATAGTTATAGTTTTTTACTTCAATCAAGAGATCATGGCTGAGAGAAGCCAGGTTGTCATTAAGAAGACCTTATACTATTAAACGATAATAGGCAACTTGTAGAATATCTTTTTGTTTTCTAGCATTGACTAAAGTTGAAGTGAGGCCTTTTACAGTGTTAAAGATCAGAAAATGATTATTAGATTAAAATGAAATAATATTTTTATAACAAAGTAACAAACAATAATAATAAAATGAGAGCAGAAGAAAAGATATTAATAAAAAGTATCAGAAAATTTATAATCATTTTTTTACAAAAACAAAAAGTTTTCTTGAATATAAATTGTTCATCTTTTAAACAACTAAAAAGTGGCTATTGACTGTTTTTGGAGGACAGGGGTTTACTGTAGGTTTTTCAGTCCACTGTTTGGGTGGACAGTAGGTGGTTAAAGAAATGGTATTTGAAATTGGAAAGGGTAATTGAATGACGAATATTGAGAGGGTATTGAGTTCCAGAGAGAAAGGATTGGATTACGAAAAATCTGTTATAAGTGGTTGAGCAATGAGCAGGAGATACTGGCGACAGTAGGAAGGAATAACTCCGCATAGTTTTTTGTTTTTAGTTGAAAAGCTTTCATTGCAAAATCCATTTTTATTCATGCAGTCTTGTTTTGGAATTATTACCATCTTCATTCATGAAGCTTCTTCACTGACATTTTTCTAACACCATTTATTTCTTCATCTCCTTTATGAATATAAACTTGTTTATAACTCTAATTTTAAAAATTGTAACATCAAACTTTTGTAACATTGGATATCAAGCACCCCACACTTTTTTACTATAAATTGAATTATTTTGTTAATAAATTAGGCTTTACTTTAATTCTATTTCAAATCAATTAATCATAATTGATTGTCTGACTTTCTATTGCCATAACACAAACTATTCATGAAATAAAAATTATTTTCTACTTTTTAGCTCAGTTTGCTATAAAAGTAAGCTTTTTTAGTTTTCTTAAACTATAATTTATATTCTTAATTTTTAGTCTCCAAACAATAGTATTTATGATAAAGTTTGATATAAACTTATATAATATTGATATATAAACTTTGAGCAATCAAGTTCTATTTAAATTGCTGGGGGGACATCTGTGGTACCACGATCACGATTGTTGACAATCGATTGTGGTTCAACAACTTAATAAAATTCAGCTTAAGGGGTGTTTTTAGACACAAAATTTAACAAACTTCAATTTTGTAGATATCACATTTTTAGATTGAAAGCAATTTTGTATATGTTTTTTACAAAAATCTGAAAAAAGTGCAAACATTTTGTTTTTTTTTATCCCCCAAAAATTTTACCCTTATCAAATGTAGTCACAATTTTAATATTTTATTCTCAGGACCCATCTGGACCATATAAAAACATAAAACCTACTACTCCACCTTTTGCAAGGCAGACCCCTTTTTTGGGAGTAATTTTACTGGACTAAGTGAGAACATTTAAACAAAGTAGTGCAATTATTGTATTGTCATTGGTCCTTGACACGTGTGCAAATTTTCAAGTTAATCAGATTTCTGGTGATTGGTGAAAATTACGATGAAAGATTCCGATGAAAATAATAATAATAATAATAATAAAATAATGGCATCAGTTCCATCAGTCCCTCCGTTATAAAAGTTTGTAGCACCCCACGATTTTTACTTTAAATTAAATTATTTTGTTAATAACTTAAGTTTTACTTTAATTTTATTCCAAATTAATTAATCATAATTGATTATCTGGCTTTCTATTGCCATAACAAAAACAATTCACGAAATAAAAATATTTTTCTATTTTTTAGTTCGTTTTGCTATTAAAGTGTATTTTTTTAGACTATGTTTTTAATGTTAATTTGTTCATTTTATATTTAAACCATATATTTCGGAAATCTTTAGAAGTAACTATATTTTCAATATTGATTATTTAGAAGTAGTTACAAGAGTTTAAGGCATAGTAATCTTATATCATGTTAGAAGTACTGTTCTGCCCTACCAAGGAGAAAAACAGTAACTCAAAGATGCTGACGTAACGTAAGGTAGTGGCAAATTGGTTTTATTGGATTGGTTGTGAAATTTTTGATTGATTTTTTGCTTCATGTATAGGAAGTAAAAATTCTTATTATTGTTTTTCTCCTTGGCATGGCATATTGGTAGTAGGAATTCCCTTTATTGCAGAGCTCCTACATTGAATGATTCATGTACGTTTTACATGAAAGGCTCTGATCTTCTCATACAACCATCTCAGTTCCATTCCTAAAGGTTATTTGTATTTAATTATTTAATGTATATTTGTTTTTCTTTTTAATAATGTAATATAAATGACCACATTATGGTGTGCATCCTGTGAGAAGTTTAAGTCTAAGTTTTTTTATTAACAATAGTTTAGTTAAAAATTTGTATGTCAACAAGAATTAATGTTTTCTTTACTAAAAGTGCGAATCAGTGAGACGAAGTAATTATGAATTATTACAGAATGGGTTCACTGATTGTTATGAAAATAGGTTCATTCTTTGATTTACATTTACATTACATTTACATTAATTTTTATTTCTAGTAAATTGTTGATGCTTTGTAATGAATTTTAATATTACAAAAAATCATACCATGAGTTTTCTGGGTTGAGTATTATTAGTATTTAACTAGGTATGAAAAAAAAAAAAAAAAAAAAAAAAAAAAAAAAAATCTATATTTCTGTAAAATTATGAAATTTTAATTTTTTGAGTTTTCCTATATTACAATATTATTTGGTGATTATTGTTAAGAACTGCATTAAAATTGGAATTGTTCATCATGTTCCAAATACAGGTTGAACATTCTCTTGAGATTTTTTGGCTTTGCAGTAATGACTCGCCCATTGGAGATTTTAGTTCCTCTTAAGCCCACCGCAACTTCCTGCAACAGAGACACAAACACTTTGAATCATAAATCATTAATCAGCCACTCTCCACTCTTCATCTCTCCATTAAATTTACATGAAGGAAAGCCATTCCTCCCCTCTCCAACATTTAGGGCTGAAAGTTATTTTAGAACTTTAGTGATGGATTAATAACATGTGAATTTCCAACCTTTTCAGTTTATTTTATTCAATGTTAATTTGAACGTCTGCATTAATTGGCAAATTCCTTTTTAACATCGTTTCTAAAAAAATTAACCTATTTTAACTATATTGTGAGATCGAAATAAAACTTCCAAGTTTTACTTTTTGTTTAACAACATTTCATTATGTCGCAACCCATTGTCAGTTCTGGAATAAAATTTTTACACAATAATATTTTAATGTTCAAATAGAGATCTAAGTCTTTATACTTAAAAAAAATATTTACGTTATAAAAATTATTAATGATGTCAGCATTCTTATGATTATAAAAATGCTTTTACCTTATAAAATAAATAAATAAATTAATCTCATATTTGTGCAGAAGTTAATTAGTTTTTTGGCCTTTTATTTTTTTCTCCTTGTGCTGTGAGACTCAATTACATTTTAAAGGAATTTATGTGTAATAGTTTGAATTAAAAAAAAAAGAATTATGTGTAATAGTTTGAATTAAAAAAAAAACAGAATATTTTAATTATTTAAAGATCAAATGATGGGGTTAATCTTTTGTTTGAATAGGCCTAAACTAATTAATAAAAATAAAAATGTTAATCCCTGTTTTTATATCTGCAAATATTTTTGCTAACATTGGGGTACTGAACTAGCAATATTTTTGTTTAAGAGGTTATTGGTGATATTGAATGAAAATTTACATGTATATAGCTTCTATTTTTATTTGGAACTGGAGCTCTTTATTCATAACTCCTGTTTGTTTATTTTCAAGTGATTATTCCTTCATTCTTTTTATTTTTATTAAAATAATAATTTAAAAAAATAATGATAATAATAAAGAATAATTCCAATCATTCATTGGCTTTGTTAAATTTAAGAACATTGTTGCTCTAATGAGAATTGCCGGCTTGGGCGCTCATTTATAAATCATAAACCTGAGATGCAGAGAAAGGCTACTTGATACCAGGTGGTAGAGCTTGTATAGGTTTTGTTGCAAACAGTTTTTAATTTCTTTTCAAAATGGGCCATAACAGTGTCTATCAAAGAGAATATCAAGGTTTAGTAATTTATTTTGTATCTATATTCATTTAATTAAAACTGACTGCATAGCTTTTGAAAAGTTTTCAAGAAATTGAATACCAAAGTATTCAATGGTTATCAAATTAATTATTTGATGACACATTATTGTTATTACTACTATTGTTTTGTACACTATGATCTCTCTCATGAACATCAGCAATAAAACACTACATAGATACTTACATTTATGTTTTGTCCAGAATCATGTTTAGAAAATAAAATGACAAACATGAGCAGGAACATAACAATCATTTTAGATGGCAAGTTTCATTATTTATAACTCTTTTATATACTATGTTATTTAAATGTTTCTATTGATGGCACACAATAATTTTTTTTAATATATTATATTTAATTATGTGCATAGTTTTATTTTTCTCATTACATTCTGAATTAAATTTAATATTGTACTCTGATGGGTTTAATTTTCTAAACATAAAATTTTGTTAATTTTTAATTGAGATAGATATTTAATTTCATATATGTGGTCATTACTATTTAAAAAAATATATTTGCAGTATAATTTAGTTTTTTTATATGGTTCTTCTAAATTCCTGTTTTAAATTCAGTTTGAAAGAGCTCTACAGCTTTGTAGTTACTCTCGCTAATCCAAACTGTTCATAGTCCGAACTACTAGGTAATCCGAACCTTCAGTTAATGAAAAAAAAAAAAAATGTAATCATAGTTTCATGTTCATCTTATTCTATACCTTCATACCTTTTCTTTCCAAGTTCAAATTAGAAATCTTATTTCTTAGAACTATTTTGTACATATAAACACAGCTGCCTTTGTTTAGACTATTGTATTCTTCTTAGAAAATTTATCCCCACCTGTTTTGTTGTCACAGATTTTATTTATTATTAAGGCAACTAAAGATGTAGTGATAGAAAAAATGTTAATATAAAAAAAGAAAAAAGAAATACTGCTTTTTTAATGAATTAATTTTACTTATTGTAAATTATACATTCATATATTTATTATGTAAGTACTATAACACCAACAGTTTTTTATATAGTGCACCTATCATTGTTTTTTAAATTCTCCTGCTTGATAATCTGATCTATCCCGGTTTTAATTATTTTGGATTAGCGAGAGTCCACTATTATGCTATTATGCCTGCCTAATATTAATCATTTCTTGATTGTTTAGGAAAAAATCTAAATCAGCTATTTTTATTTATATTTCGAGTTCTCTTGAATATTATGAAATGTTTCCCAGATTTTCATATACCAAGAAATGTAATCCGTTAACTCTTTTAATTCTAAATGGAGTGAAAATCTGTGCAGGTTAAATTCATAATTTTTTTTCTGAACAACCCACATTATTTTCAATTGTGACCTACAACACATTTGATTTTTTTTTAACATTTACTTTCGACATAGTTCATTCCTACTGTAGTGATGACAGCCATATTATTTCTTTTATTGAAGTTAGTTTTTAAGCTGCCAGTCTAAAAAATATGTTTATATACTTATATTTATAATCATGGCAATAATAATATTGAATTTCAATTAGTATTATGTTCTAAAATATCTTATAATTATTATTTGTCTTAAATTATCCCTCTTCATATTATTTAGTGGTAGGAGTTATTTATGATCTTTAGTAATGGATTAATAAAATAAAAATTAAAAAAGATTTACATTCTATTTCATTCATTGTTAATTTTTTCTTGTGAATTCCTAAAAAAATCTTTTAAACTGGTTTTCTACAAAAATATACAATATAAACCAACTTGTTATCATTCAATGGAGATTTATTATTCTTTGTGATGTTTCTTAAATATAATACAATAGTGGTTTATTGATGTAATAATGCTTCAAAAAAAAAAAAAATAAATAAAACGCTTTTATTATAGCTTATGATGATGAAAAAACTCCAGAGAAATTATCTTGTAAACAAATATACGAGAATTTCCTTCTATCCGCCTAAAACTTACGAAATCCGCACACAGATAGCGCTCACAGCTATATTCAAAGCTGTTCAAGTAGTCCACTGGCATGAAGACGAATTATATGTTTTGAACAATTAATTTTTCCTTTCTTTTAATTAGGGAATTTATAACATATTAATGTATCATAATCGGCCCCTAGTTAAACCAATGAAAGATATTTAATTTTATATTTTTTATTTTCTAAAGTGACTGGATCAGTGTTAGGTTTTTTTTTTTTATGTAAATGCACTATTACTTATTTTTATAAGATCGTTTATTGCGTAATGTTTTTGCTTCGTTTATTAATTTGAACCATTATATATGTACCCATAATGTATAAAACATATAACATTAGCAGAATTTTATAAGTTTATATAAATATGCTTTCACTTAATGTGATAAATCTATTTAAAATATTAATGTAATAAATTACTCGAGTGATATGAGTTATGTTTTAAGAATTGAAGACTGCTTCGTTAAATAACAGTCCTTTTTTGCGTTCTTGACTAAAAATAATATTCCGTAAATAAAAAAAAAAAAAATTTTATTAAAAAATTTAATTTAAGGGTTACAGTTGCAATTCGATTATTTATTTTTGTTTGCTGTAATAGCTTTTACATGGAAAGATTTTATGGCGTTAATAATTGAATAATTAATTATTTATAACCAAGTTTAAACAAATAGGGTGTATAAAAAAATAACCGTTTTTTAACCAAGTATTACTATTAATATTTTCTTTATATAAAATACAATTAATAATCAAAGTATAGTCCATTATTATCGATTGTTCAATCTCACGCTGATGCCATTACTTGGGATGTCTGTCAAAGAACTATTGGACCGCTATTTCAACTTATTTACTGATGGAAATATGTAAATAAGTAGCAATCCGTGTTGCGAGGTCTGGATTATATGGTGGGTGTGAAAGAGGTTAGATAAAGATTTTTAACACTAGAAGGCTCAATTTTTTTTTATCGTGTAAAAAAATATATACGATGTGCTTAGTTATTAGTAATGAGAGAAAAATATTTAAAAAAATATATAATCTTATATTTGACTGAAAAACAAATATTTTATTTCAGTTCTTCTGTCTTTTACTTCAGTCGTTATTAGTAATTCATTTACTGTAGACATATAAAAAATAACTTATCTCTGCAAATATAGTTTTCGTTAAGACGCAGAATTTTTTTCCGACTCAGAACTATTTTTTTCTTATCCCAGTTAGTATTTTTTTAGATTTTTGAATTCACTGGTAAGACAAACATAACACTTTCACTCTAAGCAGTACCGGAAACAGTAACCTCATCTATACACAATGGTTTGTATTATACAGTTGCTAAATATCCGACGCTTCTATCGAGATTTCAAAGAGATGTCGCTGCTAATATTTTTATAGCTGTAAAAATGGTGGTCCCGCATATAGTACTGGGGGCCTTGTAGGGTTAAACTTTTCATTGGCCTGATTTATGCGATCGGATATTGTCTGACTGGAAGAGAAATCCTTTGCGTTTGACTAATGCTGGTTAACTCTATGCTGGTGTCGAGTGTATCCTACCAAACTGCTAACAATAGAGGTCAGAGTTTATTATTTGTCCATCCATAATGAATTGGATTACTCCTTTGTAGTTCCAAATAAATCTATTTCCTTTTCCAAGGACGTATCTCTACAAGAACATTTTTGAAACCAGCACCTCGCAGTCCATTCGTCAAGGACTCTTACAGGAGGTCGTGGGTTCGGATCCCACCAATGCGGGTTAAAATTTATTTCATGGTGAACCCATGGGATTAATCTTGACTTTTACACCTCTGCTGAAATAGGTTGCTAACCTGTAGGATAACCCGTTCTCCTTGTTCTAGTCGAAGAACACAAGGACGTTACGCCACCGCAAACAAAGACCTTCCTCAGCTTCATCGTGTTACTTTTTTTTGAGCTAACACTTTGACGATGCAGGCCATTGTTAGTAAGTGGGCTAATATTAGTGTTCTTAAGAGAAAATGAAAATTTTTGGTGTAAAATACAGAAGATAGACGTGTTTATAGTGCTTGGAATTCGTGGATTTTAAGTATAGGATTACGAATGTTTTTAAAATTTTTAGTGACCTGTCTTAACCCAATTTTATGGATGGATCCTTTCACTATACATAACAGGTTTTCTTGTTTTTTATATTTATTTGGTATATATATATATATATATATATATATATATATATATATATATATATATATATATATATATATATATATATTGTATGTAATACATGAAAACTTCTTTAGTACAGTGAAAGGATTCATCCATAAAATTAGGTTAAGATAGGTCACTAAAAATTTTAATAACATTCATAATTCCTACACTTCAAAATAAATTAATTTTTTTTTCCTCCTGTTTATATAACAGTTGTATGAAAATGAAAACTTCATTAATTTTATTATTTTGGTCAGAGAATTCAAACAATAATTTCATATATTTAGATTCGGTTGAATATTCAGTACTTTTCAGTCCGCCCAACTGATGGAATATTCGCCGAATTTTGGTAATTGAATTTAAAATAAACTTTTGTTACAATGGAAATAAAGATGGTTGGTTGGGGGCCGGTGGAGAGTCCTCAAGGTGCCAAGTAATTGACATCGTCTCTGGTTTTCCTTTTCCTTTTATTTTTGTTTCCTTTTGTGCCGTCTCAATTAATCTTGATAGCTATATTTTGTTCCTTAACGGACCCTTCCCTTGTTATAAGGCCACCTCTGGGATTTTTTCTTCTTTCCGATCCCCTCATCACATTTACCTTGATGACAACTTTTTCATTAAACCTCAGTCCATTTTATTTTTGTTGATGTCTGTCACATCTTATTAATCTAGAAAATGCTAATTCATAAATCAGTTAGAAAGCATTAAAAAATGTTTTGTTTTTTTTGTAGGTTTCTTACTGGACTTTGCGTGTATGACAATTTTTTTTTTTAACTTCATTTTAGGTTACATTAAATAGTGGGTCGTTTCATATGAAATAATCGGTTTAATAGGGAAGGTTGTTAGTACTCAGCTTAGTCAATAACAGTCAGTAACAGCTTCATAAAAATAAATAATTTTTATTCAAATTATTTTTACCCTAATTTTTTATACATTTTTCCTTATGTGTTATTATCATCTTTTCAATCTCAGAACTGAAAAATTCTAGGTTTTATGAAGAAATAATGTCAGGGTTTGTGTTGTCCTCCGTTAGTGTACGTGTACAATTTGTGCTCTTGTGCCGTGTATATGTAGTCGGTAACTGTGTAATTGGTGTTTAGTCGAATGTTGTGTTCTAAATCGAAATTGATGGTCTGGTATTACGTTCAGGTTTGTTAGTATATCAGAGAGTCTTTTGTATAATAAATGCACGAACATTTTGGCAAAGATAGGAAGTAAGCTGACAGGTCGGTATGATGAGGATATTTTTGTCTTTGTTTGGTTTGTGAATCATTGTAATATGTTCGTATTTCCACTGTAAAGGGAATTTAGTAGTCCTTAGCATTGTGTTGCAAATAGTAGGTAAAAAAACTTCAGCTTTCCTTGGCATTTGCCGGGAGTTTTTCTTTTCAGCAACTTTTTGATTTGTTCGGCAACTTGAGCTTGGGTGGAGGTAATATCAGGAATGTATGCAAATTTGGTTTTGGCATGAGTCCCGACCATGTTTGATGATATACTAAACAATGTGCGATCAAATGGAGTGAAAATAAATATCATAAAAAAAGAGTTAGATTATTGACGACTCAGTTTAGTTTGTAAACATAAACTTAGTACTCTACAGTAAAAATCCAATAATTTCACTTTGAATGTCTGAAAGGTATGAAACGACCCGATAAATGCGTGAAAATATGATTACAATAATGGTGACGTGTTATTATAATCACATTTTCACGTATTTTAATTGTAAAAGAAACTATTCATTTGCAGCGTTTCAATAAAATTTAAACGATTGTAGGCTTTGAAGTACTAAGAAACGTTTTTATTTAGATTGTAAGATTCCTATGAAGTATTTCTCGGACAATGGCCGAATACAGGGCACCAACCAAAAACAGGATCTGTATTTTGATTAGTCGATCAAAAATACATTTACAATAGAGATGGGCCGACTAATTGGCCTTTTTTTTAAGATCTACCTTTTTGAAGTTCGTGTATATGAAATGTAGGAGCAGATATGGACCTCATATGGACCTAACTGACATGCCAATTAAACTGTGTGTTCGCATCCCCTTATTTTCTCATACGCAAAAGGTGTGTATATTCCGTATACAAGTCGGAAAAGGCAATTACAAAAAATTGTTAAGCTTTATTAAAAGGTTTCATGTTTTTTTTAAAATTTTTATTTTATGATATACTGTATTTGATCTCCTATTTATGTTATTTTTATTGTTTTTATTTACTTCCACTTAATTAATCAATGGTATTTACAACATGTGAATTAGATGAAATAATGAAAGGTGTGAGGAAGACAAGTACTCATCAGCACCCACTCTCGGTTTAATATTGTCTTTAGTCGTTACTCTAGAAGAGCCGCTTATCAAGCATCTCTTCGTTCTCCTAGGAGCGTTATCTAGTGGGTGTTATCTAGTTTTCAAATGAGCATGTTTGTGGTGGAATTGGTTGTAGAGGGTTGTTCATTTACATTTGCCATGTAAAGGAGGTTTTGTGATAGTCTTAACATGAAACATTCCAAAGATTGTTTGTTGATGTTCTATACATAATTGATTTAGATTATTAATTCCTTTCTTTGTCTATAAGTGTAGCTTTATTTCAGTTAACATATTTTAAACATTACTGAATACTATTCTTCGAAGTCAAGTACAATGTTTAAACTACTTTCACCTATCTCTCTGCTAATTATTGGAGTTGATACCACTTTGCTCTGATTTGAAAAATTAATCCTTTTCACAGGACACTCAAGGATATTATACTAAGATCTGCCTGGATATAACGATTTTTAAGAGAGCCGAAGGATATTCCGCCATTGTTGTCCTTTTGAAAATCCGCCATATATTATTATTATATATTTTATTCTTATTATTATTAAAACAATTGAGACTTTGTAATAAAATGTGAAAGACGTAGGTAGTTGGGGGATGCAGTCATAGATACACAGCAATCAAAAATAAATTTTAATTTATTATGCCCACGTTTCGACTTGCATTGCAAGCCTTCATTATTTGAGTTAAAAAGTTTATTTGAGGCCAAGTAAGGAGCAGTGTCTATTGAAGCAAAGGGCTTTTTACTTCCATTTACGTCCTATTAATTATTAAACTTTCGACATTAAAAAAAAAAAAAAAAAAAACCATTGATCTAAACAAGCCATAACCTAATGGTGCAATATCTGGGTCATACGCAGTATAATGCAAAACTTTTACTACTTGCAGTTCTGATAATTTTTCTATGGTCTAACGAGAACGATGCGTAGCATTGTCGTATTTCAAGATGGCATGGTTCATGTTAACCAAACCGAGTTAGTTTGCTCCCAAAACAGCTTAAACTCTGTCTAGCTGTTGATTCTAAAGGTTTTAGTCTACTGCGAGACCATTGGTTTCTATGTTTTTGTTTCATGTTCGTACCAACTCAGTACGCAGGGAAGAGTAACAATAAACTCCTCACCCTCTCACTATTCGCCATTCAAATATCTTATCCACTTTCAAATATCACTTCTCAAACCACCTACTTTGTATCCAGATCCATGAAAGCTGTAAATAGCCATTTTTTTATTGTATAAAAATATGAATTTTTATTTAAATAAAATTCTATTATATTTGCACAAATATTTCTGTTACTTTTAATTATATATTTCTGTTCTGTTTTAATTTTATTATTTTTTGATATCTGCACATAATGCGGTGATTGTATTCTTTCGTGGGCCTTCACCAACGGAAATTTTATACGTTTCGTGTTTTGCATATTATTGTCGTTGTGTCCGAAAGTCCTGCGTTTTGTGCTTCTTCTAATTTTCCTGGGGCTATTCCTTCTTCATTAAGAGAATTTACCGTAACTACTGGAATCAGACTATTACAAGATATTACAACTTGCAAAATTTTAACTGTATCCAGCCTGTGTATAGCCTTCAGCTCCGCTGCCAGATCACGATACCTGGAAATTTTCGATATCATTGTCTTTTGGACACTATCATCTGCAGGTATGTCTACTTCAAATATCTTGCCTGTTCCCTTGTTCATATCGAGCAACAAGATGTCTGGCTTGCCGTGAGCGACTGGATGGTCAGTTAATATTTGGTGTTCCTAGTACAGCCTATACCATCCAGCTGCCTTTATATTTTTCTGCTTACATTTATAATATGGCACCATAGTGTCAATCAGTCATTTTTACCAATTTCTTGGTGGATCATTCCTGCCTCATGATTATGTCGACGCAGGTCCAATCCTGCTTATCCAGTGGAACGCGAAGCCAAGTGCTGCACTGACTCAGGACTTTGCGTACACAGTCGACGTTTTTCAGAAATATCCTCCCCGCATATTCGTCTCTGATATACGTTTGTTGGTAGTGTTTAGTCCTGCATCGCCATCACGAGTCCTTCCGTCTCCGGGAAAAGATGGCCGCGTACGAGCCATTTTGTGGACATTTCTAAGTAAATGGATTCCTCTGTTTATGAATGATAAAATCGTCCAAGTAGAGGTTTCGTTTTCCATTCCTTGACCAACTGTTGGTAGGATGGTTCTATATTGTCTCGCCTTTCTGCAAGATTTAGAGCAGTTAAATTGTTATCCTTAGAGCAAAGGATTCGGAGGTTTTATTTTTGGTTATTCCAGAAATATTGCTTCAAGTTGGCTTCCAGTTGCCTACCTATAATTATAATTATTTAAAATTTTAAAACTTATAATACCTAATTATTATTATTGCTTTTATTATTTGTTCTTTTACTCTAAATGATATCATTCCATATCCATTTAAAGGCTCTTTCTGTACATCATTTCTTAATCTTAATCTAGTGAAGGTAGTAAGCAACCATTTACTGTAAGTTTTGGATCTCTATTATTTGTCAGAACCGTGATCTTGTAGAAAAATAAATTTTACTGAAAATTGTTTTAATCTTATTTATTTCGTAGTTGTTAATTAGATATGGTTTGTAACATAAATAAATATTTATCATTCATTCGGACACTGTAAATGTTAGATGTGCCATTCCAGAAAGCCTTTTTCTTCTTTTATTTTTATCAATTCAGCCCTTTAATTAGGGAAACATTTCCTTTTCTTTCAGTGTCGATTGTACAAAAGAGAAGGTGTGTGAAGTGATGTTGAAAAATCGGCTACAGAAAAACCAAATACAATGAAAGATAAATGACGTCGAGTCGGAACTTTAACGGAACAATTAGTAACTGTCTCTTTTTTGCAAAAGAAATCATTATGACACTGACGTTAAGAAGTATATTTAAATATAAATGAGATTTTTTAATTTTTTATACTTTTTAATCTCAGTTATAGGTTTAGATTTCTCTGTTTAATCTTGCACAAGCAATTAAACAGTGATTTTCTCTAATAAATTGTTTAAATCAATGTAATATTGCATAGGTCAAACATTTTTACTTCGATTTGCGGCCCTTTGTTGAAAAGCCTGACCCACACCGGTCGTTGAACTTGGAACATAGTCCGAGATTATGAAGCAGGACCTCTTTTTAATTTTAGTTTTAGCATTAGATTATTTGTGGGATAATTAGTAAATAGATAAAATAATATTTTTTTTTCTCGAAAATTAACAGTTATAATTCATTGAGTGAGGATAAATAGGAATTAAACTTAGTGAGTTTATAAACATAATATTAATTATAAATATACGCTTCGATTAAAGTCCTTGATGAGATGGTCTCTGAGCCATCTTCTTTTCTGACCCCTCGGAGGGTTATTGGGTATCAATCTGCCGTGAAATATGAGGAATCAAGTGGATATGATGGAGGTACAGGTATCTGATTGTTATTATTTATTTAAAATTTTATTTACTGTACATTTGCCACTGTAGATCGCTGGTTTATTGTATTTACCTTCTTATCTCGTTCACCAATAAAGGTTTTCCTAAATCCGTAGTTTCGTCAGCAAATATTATTGCTGTGCGTCCCTGAAAGGACGCAATGTGAAGGATCGAAATGTGATAGGTTCAGGAATCCCTTGATGTTGGTATAGCCTACAAACGATGTTTGTTGTTTGTTTTTTGGGGCTTAACGTCCTTATGTACTCCAACAAGGGCAGGAAGGACGTGTTATCCTACAGGTTACCAACCTGTTCTAGCCAGGGTGGGAAGGTCAAGATTTATCTGCGGGTTCGCCACGAAATAAATTTAACCCGCCCAGGTGGGATTCGAGCCCACGACCTTGAAATGAAATGAATTGAAACTTAGGGACACCTGAGTTTATAAAACATAAAAAGGTATTAATTATAATATAGTACGCTTCGATTAAAGTCCTTTGATGAGATGGTCTCTGAGCCAAGAAAAAGAAATATTCTTTTTATTACCCCTCGGAGGGTTATTGGGTATCAATCTGCCGTGAAATATGAGGAACATCAAGTGGATATGATGGAGGTACGAGGTATCTGATGGTTATTATTTATTGGTAAAATTTTATTTACTGTACATTTGCCACTGTAGATCGCTGGTTTATTGTATTTACCTTCTTATCTCGTTCACCAATAAAGGTTTTCCAAAATCCGTAGTTTCGTCAGCAAATATTTCATTGCTGTGCGTCCCTGAAAGGACGCAATGTGAAGGATCGAAATGTGATAGGTTCAGGAATCCCTTGATGTTGGTATAGCCTACAAACGATGTTTGTTTGTTTTTTTGGGGCTTAACGCCCTTCTGTACTCCAACAAGGGCAGGAAGGACGTGTTATCCTACAGGTTACCAACCTGTTCTAGCCAGGGTGGGAAGGTCAAGATTTATCTGCGGGTTCGCCACGAAATAAATTTAACCCGCCCAGGTGGGATTCAAGCCCACGACCTTATGGTTACGAGCGCTCAGAGAGCCACGCCCCAACTCACTCGGCCATAGATTCCCCACAAACGATGTTATATGAACATTCGGCGGTGAAAAAACTCTTCGGGCTAGACCAAAAAATAAAAATTTCTGAAAAAAAAAAGAAGTGAGAATTGGTGCAAAGGAATATTAAACAAACTAATTATGGTTCGTCGAATGCTGTTTATAACAGGTGATGAGTCATGTATCTATGCATATGATATGAGCTGGGAAGTAAACAGCGGTCGACTGTGTGGGTTTTTCATATTGAACCTGAACCAACAGTGTTTTGACAAGAAGCACTGCAAAACAAATGGTCGTTTTTTCGTTTGAGAAAAGTGTTCAAGTGGCTACTGTTTCAATTAGGAAACTGAAAACTGTTTTGAATATTCTGACCAATGAGGAAAAACGTTGAATTATGTATTTAATTAAATACATTATTATTACTTAAACTGTTGGTAATATAGACATCGAGCTCGTAAATGTGTGATCAAATGGCTTCGTTAACTTGAGTAACGCTTCAATCAAAGTCCTGGGTGAGATGGTCTCTGAGCCATCTTCTTTTCTGGCGCCTCGGAGGGTTATTGGGTATCAATCTGCCGTGAAACAAGAGTATTCAAGTGGATATGATGGAGGTACAGGTATCTGATTGTTATTATTTATTTCATTTTTTAGTTTTGAATCTTCTGACCAATGAGGAAAAACGTTGAATTATGTATACCAATACATGGTGAGCCCACACCGGTTGGCTTAAACTGTTCAATATTATCCCAGTCGAAACACCGAACTAATACTTTATTGGTCGTATATTATTTATGCTATTATATAAAAGGACAAACCATTTTTCGTTTGGGACCACTAACCGCGAAAACTACAGGACCAATCTTTACCAAATTTTAACTACGTCTTCTTCATAGCTCAAGGAAGGTTTAACAATAATAACATTTACACATTTTCTTTTAAATTGTTGCTAAAAATCGATAAATACGTGGTGGACAGTTAAGTTTGAAAATTGACCGATATGTGGCGAGTGCCATTTAAGAGAGGTTATAAAGGTAGAGTAGTTATAGTTTGAAAATAAAATCCAACCAGATAAAATCGATAAAATTTTTTCTGCAGCACTAAAAATTATTGCCATATCAAAATATGCATTTATTATTTTTTGATATTGTGTGTAAAAAATGGGCGGCTTAGCATTAGTTTTTGCTAATTATTAATAATTAAATATACAATCATGGTTTTAAGTAAATTTCAACCACCTAATCGTTGCAATAGTACCGGGCTAAAAATTACAGATTTCCTTGAAAATTTCTAGAAATGTGAGAAAACAATTCTCAACTGAATAATACAGTAGGTTCTTATCGTTAATAGATAATATTTCAATTTTTAGTTCAACCTATCTAAGTTCTTTACTTATAAGAACGTAAAATTAAAAAAAAAAAAAAAAAAAAAAAAAAAAAAAAAAAAAAAAAATTGATATAGGTATGTTGTTATTTAAATTAGTATGTTATAGTTATTATGTAGTTATTATTATGCATTATAGTATGTTATAGTTAGTATGTAGTTAATTTTAATATAGTATGTTGTATTAGTAGTTTGTATTAGTAGTTGTATTAGTAGTTTGTATTAGTAGTTAAGTTTAATATAGTATGTTGTATTAAATATAGGTTGTTGTATTAGATATAAGGTATATTGTATTAAACACAAGTATGTAGTTATGTAAATCGTTTAATGTATTTTAAATATTAAATGTTACTTTAAACGTGTAGTGTAATCTTGAAATGTTAAATGTTAAATGTAATATTGAAATGTTCTGTTAAATGTTTAAGAAAATTTATTCTTGCAATGTTAAAAGTAATATTGAAATGTTATGTTAAATTGTTAAAACCAGCAGTGATGGCTACAAGCCATCCCTGCAAAACCCGTGTAGCCGAGAGGCAAGGTAGGGAAATAAATAAAAAAAAAAAAAAAAAACTTATAAGAGCGGGTGAAGCCACGACTGGGGATGCTAGTGGCATATAAATATTGTAATAATAACGTTTTAATAAATAGTTTGAAAAACATATTGATCACCATATGGAATACTTTAAAAAAATAATAATATTTACAATAACGAATTATTTTCTTTTATATACTAGTCTCGACATTATCCAGTAGCATCTAGTGGTAAGGATACATCGCATATTTGGCTGTCCGAAAATTACTGCTTTTATGTTTTTAATATAAAAATATAAAATAAATAATTAGAAAACATTTTTATTAATCAAAACTGCTCTTTTCCCTCAGTACATTTCTGCCAACGTGTAGGCCCCTCTGAAGAGAGTTTTTTAAATCATAAAAGATAGGCTAAAGGTCTGGAGAGATGGGCGGTTGTGGCAGAGGCTACACTGAACTAAACGGTTTAGGATACACCGAACTAAAGGAGCCTAAGGCTAGTTGCACACACACCGACTTTTTGCCGGCCGGCAAAAAACCGACCGATATTTTGCCGGTCTAGGTGCTTGCACACTCACCGGTTTTTTACCGGTCAAACAATTAGTAGAAATATAATTTTATTTTTTTCTTGACTTTTCGACCTAAAACTTTTAACAATTTCTGATTAACAAATTTGTATTGCTTCATTCGATTCAGTAACTCAAACAAGTCGTAGCTTTACTTGTTACCGGCAAAAAACCAGTGAGTGTGCAAGCACCAGCACCGGCAAAATATCGGTCGGTTTTTTGCCGGCCGGCAAAAAGTCGGTGTGTGTGCAACTAGCCTAATACACTAAACCTACACTGAATTAGAGCGTTTTTAATTTTTCTTCGATTTGCTTACTGTTCACAGACTTTTACCCACCAAAGCTCGCAGAATATCGAGCAAGGATATTGTGTTGTTAATGGTTAATTGTTAATCGGTGTACTCACTCACTATGCCATCGCCCCAGGCTTTGTTAATATTTCTGGCTCTTTGGGCCCTCTTCTGACCGAGTTTGATCTCGTGAAGCGCAATTATTCGAAAATTATGTGTAAATTTGTGAGTGAAGACTGAATCATATCTTTATTCGGGAAATGCTAAAGAGGTTAAAAACCTTTATTTATTATTATTTTTTTTTTTAGAAGAGGTATAATAAATATTGACATCTATACAAAAAAAAAAAAAATAGTGTGTTGAATGTAAATAATTTTTTCGAAGGAAACAAGATAACCTTTGTTATTTTCCGGAAAACCTGATTGCAATCAGGAGGTGATTGATATAAAAGAAGTTATCTAAAAAGTAAATATAGAATCTCTCTCATAAACTGATCAAAAGAGTGTTTTTAATTAGTTAATGCTTGGTGAGGACGAAATGGATCAATAGTTCTTTGCAATGGATAGGATAGATTAGCAGGCCAATGTGCTACTTATGTTTTTCAGTGAACCTTTATGTATATGAGTTAGTGAGCCAAAAGCTGTTCTCTATCGAGCACTGATATGAATCCATCTTATCCGTTCTCTAATGGTAAAAGTTTTGTTTATCTTACTGAGGTCCATTTGTAATCTGATGAATTTATATAGCGAACTGTTAGGAATACGTTTTTTAGCACATTTTGTGTTCTTTTCATTAGTAAAGCATATCAAATTTTCAACAATTTGGTTCAATTAATTTTTTTTTTTTGAGAGAGATCATTAGTTTAAGAGATGTGGGGGAAGTAGAAATTGAAGAGGATGACCAACTTGCGGTAAGACTCACTTCTCCGCAAAAACACATCTGTCGAAAATATTTGTGCTATATATGTATATCCCCATTTCAAAGCGGGTTAAACTTAATATCAGATTCCATTTACAAAATTTTGCTTAAACCACCCCTGCCCACTAAAAATGTTAAAATCGTCATATTTTGCCAAAATATTTATATTTAGCGTCCTGCCATAGAAATTTTGCGGTATTTAATCAAAATGTTATATACAGGATCTAATAGTAAATTTAACCATCTTTGAGACGAAAAAAACAAAATATGTTTTGAAAAACTTGGATTTCACAATAGTACTCGGTTTTTAGCGTGCTAGCTTAGGTATTTCAGTGGATTTAATCAAAGTTTCATTTATGGGGTGTGATAGTAACTTTAACCATATTTCAGATATATATTCTGGTTTTGGATAAAAAAGAAATTTTGGATTGGACAAATAGCCAAAAAAATACCGACAAACGTGTTTTTGCGAATAAGTGTGACTTACCGCCAGTTAGGCATTATCTTCAATTTCTTCTTTCCCCACAGCTCAGAAAGAATTATAGGACACAGATAGTGGTAAAAGTAACGGTTTTCGAGTTATTTGATCAAACAGCTAAGAACATACGATTTGCAACCGTTTACCCTCCTCCCATTCCTACACCCATCACGGTCGTACCGACTGACGCTTGGTTTTGCATGATGTAATGTATAAACTCGAGAGATTTTGAGATTAATCACTGACAAAAAGTCTTAGACTAATATAATTTATTTTTCTTCATTTTTTTTTCAATATTTTTTAATTAATATTTAACCCTTAAACTAACTTTAAAAGCATACTTTGTACAGAAAATATTTATTCATACTCTATTTAATCTAAAAATATTGTATCTATATTTTAACCAGCATAATTTACATAAATATGTGTTTGAATATGCGTTATGTCGAGAGGTGGAACGCGTATAAATATTTGCACCCATTGCAGCGTTAATAAATAAAATGAGGAAAACAAAAAGGGCAGAGATGAATTCACACAACATTCCCAACATCACATACTGAATAATTGCATTTATTTGCTCTGTAACAGTAAAGCTTAAAAGCGCCGGTTAATATATTTATTAGGAATTAAGTGAATATTTTTTGTCATTGTTGGAGATAGATCTTGGTTGGAGTGTGTCAGACTGAGTGTGAGTTATATCGTTTACAGTATTGCTGTATTTTCTAACTATATTTAACTTTGACTTTCTTCTTTTTTTTTATTCAGTATTAGGCATATATTTTATTTACTATTCATACGCTGCGGTAATATTTTTAATGGGTTTAATTATAATCCATTTTTGAAACATCCATATCTAACTCAATGTAATTGTTTGACAATGTTTTTTAAACCCTTCTGTTTTTACATAGAGTAATGCTCAGCATCAGTTCTTCTCCAGGAGCCCTTATCGTAAAAAACACCAGAGATTCTTTAGAGCATTTTTTTTGTGGTATCTCAGTTGAGCTTATTTATATACTTATTTTCACATTTTATGCAAAACGCATGGAGCGTGGTGTCATTAAATATACGTCCCTTCGGTAGGGGTAGTATGGACGAAAAAACAAAAAAGAATAAAGACCTGCCGATATATAAAAAAAAAAAATTAATAAATAAAAAAAATAGAAATCTCTCCCTGATCACGAAAAATTATAAATAATAGATATGTCTATCTATAATCTACTGCTTTTTCCAATTTACATTTTAGAATTTTAGATCAAATTACTAAAATTAACAATCAATGATTATTCGAAATAAACAATGTCGAGAGCGGTTTCAAATGCGACTTTTATTATTCAAAACAATATAGTTCTTAAACGGTAGGTCCTAGTGACAAGTGTTATACAACAAAAAATATTTTCCATTTAATTTCTGATCTAGAAATTTTCGTCAAATCGTTGATTCCAGCAACTTCAAAAGAACAAGAGCGTGTCAAAAAAAGCCCCAAAACTTAGCAAATGAAGAAAAAACTTGACACTTTTCATTTAAACTAATATCATGTGGAAAAAACTGAATTTCTCCCTGACCAGGAACAACAATACATCCTGGATATGTCTATCTATATACTGATTTTATTTTATATCCTAATAATCTGATTAGGAAAATGTCGGAAAAATGCCGATCCGATCAGCAATGACAGAGATAGAGCGTGTTTCAAAAGCCATAACACTTAAAAAATGTAGGCAACAACAAGGTAAAAATGTACCTTGACTTTTTTTTTTATTAAAACCAATATTGTTCCTAAATTGTAGGTACTAGCAACAAATGTTATATAACAACAAATATTCTCCAGTAAATTTCTGACCGGAAAGCAGTTGATAAATTTTGATCCGAGCAACAACAACAGAGATGGAACGTGTCAAAATGTTGAATATTTGATGATAAAAAAAACATTACAAAGTGACTTTTTTTCATTCGAATCAATATAGCTCAAGTATTTTCAATTTCAAGAGCAATACCAAAAGAGCTTGAGTGCTCAATCAAAATGTTACATTTTAGGGTGTGAAAAACGTTACACCAAAACAGTATAGATCCTTAACCAAAAGGCGTTTCCATGTCCGAAAAAAATAAATAATAATAATAAATAAATACAGTTTTTTATGTATAGAACAAATACTAAAAGGTTTTCTAACCACTGACAAAACAATAATAATATCAATTTAATTTTTACGTGGTACATAATTTCACTACCGTAAATGTATGAACTTAATGACATGAAGTGATAAATGAATTCATAGTAAATCAATAATTTATTAATAAATATATTTACACAGTTATACGGGAAGTTATATTTGGATAAATTTATATTTATTACCTAAATTTAGCCTTGAAGTTCTTCAATATTTATTTAGGTTAGAATCAAATCGCTGAAGCTATTGATCTGTCGTTTAACGGTTGTGGAAACAGTTTAGAAATTTCCTAGTGAAACACCAGAGTAATCTCCTGATTATGAAGATGTATCCTGAGAGTAGTCCAGGGCTGGTCCTGACCGATTCGAAAAAACTGTCACAAGTTATCAAAAGCATTTTTTGACACTCTGATTGCGTCTGTTCTACATTCAGGCCATGAGTGAAACTCTAAAACCAATATCTCAAGCAAACATTAGATAAACGAGCTTTGGTAGAGAAACTGGCGAAACGCACTTTACAAAAAAGGAGGAAATACGTAAATTCCGAATGAATACCGTGGAATGAAGATGTAATGGTGGCTATTAAATGAGGTAGAAGGTATATAAAAAGGTAAGAACAGCCCAGAGGCCATTTCCTGTAAGATATTTTATCTTGCAGGCCACAGTTCACTGCCAACTTGATTTAATGTCCAACTTAATTACAAGCAATGAATCTCCTTTCTTCTCTATACCTTACTTACCGATTGTTCCAGGATAAATTATTTAATCCTTCGACTAAATAAATAAATTGTTATTGCAGGGTGCTAACCAGCCAATGTATACCGTATGTTGTTAATGAAAGTTTTGTGGGTGAATAAGATTCTGTGGTGAAAGCTGTAGGTCATTATTATTCTTGACATTCTCTGACAAAGTGAAATTTATTAACCTTCTTGCCCTTTTCAGCTCTTTCCAAAACCCCAGAGGATAGCCCAGGCAATATCTGAACCAAATATTAATAATGATTTTTAGACAATAAAAAATTCGATGACTTTACTAAATTTTATTAGCCAATTAAATAAAAAACTAGTCCTGATACCTCACCATCAGATAGTATAAAAAAATTTTGTCTCATCTCATCTCGAGAATCAAAAAGTTGATTTTCCTCAAAATGCATAAACGGTGCTTTAAGATTGCGTTGGGTCCCCCACCTTAAGGGTAATTGTCAACTTTTTCCTTAAATCAGCAAGTTTATGAATTTTTTTTTCTTATACTAACTACGTAGTCATCAATTAAAGTTTTTATAATGAAAAATAAATTTCCGAGCTGGGACCCTTTTTAAATAATGGTTATTACGTGGTAACTTATTAATAATGATTTTTAGACAATAAAAAGCCAATAAATAAAAAGTATAAAAATATAATTATTATCATAACCTTTATATAAAATTTATTTAATATTTTTTAATTATGACACAAAACTACTACATTGTTGGCTTAGTAAGTTCATTATTTAGTTTTATAGAAGTGATCGAATTTATTTTATGTTTATCATCATCTTTCTTAAAGTTCGATAATCGATTAGAAAAAAAAAAAAAAAAAAAAAGTTCCTATCCCCAGAATAAACAACAGTGATTAAAATAAATAACAATATAGAACAGAATAAATAGCAAACTGTAAAGATGAATCTCAAATAAAAATTATAATCAATAAAGGCCATGTTTTTATTTCAATTTTTATGCGTAAGAATATAAATGAATAAAATGAAAGAATAGTCGACACTTTTTGCCGACTACAATAGTAGCTGATTAGTCGATTTTACGACTAGTCGTCAACTATTCGGCCCATCTCTAATAATAACTAAGATTTACTTTTTCTAATCACTATTGTCTCAAAAAGGTTTTCTATTTCTTGAATTTTGCAAAGCGATTGATTCTACATTATTTTTCATTGTTGAAAAAGTGAGGAGCTGTTTTTTTACTTCCGCAATAGTTTAGAATTAGGAGAAATGCTTTAAAATTGTAATAATTAGACTTTTGAAGTGTGCTTATGAAACACGGTATAAGATTCTTTATATGTATTTTAATACCATAATTTTATTTTATTACTTTAAAAAATTTTAAATATTAATTATTATTAAAATTTTTTTATTTATTTATTAGGATACAAAAACACACATTCCTGGAACTATGTATATATTCATATTAATA
Organism: Euschistus heros; assembly: GCA_003667255.2. Classification (NCBI taxonomy): domain Eukaryota; kingdom Metazoa; phylum Arthropoda; class Insecta; order Hemiptera; family Pentatomidae; genus Euschistus; species Euschistus heros. The sequence goes on along the minus strand of RCWM02000451.1, from coordinate 321,422 downwards.
GTGATATGGATTTTTTTGGATATTCCGATATTTTTATATCGATACTTTTTGTTTCGATATATCGATTTTTTCTCTATTATAAAAATACAACATAAAACTATATATGTATGAAATATGTTACAAATTTTTTTTTTTTTTTATAAAATTATTTTAAAAGGGAAAGTTTTTAATGCAAATTTTTCAATTTTATGTAGTTTGCCTAGGAACTATGTTGGTACTGTTTCCACTTCAGCACCGAAACGGAAATTATTTTCTAGAGCAAGGCGAACCATCTCTTCCACAAGAAATAAATTAAGGGGAAACATTTTGGGATAGTTACTTATCCTACAACCAACTATATGACGGATATGTAGGAATTGAATTGTTGAATAGCAGCTTTGATATCTGACTAAGAATAAATATCTAGTGCCTACTGTTCAATGAATAATAAATACTTTTAAATTTTAAACACTTGAAATAATTGTGTTCCTATTTAAGTTGTGAAATAAATTAAGGTAACACCAGCCATTGCTCCATACAGATATGTTTATAAATATAAATATCTATAAATGGTAGGACATTATGTATAAATGATTAATTATAAATAGACCTATTATTGGTTACAAATAACTGTGTGTGATTTTAAGCAATAGTAAATTATAATTTTAAACTCAAAATTGCCACTTGGAAACCATTTTAGATGTATGAATGCAACTTAACAGCAAATGCGGAATGAAGCAGAAAAATCACGAAATCACTAATCAAAAATAACTAATCTCGAAATTACCTTGGTACATCACAAACAACAAATTTCACTCAGATTTATATGTGCCAACAATAAATGAACTTATTCATACGATTTCCTTAAAAACCTAATGGACATAATAACATACTCAATAATGAAATAGTCTCAACTGTTTCACTTTATAATTAAAAAAAATAAATGTTTGCTACTTTTATAACAAAATTATTTAAAGAAATCCAAATAAAAAAAATTAAAACAGTTACGTCTAAAAATATTATTACACTAGAAGGCGGAAAAAAGAACATAAAATTAATTTATTTTAATCTCTCTTTATAATTTAAAGTGAGAATTAATGCAGGAAGAACTGTCGCCTCCAGCCTTTTTAATTTAACAATGGAAAAATAATTTAGCTACTAGATAAATCCAGACTAATCTAGGCCGTATATTTGGTAGAGAATGACTCAATTTATGCAGGCTATGATATTTCTAGTGAGGAAACAAAAAACCCACCTGGGCGAAGAAAGGTTTAAAAAACTAAGTAGATTTAGGTTCGATGATAAAACAATCGTTAATTAGGATTAATCTAACAACTTTCAATATTTTTTTTTTAATGTTGATATTTATAACTGTATAAAATACATAAGTTTGATATATGTGAGGAAATATGTTTACAATAAATTTTAAATAACTAATGAAATAACGACCCATTGATAGCACTTCAATAAAATGTAATAAATATATCTCTTTTATTTTCTTTTTAATACCTTAATTTTTAAAAATAAGCGTTCAGAATTATCAAGTACCACGAGTTTTCAGTTTGAGAAAATGATCTAATGGAGACTTTAACACAGTAGACGTACCCTTAAAACGTACTCTGGGGTGCTGTTGTTATTTTTTGGTTGTTATGAGTACTTATTTTTATTTAAAGTGCGTAAGTATGAAGTATTAACATATATAAAGATACATTGCAAGTATTGTTAGTTGATGATCGGAACGAATTTTTGGCACCATATGCACTGTGTGCGGCTTTTTTGCGATTACATGAAAAAAATCTCAAGGCTGTTGCTTCCTTAGTTGATGTTACCTATGGCAGTGTTTTAATTTTTAAGACTTGTTTCACAAGAGAGCGGAGAGAAGATTGTAAATTCGAAAAATTGAAATGATTGAACTTATTTGGTCTCACAAGTTCACAAGCTCACTTTGTAAAGGTTCTTTCTTTTTTTTTCTTTTTTCTTTACATGGATTTTTCGATCATTTTAATAGTATCAACGAGTTGAATCCATCAATATCTAAACCCAGCTATATTCCTTGTGAATGTATATGTGTGGCACAACTGACCTCAATTTTCAACACCTTCAGTTGAGTTGTGGAATGCATTAATTTCAGGAATCTTTACTGCATTGGGTTTACCACTTTCAATTTTTTACAAATTTCTAAAACAAATGAATATAGATTCATAAAAAAATGGATCAACTCATTGTCATATAATTGTGCCAAACTTAAGAAACTAGCAGAAAGATCAAGTCACTACCTCATTGTAGTGAACTAATATGGAATTGGTGGACCATTATAAAGAAATCAGAAGACCTATTAAGGATTAATACTTATCTATAATATATTACCTGATCATATATAAGCTATTACGAATACAGTTGTGTGTCCGGTCTAATATTTTTAAAAACGTTGCTATTTTAGTTATATGATTGTTCAAATTATGATGGAAAAACTGAAAGTGGAAAGACATATGCTACGCCATAAGACATGAAGGATGATCTGCATAGGTTAAATGAGAGGAATTGGAGAAGATTTCAGCCGACAGATTCGCTGGAAGATGTCCAGGAATGTAGTTCCAGGAAGCGAGTGAGCGTGAGTGTGAGGAGTGGAATCCCTTACAGTAAGCACAAAGGATTTAGGGACACCTACAGCCTACATAATTTATGGGCCATTTATTTTATTGCTGTAGAAGATGAATAGGAAAGGGCGAACAAAGACGAATAGAATGAATATGTAGGACCTATAGACGGTATTCGAAAACAAACAAACAGACCAAATAATGGTGTCCAATAATGATTCACCATGAAGTAACGTTAAACGAGGTACTTTTCGTTATGAAACATACAAGCCTAAGTTAACAATTTCAATACGTTTTATTATATGCTTCCAGCTTAACAAAAGATAAAATCATTTAAAAACAAAAAAATATATAAATAAGAGTGATAAGAAGACAGGAAGAATCGTGAGTCTACAGGAAAGCAAATTATTATTGAAACAAAACAAATTTGTTCAAATTATTCATGAAAGGTACAGTTGATAAATTTAATTGCATGGCATTTTTAATGTCGAAGTTTAAAAATTAAAAGGTAAAATGTATTCGTAAGTAAACATGAAGGACAAAGGTGTAATACTGTTTATTCCCCTCTCTAACCTCCTAAAATAGTTGCAAATTTAACAATTTCATTTATTTCTTAAATGAAATTTTTTTTTCAACTTGCCATCCCTCTCCGGATGAGAGCAACTGGTTATGATTTTTGTAACATCTGTTAATAAAATTACATCCCTAGATCAATTTTATGTATTAAGTAATAAAATATATATATGTTATAGTATGAGGATTTCATAAAAATAAATTAAAACCCCTACCGCTCATGAAGTGTCTTGGGTCCTATGCCTATATATAGTACTTTCTTGACTATCGGTTGTGTAAGGTAATTTGGTATGGATCGCATTCAGCCGCCAACAACCCGAGATGATAGTTAATTACTGAACAAATAATAACTTTATCTTCCTTCTACAATTAACAGCAAATAGGTAAAAAACACACAAAAATGATAAAAATAATAAACAATACAATATTTATATTATGTTTCTGCACGAATATAATATAGTCCTTTGGCAATATTTCAAAATGATTATAATTAAAAATGTTTATATTATAAAAAATATGTTAAACAATTACCAAAAGGACCAAAATCTAAAAGATTAAACGAGGTGAGAGAGTTCCCTTTAAAAAAACTTAATAGCTAAATCAATTTTCATAAAGAACAACAATTGCAGTCTATCCTGCGACCGGTTAAAATCTTTTACTATTGGAAGATTTCAAAATAGTATCCTTAAGGGTCCTCACAGAAGAGTGTCATTTTAAATTTTTTTTTTTTTTTTTTTTAATAACAATTTATTGAAATTTACAACTGTATAATATTACATCAAATAAATGTGCTGTTACCTATTACAATAACGTGACAAAACTTGTAAAGAACTACTCATCAGTAGCACTTTAATAAAAAGTCTACACTGGAAGGTCTCTGGGCCATCTTCTTTTCAGACGCCTCGGAGGATTATCAGGAATGGTGTGGGAAGCAAGTAGAGAAATTAGGGGATTTGAGTGGTTATGGAGCTTACTATGAAAGGATTGATATCTCGTTTGGGCTAAATCTGCAACATATGGAACATTAAGATCTTTATGGATAAGTTTATTGGTGACAAAGTAAGGTGCATTGAGGATTTTTCGAAGGATTTTGGATTGTAAGGATTGGATACGAGATGAATTGGATGGTTTAGTGGAGCCCCAAAGCTCAACTCCGTACGTCCAGATAGGTCTAATCATAGTCAAGTATATTAGTCTTTTGTAATTAATTGGGAGCTTTGAAAGTTTGTCTAGTAAATGTTGAAGTAATCTGTAACGACGGGCAGTTTCTTGTCTTTTTAGTCTTGTATGTGGATTCCAAGTAAGACGTTTGTCCAAGTGGGGTCCAAGGTAGCGGATCTGTTCAACAGGGATTAGTGGAATATCATTAAAGGATACTGTAGGACAGGAAGTCGTGGGCTTACAACGAAGGGTAAAGGTTATTTGGTGAGTTTTTTTGGACTTATTTTGATTCTCCATTTTTGACACCATTCTTGAAGGGTTAGGATATGGGATTGGAGTGTTTGGGAGACAATGAAGGGGTCATTGTTTACTGATAACACACATGTGTCATCAGCGTAAGTGGTGAGGACAGTGGTAGGATGAGTTGGAATATCAGCTTTTAAAAATTAATTGAATTTAATCAACTTTTAAAAGTCCGGACTGTCCAAGGATGTACGTCCGAAAATCGGTCGAAAAAATCGTCAGATCCTAGCAGACCGAAATTAGTATCGTTCAGTAGCGTTATTTAATATATTTTAAATATAGATTAAAAGTTAGTTTAACATTAGATAATATCCAATTGAACCAAAATTTCGGAGAACAATATCCAAAAACTTCGTGAAATATCTGAAAGAAGTAAATACAATCATATTTGAATGGTTTAAAATATAATTATAATAATTATTTCGCTTAGAATTTCTAATAATGATTTTTTGCAAACAACATTTTAATGAATGGATGTATGATCTGAATTTTTTGTTTTTAGCTTTTAGATGGTTTAGCACAGCCTGCGGTAGTACTTACCTTCTAATTTGCAAGACATTATATCCCTGCGGGTAGCATATTGCGCCTAGGCATTCCTCAGCGGCAGAATCCTCCTCCAAGACCTTTTTAAGATATCATATTTAGTTTACTTAATTTTTCTATTAAGTTCATTAGAACTATCTTGAAGTTTCGACTAGCAAGATATTTTAATTTTAATTTTATTTTGATGATTTTTTTTCTTGTTTTCCCTCTTATAGTAACCCTTTAATTATTTAAATATCTGTACATGCTCCATGCAATTAGCATATTACATGTATCTAACATGTTTAGTATTTTATGAAATATGTGAAATAAATTAACAAACACAACGCCAAAAACATAGCCACCTTAATTACCTTACCTGTTTGTATAACATATTATTATGTTGTCATAAATTCATTGTAATGTATGAACTATCTAATACAATTCTGAATAGAACAAGCAATATTTTAAAAAAATATTTTATCAATTAAATCTATAATCTCAGGAAATTATTGGGTTGCCCCGAAAATGATGCAGGATTTCATTTTTTCATTAAATCCCCTATCTGGATAATGAACTGTTTACGTTTGATAGATTACTTATTTGTATGGACGCATTCATTTATTAATCCTTTCCTAAAGAAAAATTTCTGTTTACACCTGTAGAATGTCACTGATTTGACACAATTCATTTTGCAATGGGATAAAAAAATAATTTTACTCTGTGACAAAGTCCCTTAAGAATAAGAAATAAGTACAGAAATAAATCCAATTACATCAGGCCAGAGACAGTATAAAAATAAAAAATAAAAAAATAAGAAAGATAATATAAATACTAACTAGAGATAGAGAAAGAAACGTTTCACTAATTAAATAAAAAATAAAGGCCTATGGTACAATGCTTATTATGGTGATAAACATATAAAATTATTTAAATATTATATACAAAGTAAATATTATATTATAATACAAATAAGAAGAATGTGTACTATCTAAATTATAAAAATAGTTACTGCTAGGGACAAGAATATAATTTAAGTAAGTAAGTAGATAGTTTGCATGCTTCATCTTGGATAAGAATCAGGAACTGAAATTAGAGGTATTGGAATGTTTTAAGGGATTTTGCTTGTCTGATATGAAGAAGGATGGAATTCCAGAGGTTGGTTGAGCGGAAGAGATAGGAGCGTTGGAATACAGAAGTTCTATGGGATGGAGTTTATAGGTTGTGTACATTGAGTTGACTGCAGAACTGAAGCATATTGTAAATATACAAAGGATAGAGGATATTGATAATTTGGTAAAGGAATGTTCTTAGGAAATATTATCAACGGAAAATAGGATAAAGCAAAATTAATTTGGAAGAGAGGTGGGAACTATGGGATCGCCTACGGATATAGAAGACAAACCTAGGAAAGCAGTTCATGGTTCTCTTTAATCTGCCCTTGAGTGCCGTCGGGTGGGTGAGGGAGTATAAGGAAAGATACCAAAGGCCAGTGTTGACTGGGGAAGAAGATGACGAATGGATTCTTTGTCATCCTTTTAAAATAGTTTAAGAAAATAAAATATAGTTACAGAGTTTGGAAAAATGCTTAAAAATAAGAAACTCTAAGAACACTTTAAATAAGATAAATATGAAGTGAAGTTAAACAGAAGCTAGTTGCAGAGGTCATTAAACAGCCATCGATTCAAGAGAGCTGCCGCTAAGCCCTGTCCCTTAGTTCTCTGATTTATGGTTCATAATGCATTCAAACGAAATCCTTTTTAGTTTTAGTTTCAGTTTTAGATCTATCATGCAATGAATAATTGAAATACTTGATGAGAATCCGCTTTCTTTCTACGATCTACTTCTCAAGAGGTGAAAAACAACGGATTGACATATGGGGTTGTTCATGAACTGCATTTTTATAAATTATTTTTAACATGCAATTATTAATTATTAATACAGACCTTAAAGAGGTCTATATTTAAAAAAAAATAAAGGCCATCTTTTTTTCAGATGCCTCGGAGGGTTATCTGGAATGGAATGCGAAGCAAGTTGTGATACTAATGGATTTGAATATTTGTGGAGTTTTCTATAAAAGGACAGATATCTGGTTTCAGCAATTGTAAATTGTTTGTGACAAAGTTAGGAGCATTTAGGATTTTCCTAAGGATTTTGCATAATATGGAGTGGATGCGAGATGAATTGGATGGTTTAGCGGAGCCCTAAAGCTCAACGCTATATGTTCAAATGGGTCTAATTACTTTTATGTAGATGAATCTTTTTTAATTAATCGGAAGGTTTGAACGTTTGCCGGGTAAATGTTGTAGTCAAAAACTAATGGTGTCCTAGGTAGCGGGATCTTTTTAAAGGGGATCAGTGGACTATCATTAAAGGATACTGTAGGACAGAAACGGAAATTGTAGGTTTACGATGAAGGTTAAAGGTTATTTGATGGGATTTGTTTTAATTCACCATTTTTGGCACCATTCTCGAAGGTTTAGGTTACGGGATTGGAGTGTTTGGGAGGCAATGAAGGGATCATTGTTTACTAATAACACACAAGTGTCATCAGGATACGTGGCGAGGATGATCCTAGGGGCGCATCAGGGTATCAGCTGTATACATTGTGTAGAGGATGGGGGCCTAAGATAATTGTGTTAAACCTAAGTGTTTTGTTGATTTGTTGTCCCTGTGGAATGGTCGATTTCTAATTTACCAAAATTCTTCGATTTTAATTCTTATTAGTTTACCATGTAGTATAGGACAGTTCGAATAATCACTGAATAAATATTTGACTATTGTTACTATAGTTCGCAAAAATATATAAAATAATTATGTGTGCGTATCTATTATTTAAACTTTTATCCTCAAACATTATTGCTTATATGTTACAAGGCTGAATTCTGTACATCAACATTTGCAATCTTTATTTAATCAGTTGCAGTGCTAAAGTTTTGCAAAGTGTAAAAGTTGAAAACAGATATAAATCCATTACAATATATATATTTTTACAAATGTTCAATATGAAATCTGGTTTTTAATAGCTGCTTTTGACATTTTTTTCTCCTGTTTTCAGCAGTTTAGGAAAGAGTTTTCCTGGCCAGTCGTTCTTCCCTACTTTATTTCAAGTCATTCATTAGTTGATGTGATCCCTCATCCAACTGTTTTTTAGCTTTTGATATACCTAATGTATACGAAGGCGTCCATCGTAGTAGTTGTTGATGTTGGAAAGTCAAATAAGAACATGCTTGGTAGTTTTAACAAGTGCTTTTGCAACAATTATACTTTTTCCTGTTTTCTTGTCATGGTTTACAGGCACAAAAAATTCACCTTAAATAACTCGACATGGTTTGTATACTAAATCATCTAACCTTTCTTGGTTAAAAATAATGTATAGGTATTGGGCACGAAAAATCCTTCTAAGTTTGATCAGGAAGGTTTCGCTGCTTGTGTAATAGTTATGATGATAACCAGATCGTTTATGGCCATCAGTAATTTATGTCTGAGATTGCATAGATATTTAGTCATAAAACTGTGTTATATATATTTATATTGATATTATGTAATCAATTGTGATCTTCTTGTGAACGAAATTAATATAAAATAATTAATAATAGTTATAGCGTATTCCATTCAATAGTAGATTAACATATAACGCAATGAGGAAAAAGACATTTGAAACAATGTCTGATTAAAGTGAATGTAATTATTGGAATATTTAGCTCTCCAGAATACAACAAGATAAATAGAACTGTCCATCATTCAAAGTATTAATTTATTTGCGTATTTGTTCAGTGCTTTCATCCTCGCCCTCTGTTATTTTTAGGTTTATAGCTGAAAGCGCGTGGCATCTATTGGAATGAATTATAGTGGTTTGGAATAATATTATTTGCTTTCGAACCTTGTTGATCTGTTAGCAATAATAGGTGCTGCTGTATTGTCATTATCATAGTGCCAACGCCAGAAGAGCTATTTTATATATTAATTTAATTTAGTGGCATAAGCCCTCATTTATTTTGCTTATTCCTCAACATGTTTCGGGATTTCATTCCCCATCTTCAGAATTCTAAAACTGTACACTCTACATAAATATTACTAATTAATCCTACAATTTAGAATACAAACAATAATTTACCTATTCACTGTGATTTTTAAACATTATCATAAATTTAAAAGACACTGTTCACTTTAAGTCCACTGAACAACGTTCAACTTTTGTTTACACTTATAGCTTCACACTTATTAACTAAAAACTATTTTAACCTATTAATAATTTATTTGTATTCCGTATGTCTTGTTTATTTTATTCTTTTAATTTTTTATTTAATTTTATTCATTTATATATTAAATTTTTAATTTTTGCTTCTACTTTTAATTTTTCTATAATATTTGGGTAATTCGTTCCTATTTTGTCTATGTCTTTTATTATAATTGACCGCATTATCTAATGTTTTATTAATGTACTAGCGTCCCCCGTCGCGGCTTCGTCCGCTGTTATAAGCAAAGAACTTAAAATTAGATAATTTTAACTAAAAATTACTTGTTTATCGAAAAAAAATTTTTTTTATCAAAGTATGCAATTAAGCGTTATTTCTTCAATAACATTTTTACGCATAGTTGCAATTTTTAACCCGGTTTAAATTGCACTGATTAAGTGTTAGGAGATTACACAAAAGTATTTTTAATATCTTATAATGTTTATACTCTTGCTGGTAATGGACTGCATTATCAGAGCTTCAAACTAAAGGCCGATGAATCATATTTTTACACACAATATCAAAAATTCACATAGTGTAGCTATTGTTAAAGCTATTTTGTTATTATTTTTACTTTAATTTTTTCATTTCATTATGTCTCTGGCCAGATGTAACTGGTTTTATTTCTGTACAGATATAACACTGTTTTACAGATCTGCCAGGATCTGACGATTTTTCAATAGGTTTGTCTAGAGCACTAAACCGGGAATGGGATTTCGGACGATAGTTTGAAAACAATTCATGAAAACATATTTAAATCAATTAACTTGATGAAACAGTCAAACTACTTTATTTTTAGAACGCAAATGAAAGACATTAAACTTCTTAAGCTATTCTTAAGGGACTTTGTCCCAGAATAAAATTATTTGTCTATTCTATTCTATAATTAATAGCCTAAAATGAAATTTATTTGCTTTCGAGACAAAATGAACCAGCCTCTCTATTTAGCTCTCTTTCTCAAGGCTAATAAATATTCCATGGTGCTTATGGATATTTATAATGTTTATACATATTAATTGAAATCACAAATGTCAGTCTTAAAGTTATGCAACCTATTATTTTTTATTTATTTTTTTTAGAGATATAACTCAAAATGTATTGTTGATTCTTATATAAGATATTATATAACATATTTTCTTTGCTGATTTATTATCAAAAATTAGTTTAAAAAATATTTTTCCGTTTGGAAATTAGGTAGTCAGGTGTCTCATCTGATGAACAGAAACGTTGTATTTGTTAGTAAATTGTTTTTCTTTTTAATCTTTTAACAATTATTAATTCGGTTATGACTTCCTATTTATTATTCAAATTTCATGTTAACACCTTCTATAACTGACATATTTTCTCAACGTTGGAATATATTTTAACATTTTTAAAACCTAAAATTTATCTACTATGTTCTAGAATAGGGTAAAAATATGATTCAAAATGAGCTGGGTCTCAGTCATAGGAATCCTTTGGGAAAGACCATTTATTCAGTTAGTGTTCCATTCAAACCTCCCCTCGATCCTTTAGACTTCTTGACAAATCTCCATACTATGTTCCCTCTGGTCTCATTAATCTTGCGAATTCTTTTGTGAGTACTATTATGAATCCCATTAGTTATACCTTTACTTTATAATTTTCAGGTTGCTTACATTAGCGCCATACTTTTCTCTCTATAAATCTTAATTATTGGTTTTCTAGACTTCTTACTTCCATTGAGTATTCTAACTGAAAAGTAAAAAAAAAAATAAAATAAAATAAAAATTCGATTACTTTGTAGGAAATAATGTTAAATGATTTTTCTTATAATCTCAAACTTATTAGACAGAGATCAGATTTAGGCATTGTTTGACAGAAAAACTCAATTTCTCTCTGACTGGGAAAAACAATAGAATATGCATATTTTAGAAAACATTCAACCATATACAGAATGATTGCCCTCAATTTGAAAAGGATAGATACGGTTTTCACAGGAGCGTTGTTCTGAGCGGTAGAAAATGGCTACTTCCAGAAAATAAAAAAAATTTAAAATTATCAAACGGAATTGAAAAAAAAAAATCGTCTCCAACATTGGTTTCAAGTTGATAAAACTTAAGAAAAATGACATGATATTAAAAGAAGAAATCACTTGATAAATTGGTTTTATCGCGCACTTCTTTTCATAGTTATTCTGTAATGGTACTATATACTTTGGACTATATTTTGTATTCTGTTTATTTTTCATACTTTTTATTTTAATTATGTTATCACTTTAAAACGATAACTCTACGAATGATAAAATATTACGCTAGACCAAGCAATTAATTAATTACTCAATTTCTTCCGTAGGGGAATTTAAAAGGGGGAAAAAGAAAAAGTGCTACGTAAATTATGTGTACGAATTCTAGTAAAAATGAAGAAACTATTTTTTTTTTTTTTTTTTTTTTTTTTTTTTTTTTTTTTTTTTTTTTTTTTTTTTTTTTTTTTTTTTTTTTTTTTTTTTTTTTTGAGATTTCAAACTTTTTTGTTATTACCTATACCAGATTTATCATTCAAGATATCCACAGAATTATAAATATATATATATACAGTGAACAATAATGTATATTAAATGACTCCACATAAAAAAAAAAAGAAAAAAAAAAGTAATATGTGGGTTTTAGACTAGGTCGCTCCAAACCGATACTTTTCTCCCCCCCCCCCACACTTCTAAGACCAAGAGATATCAGATCTGCTCTCCCAGTGCACCTCTAATGTCAAAATAACCTTGGTTGCTGTAATATTCATTATATATTTCAAGTTACACGAATAACGTGCTCAAAGCATTTTATTCCTTTTGTATTAGAAAACATTTATTGTTGACATTAATTTATTTGCTTTTTATTGAGCGCTACAGTCCTAGTCGGACCTTGGCTTCACAAAGTACAGACAGCCATTCCTGTCTATCTTCCGCCTTCCTCCTCCAACCATTCACTCCCACTTTTTTTAGGTCATCCTAAACGTTGTCCAGTCATCACAGCCTTGGTCTTCCTCGCAATCTTTTTCCTCCCGGCCTGCCGTTCATAATCTTTGATGGAAGCCAATCTTCCGTCATCCTTTGCACATTCATGTTGATATTAGACCTAATTTTTTCTAACATTATGCTTAACCACCAGGTGTTTTCCGCAATTAAAAGTACCTATATTATAGATATAGTACCTATATTAAAGAGGCTGGACCTGACTCCGAAGTCGATCCATGGCTGAAATTATATACGTACATTAAATTTTTCAATCTTCAGCCGGACTTGAACTCGAGACCGGGGGCTTGGCAGTCTAGGTCCTTACCCACTGAGCTACTGCACCACCATAACTTATTTTCATATTCCTTCATTTGGATCAAGGAAAACTGTTTTACTTAGAGATTAGAGGTATACAATGCCTATTGCTTGCTTCTCTACTCAAATATTCTTTACTTTTCTTTTTCCTTTCAGTCTTATCTGCAACTTGTGATTAGCTAACAAATTTAAAATAATTATTAATCAATATCTTTCTTGAGAAGCATATACAATTCGTTTTATAGGTCCAAGAGCTTTCCAATATAAATGGTCAACACATTTCACCCTCCTGGGAGTACACCCTGTTGACTGATGACAATCTTTAGATGGGCCATCCCGGTAATGACAAGCCATCTGGGTGACATAAAAATAGCATTCAATGCCAACAACACGGAAGGAGGGGTTCCAGATGGGAGATGATATCGCCCAAGTTATAGTATCTTTGCTTTCCTTGTTATGCCTTTGAAACCTTATTCCCTTGATAGTGTAGAGTACAAAATTGAAAAATGGATTCCATTATTCAACACTGTATACATTAGTTGTTTGTATTTACACATTAAATTTGCAAATTAGGAATTCCCATAATTAATTTATAAGTAAAATTGAAAGTTATATATATTCTGTTAGCCTAATACAACTTATACCTATCGTAAAAATAAACGAAATGAATGAAATGAAAAAATAAACTTTATTCTGGGACTTACTGTACCCTAAGAATAAAAATAATGCACAGTTACAAGTACAATTGTATGGCCGAATAATTTACAAATTAAATGCTTCAGTTATTACAGCATACATTTTTGACAGGAAAAAAATATATATGAAATAATAATACTAATAACATAAAATACAATCGTATATATATATATATATATATATATATATATATATATATATATATATATATATATATATATATATATATACACATAAAAGAAAGATAAAGAAAAAAAAAAGTAATTCTAAGTATTTATTTAATTCTTTACATATTTGCGGAACATTGATTGTCCAAAAGATATAAAAATAAATTATTTTTAAAGGAAATTAGGGAAGCTGCTTTGCGAATAGAAGTAGGTAGGAAATTCCAGAAGGAGGTAGCACGAATGATGAAGGAGTTTTCAAAGGAAGCAGTTTTATGTGAAGGGATATACAGGTTAAAAGGTGGGATCTAGTATTTAGGAGGTGGATAGAAGATCGCAGAGTTAATAAATCAAGAATATAGGAAGGTTTTTTGGTTTTTAGAAATGGGAATAGGAAAGTATACAGAAAGTATTGCCGTCGGAATTTAGAACCGAGCCACCCAAGCTCAGAATATTGGCAAGTGACGTGTGAAAACCTGGGGATCCCGAAGATAAATCTTATGAAACAGTTCATCAGTCTCCCCAGCTTCACCTCGAGATCCCCAGACAGCCTCCCATAAACCAAGCAACCGTAATCAAAGCAAGGGAAAATAAGAAAGGGCATTAGAAGTTGACGGGTATTCTGGGAAAAGGAATCTCGAAATCTATGGAGTTGTTTAAGAATTATGATGGGTTTTTTTTTCGGAAATTTGGGAGATATAGTTGTTCCAGGATAGGTGTTGATCAATGGTAACTCCTAAATTTTTAATAGAGTTTTGGACCTGAATAGGTAGGTTATTGGGGTAAAGGAATGGATATTAAGGAAGGGTGTTGAGGATGGGTTTTGAACCGATGAGGATAGCCTTAGTGTTCTTTGGATTCAGATATAACTTATTCTTCACTGCCCAACGGTTGATGGTATCAATGTCCGCCTGAAGTTTACGAGATGCCTCGAGCATATCTGAAGGATGGAAAGATAGGTAGATTTGAAGGTCGCCTGCATATAAATAGGTAAGTACATAAATAAATGTTGTTTGCTGATAGACGAAAACTTCCATCCAATACTTTTTTTTTTTCTTCATTTTCTTGGCTAAACGTTATATTTTTATTTAGCTATTTACGTCTCCAAATTCATAATTCACGGTATATGAAACGAATTAGGATTAAACGTAGCACATCCAGATTGCTTAATAGCTTCCTATAATATCCAAACATAATTATCTCTGATAGAAGATTGGTGTAACAGCTGGAGGATCAAAAGTTAATAAATCGAAATGTACCCACGTAACGTTTACCCTCCACCACACATCCAGGCCTCCTGCTTATATCAGTAATATTTCGCTACCCATAGCTGACACAGTACGGTATCTTGGCTTCTGCTTAGATATAAGACTTACTTGGAACCCTCAAACTAGACTTAAAAGGTAAGAACTTAACAGGTATGATTTCAGCCAATTATACGGACAACTATAAAAGACATCCCAACTATCCATTGAAAACAACCTCCTCATATACAAAACCATCATTAAAACTATTTAAGCCTATGTACTTGAACTGTGAGGGACAACAAAACAATCGAATATCTAAGGCATTTAAACCTCCCTATCCTAAGTCCTTCGTACTATTTTAAATGCATATTATGTCTCCAACAAAACCCTTCATAATGATCTCAATAAATCTTTTGTCCTTGACCTGATACCCCTTAAGTTATCCAAATTCCAGCAAAACGTTTCCAACACTGGTTTACAGATCTGCCAGGATCTGACGATTTTTTGAGGCCGAGGAAGGACATCCTTGGCCACTCTCTCCATCCACAATTAGAATTAGCTTTTTAGTCCTTAAGGATTGCTGTTTTAACGGTTTTTTTAAGTTATCCAAAGGATAACTTCCTCCATTGTTGTCCTCCAGGATACTGTTTTAAAATATTTAACGGTTTTAAGATCGCGGACCTAAAAAGGACACTTTTTAAAAAATATTTGACTATTTGACTGTTTTAAGACGGCGGAAGGATATTAATTCGTTGTTAACTCTACGGGAGGCTGAATATAGTTTTTCAACGCTAACAGTGGATTTCACAACAGTATGTTTTTATTAGCGGGCTGGCATGTATATTTTACGGGGTTTGATTAAAACTTCATTTATTGATTCTTATAGTAAATTTAATCAGCTTTAAGATGAAAAAAGTAATGTTGTATCAGACAAATAGTTTCAGAGTTTTATGCAGTATCTAGTAGTACGCATTATATTATAGAATTATAACCAAATTTTAAATATTATGAGTTATAGTGTCATGTTTAGTTAGACAGTAGTTATGCTGTGTGTGTAGCAACCTAATAAAGTTTGGCAGCAGTATGTTTTTTATATCAATAAAGCATATATCTCTTGATAATTTTTCTTTATCTCCAATGAAAGAGAAAAAAAAAAAAAAAAAAGTAATCATTAAAATTATAAAGATAAGATTTTTAGCTTATTGCTTCTCCGATCTCTTCTACTAATCTTGAGATTCAAAATTGTTTTTTTCAGATTTGTCCTCACGTCTCCAAGAGGTTAAGTCCTACCCTTTCTTACACCGAAAATATTTTTCCGGCTTATTTCTTTACCAAGCTATTGCTTCGCGATCTCCTATTTTTCTCTTTGGAAATCTTTGATTCAATCTATACACTCGAGAACCAGCAGTGCTTATCCCTCCAACCTATATCTTTCCTTCCACAGATCTACACCACATGATAAATTCTTCGGAATCCACCTCTCAATCCTATGGTTTTCACTTCCTCGCAAAAATCGTTATACTCCTTAAACCTTAAAGGTTACTAGTCCATAAACTATATTTATTATTTTCATTTCAGTTTAAAATTAAACATTTTTTTATAATACACTCATTTTATTTTTCCTACATTTTTAATGTTTATTGTTTTTGAGCACATTGTATAGTGTTAATAAATTAGATTAACCAAGAGAACTGTATAGACATGCAAGATATATTATTAAAATTCCATGTTTTATTATTTACAAGCAATATTTTTCAATCAGAGGGCTTGAAACATAATTCATGAAAGTTTTTCTCATTTGAAGTATTGCCATCAATCTTGAGTAATTCCTAATTCGTGTCATATCGAAAGAGTAGCTTCCTGGAATTTATTCGAATTCTTATGAATCCGATCCATTAATATGGCCAACTGCCAAGCTTATTTGATTTAAAGGTTTTAGAGTCTCACAATTTCCATTGAGTTTATATTTCTTATAAAACTAATTAAATATCTAAAGTAAAATTAAATAATCCAGACTTAAAGATTGCTAACGATTAGATCAAAATTTAGTTTTTGCAGATTAATTTAAAAGGATTGGGCGAGATCAAGATGTTATTATATCAGGATAAAATTTAGATACAAATTTTTTTCTTTTTTGCAGATTTCGCCATTTTTACCATATCATGGATTATCAAATTTTATTTCCGCTCCACCCTAATATACTATAAGTAAATGTCCAATGAAATTACCATATTATGTCAATAGTAAAGAAACTACCTATTAGTAGCACCTTTATAAATGCCTTAGGGAGGCGAGGTAGCTCAGTGGGTAAGGCACTTGACAACCAAGCTCCCGAGTTCGAGACCGACTGAAGGCAGAAAATTTAATTTCTGTTATTTCGATTGTAGCTCGATTTCGAGGTCGGGAGACCCTCCTGGGGGCACACCCATCCTTTAAAAGGTGGGTACCCTTAAATGGGGAAAAACCTGGCGGTTGAGCGAGATTTAGGCCAAATCTCCTCCTTTTACAACCGTTGGCCTAGTAACAGTACATCCTTATCTAAGTACTAACTAAGAACTGACCCTTCATGGGTTGTAAATGGTACAGGTTTATTATTTATAAATGCTTTGCATTAGTTGGTCCATAAGCCATCTTCAGATGCCTCAGAATGATATCGGGAATCGAGCCATGGTTTTTAAAGATAACTATTGTGAATTATATGAGTATGAGTTTGAGCTAATCCAGTGTCGTATGGAACGTTTTGATCATTATAATCAGTTTATTGTTCGATAACATTACCTGTACTAAAAACTTTATCCTCGATTTTCGGTAGTGGTATCTCGGTTAAAAAATAAATTGATTAGCTAAAAAAGCTGACTAAATCAATTAAAAAAAACATAATTATTTAAGAAATAAATTCTTAAACAGAAAATGGCACATTATTTACATTATTTATGTAGATTTTAATAACAATTTAGGTAATGTTAGATAAAAAAAATATCATATTAAAGAGATGAATATGGAAAAGGCTCTGGGTTTGGTTTATTACATCAGGAATTGTAAATGTTACTAAAATCTATCAGTTATCACTGTAGATGGGTGCATTGATATTTCTCTGATTGTTTTATTGTTAAAGTGTAGGGCTCCAAAAGCAGGGTGAATATGTGATGAAATGCGAAATAATTTTTATTCTGGAATAACAAAAATACTCAAAGAATAACATTGAAGTCGCCTTTCTTTATTTTCTAATAGTGAATCCATATCGTCAACAATTTGCTGTAGCCATGGTTTTTAAAGATAACTATTATGAATTATATACTAAGGAGGGTATATATATATATATATATATATATATATATACGATTTACCGAACTTAACTGATAGTATGGGAAATAAATGGCTAATTGATACGGGTGCCACAAAAAATTATATACACCCCGATCACATTCCACATTTCTCGGAAATTTCTAAAGAGGATTTGCAATTCGAACACCTACGGGAACGGCGGAAGGATCACAAAGCGTGATAATTGACCTAATGCCCCTGATAGGAATTAATCAAAAAGTCAAATTTTTAATATTTCCATTTAGCGAAAGGTTTAATATTTTATTGGGCTACGAGACAATGAAAAAATTAAAATTAAAAATTAATTTAAAAAAAAATGAATTAAAATTTAAAAAGAAAAAATTCAAATTAGAAAATGACTTATTTTTATTAATGATAAAAACGAAATAAAAAACTTAATTCGCCACGAAACATATTAGTCCGGAAATAAAGGAAGAATTAATCGAAATTATTAGCCAACATGGCGAAGTATTAAAAAGGGACGACGAGAATTTAAAATCTACATGATTAATAAAACATAAAATAATAACAACAAATGAAAATCCAATTTATACGCGTAATTACCGTTACCCGGAACAATTTAAAAAAAAATTAATGATGAAGTTCAAAAAACTATTAAAAAGTAATATCATAAGACCTAGCAAATCGCCGTATAATTCTCCGCTTTGGATCGTACCGAAAAAAATCAGACGCGTCGGGACAGAAAAAATTAGAATGGTGATCGATTACAGGAAAACTAAATCAGGCTACGGTAAAAGACAAATTTCCCCTACCGAATATCGAAGATTTATTAAATAGACTAAGGGATCGAAAATATTTTCCACCATAGACCTCGCGTCGGGATTTCACCAAATTGAAATGGATAAAGATTCAATAGCTAAAACCGCGTTTTCCACCGAAAATGGGCATTTTGAGTTTCTACGTATGCCTTTTGTGTAATGCACCCCCAACCTTTCAGAGAGCGATGACGATGATGATACAAAATATCCCCAATTCTATGATTTACATCGACGACATAATAGTCTACTCAAAAAACGAAAAAGAACATTTAAATGATTTAAAAAGAGTATTTGAAGCCCTAAAAGAACATAACCTATCAATACAACTAGATAAAACCGAATTTTTTAAAACCGAATTGAACTTTTTAGGCTATATCGTAACCCCAGACGGATTAAAAAACAGACGAAAAAAAAAGAAGCAGAAAGCAATTTTAAATTTCCCCCATTCCGCGTAATGAAAAGACGACGAGACAATTTTTGGGCATGACGGGATACTATAGAAAGTTTATTAAAAATTACGCAAAAATTACCAGACCGATTTCTAATTCATTAAAAACAAAAATTTATGGCACAAAGGAAATTAAAGAAGCATGTCAAACTTTGACGGAAATGATGAGTAACACACCAATTTTAAATTATCCGGATTGGGAACGACCATTATATTATTAACTACAGACGCCAGTAATAAAGCCATCGGAGCCGTGCTCTCACAAAAAGACGAGAATGAAATAGAACACCCAGTAGCATTCGCGTCCCGAGTATTACAAAATGCGGAATTAAATTATAGTTCAATAGAAAAAGAATTACTAGCGGTAGTATGGGCAACCCAACACTTTAAGCCTTATTTATACGGTACAAAATTTCTTTTATGTACGGACCATAAACCTTTAACGTGGATTTTTTTTCAATGAAAAATGGTAACACGCGCATAATGAAGTGGGTTTTGGAAATTACAAGAATTTGAATTCGAAGTCAAACACATTCAGGGAAAAAACAAATTACGTGGCCGATGCACTTTCCAGGGGAAGCGACGAATTGAATCATAATAGCGACGTGGAGGAAATGGACGTCGAAGAATTATTAAATCAGGAAATAGCGGACGAAAACAATTCCGAGTATGACGCGATAATAGAGGACTTAGAAGTACCGCCGGAAGATGATTTAGAAACAATCCATTCCCAGGAATCTAGTAACGAACAAGTACGAATTTGTGAACCCGAAAAATGTATAAACATAGAAAAAATCAAATAATTATAAAAAGGGGAAATACAAAAATTAATTTCACTAAACCATTTGGGAAACGCCGATACGAATTAAACATTTATGCTAAATCAGATATCGCTTCATTATAAGAACAAATACTCGAACCTAATAAAACATACGGGATAATTTGTAAATCACCTAACGAAATAACCGAAAATTTATATGACGATTATTTTAGAACAATACAGCAAATAATAGAAACGGAATATCCATCGGTTAAATTGAAAAAATATAAAACAAATTGTAAATGACGTCGAAAACCCGAATGAACAAATAGAAATTATAGATAATTATCATTTAGGCAAAACAAAGCATAGGGGTATAAACGAAACATTCGAAAAACTTAAAAAAGAATATTATTTTCCAGGGATGCAAAATAAAATAGCCGAGTATATTAATAAATGCGAAACTTGTAAAGTTACAAAATATGACCGAAAACCTATAAAGACCAAATTTCAAATTACACCTACACCAGAAAGACCGTTTCAGGAATTAATGATTGACATTTTTAATTTTAACAACGCAATAATTTTCACAGCAGTAGACACATTTTCGAAACATTTATTTGCTCAAACCCTACAATCAAAGAACGCAATTAATATTTGTAACGCACTGACTAACTATATGACATACTTTCCCACACCTCTACAAATATCATTAGACCAAGGGACGGAAATGAAAAATAATTTAGTAAAAAACAGTTTGTGAAGAAAATAATATTGTCTTACATTATACTTCAGCCAGCCACTCAAACTCTTTGGGATTATTGAACAGAGTCCACTCTACCCTAAACGAATTATTGAGAATAATAGGAAAAGATTAGCGGTAATAGCGTACAATAATACCTTAAATAATAAATTAAAATTAACGCCCAATGAAATTACTTTCGGAACCTCCAGATTAGAGTCAGACGAAAACACCGACCTGACGGAACAATACGTATTAAAATATCACAAGGACCAACAGTTATTACATAAATTAATTAGATCCAAAATAAATGACGAAAAAGAAACAAGGACTGAAAAATTAAATAAAAATAGAGAAGACCCTTTGGATATTCAACGACAATTAGGAGATGTAGAATATTTAAAAAATACCCAAGCAAAAATAAAGAGTAGAGACAAATTTAAAAAAGTAAATGTACTAGTGAAAGATAAGAGACCGATTAAAACCCATATTGACAATATTAAAAGGCCCACTAGGAAAAAGAGAAAAAGAAACAATATATTTTAGACGACGATAATGAATCCATTCGCGTAAATATTTCGGATGTCTCGGATAACTATGACTCAGATAATGATTCTGATTAAAAATATTTAATTTTATTTAAACAATATTAAAATGTCTTAAAAATCTTTTATTTTAAATATAATAAATATAATGGTATTAGGAGTAATGTTTATGTTGTATTGAAAAGAATTATCTGTATTAAACTGACAATGCTGTAGTTTATTTTAATAAAGTCGGACTTTTGTATTTTGCTGTGAAATATTATATTCCATGTTAATAATGTAAAAGATCATTCAAAGCATTATTTTATTTCACGATAATATTCTGTTTGATTTATTTTGTAATTAATATTTTGAAGTCACTATCATAAAATTAGGATACTATTATTTTGTCTTGAAATATTATTTTGATTGATCATTGAAAAAGTATGTATTTTATTTTGAAATTATTATTAATTGTAATTATTGTAATTATTGTAAAGGAGTGTTTGAATTATTATTTTGATTTAAAATATTATTATTTTAATTGAGTAATTTTGAAGCTAAAAGTATTATTTGCAATAGAGGAAACTGATTCAAAGACTCTTATTTTATTTTGTCCTTTGTTTAAATAATGTATTATTTAGCATTAAGAAATATCCTATTATCTTTTAGTTATAAGGAAAATTGTACTTTAGCATGTAAGGAATTCTGTAACGTATAAACATTTTATAGTTTAAGCTTATTGTTAATATTAAGAAATGGACAAGGATATATATATATATATATATGTATGTATAAGGTCATGAAAAATTGCTGTCATATTAACTCTTAAAAAAATATAGTTTTTTTATGGTTAGAGAGAAGAACCTATGAAAAATAATTACATAATTAAGTATTGTCAACGTTAGCGGTATTGGTTCCTTGGAATCGACATTGGATTATCGATTCTCGACACCGATTCGTCTCTCGAGAATGAACTCATCCCTAACTGAAGCATTAATTGATTGCTCTATGTACTCGCCAACACTCATCATAGCGTACGATGTTTTCAAGAAGTTCCCTCATCGAGTATAGTTTGATATTTCAGTAGATTTTAGTGGACATGTGAATTTTCACTAGTAGTTCATATAAAACGTATATGTCATTAAGTTGACTAACTGTTTATAGATGAATGTCATTAAGTTATGTTATTAAGTTATATTTTATTTGACAGGTGTGAATAAATATAAAAAGTCAAAAAAAAAAAAAGTTATGTTTTTGATACACCATATCAATATGAGAGTGTTTATTAATTATTGCTTTTAAATTTTGGTGTAAGTTCATTGGCTTAATAAAATTAATAAAAACGAGTCATATTTGAGTATGCAGCCAACATTTGAAAAAAACAAAATTTGAAAACTTTGGTAAAGCTTTTATCGAGATTCTCGCAGCTTCTGTAGATCGAGATTCAAGCAGATCTTCTGTTTGTATGTTTCCTAATTCCCTACAATTTTTTTTTTTAATTCTCTATCTTTGGCTGATGGTATAGTTCCATTAAAATTAGTTTGATTTTTATTTTTACATTTTTATTGTGTTCATTTCGTTTATTGTTAAAAATTAAAAGTTTCACCGACAAGCTATAAGAAAGTTTCCATTATGTAAAGGTCGGACTATTACTAGAAACCTTTCATAAAACATTAAACACCAATGGTTTAGTAAGCGGTCCGACTCATTCAGAATTAATCGGTGGGTTTAAGAGTGTTCGGGAAGATAACCGAAACAAAGTACATAAAAAGTTATTTGTTCCGCGTGATGGAGAAAGGGAGTTTCTCTTTTTTCAGAAGGTCCGTTCTCTGTTTAAGTATTCATTGAACATAAAACCAACTTTTAGTTTGAAGCTTGGAATTTTCTCCAGACATCTTTATCAGTACTCGTGAAACTTTTCTAATTCCATAAAAGGGGTGGAGTTGTCGGCAGTGTGTGGATTCTATTATAGTTGTGGGAGTTTCCGGCTTAGCTCGGACCGGTGTTTCTATTTTATCTCGGTGAAGTTCCACAATCAGGATTGTGTCTGATACTGCGTAGTCAGCGGGTTGTCACAGTAGGCACGGCCGAAATAGGGGAATGAATAGGAGGTAATCTAAATCTAGCGGTTTCTCCTGAAAAAAAAAATGGACGCTATCTACAAAAAAAGGTAAGAGGGAATCGTTTTTGTTTGTTATACTCCTATGAAGGGAATGCTTTTTAATTGTTTCTATAAAACTATGTTAATTATGTAAAGGACTTGTAATTGTAAATATGTCAATAAAGTCTTATTATCAAATAACATTTTTTTCTTAATTTTTTTTTTTTAAAAGATTATATCTATGCAATTAATAGTAATGTCGATGCTGGCTGATCATAATAGCAATGCCAAAATCTACCGTACCAGATGGATAGTTTTTTAAGAATAATTTTACTAAAATAATTTTAATAAAATAGTACTGCTTAATGGATCTTCGTAATTGTATATACTAATTTGGATATTTTTATTAACTTGGTACAAGAAATTGACGGTAATTCTTACGTTCTTGGGACATTTATTTTTCTTTTTATTGACAATATTCCATGCCTTAAGAATAAATATTAAGAGTGTTTTTGATCGTTTTTGATAGGAAAATAAAATCAAATTCAAATCAAAACATAGAGTACTTAAAATAAACATTATTATCATTTAATTAGTTCACGAAACCGTATGGACTTTATGATTTTTTTTTTTATACTTCTTATTTATTTTTTAATTTTCAAATTTCCTTTATTTTTTATTTTATATGTTTTTAAAACCGTCATAGAATATTTATAAATAAGAGTACTTCACTAACCAGGTGTTGATGACCCTGGGCGTTTTACGCCTTAAAGCTCTAATAAACAAACAAACAGCTACACTACCTGATCTTAATCGATATCTTTACCCTTGATTTTAAGTGATAACGTTATTTTATGCTTTATTGCTACATTATAATAAAAAATAAATGATGCATGGTGATGTTTTTTATTTGACACTTGAAAAAATTTATTTTACTTTTATTACGCCTTATTGCTATAACCTATTTATCATTTTTAGAATAATAATGAAAATGAGACCAAAGAATTGAGATTCATTTACGATCATTTCAATAAATCCAAAAATAAAACAGAACTGCTCTCCTATTGGATATCAGAAACACATTAAAGGGAATCTGATAATCCTTGCTGGGATATAGAAAACTTTTATAAGTCTCCTTGAATGTGAAGGGTTTTAATGCACTGTTTGGAATTTAAAAAAAAAAAAAAAATCAGTTATCTTTTTTTTTTCTTCATTTATTGATGTTTAAAACTGTACAAAATAATATACATTAAGTAAATGTGTTGATAGTGAATACAATGGCATGTAAATAACTTGTGAAGAACAACTCAATAGTACCACTTCAATAAAAATCTACACTAAAAGGTCTCTAGGCCATCTTCTTTTCAGAAGCCTCGGAGGATTATCGAGAATGGACTGGGAAGCAAGTTGGGAGACTAGTGAATTGGAGTGGTTATGGAGCTTACTATGGAAGGATAGGGCTTAATCAGCAACATAAGGAACATTAAGATCTTTATGGATAAGTTTATGGGTTACAAAGTAAGGAGCATTGAGGATTTTTCGAAGAATTTTGGATTGTAAGGATTGGATACGAGATGAATTGGACGGTTTAGTGGAGCCCCAAAGCACAACTCGCTTTGTAACAAGAGGTCTAATTACTGTTATGTAAATGTATATAATAACTTTCGGATTTACTGGGAGCATTGAACGCTTTTCTAGTCTTGTATGTGGATTCCAAATTAGTCGTTTGTCCAAGTGGAGTACTAGGTAGCGTATCTGTTCAACAGGGATTAGTGGAATATCATTAAAGGATACTGTAGGACAGCAAGTCGTAGGTTTTCAACGAAGAATAAAGGTTATTTGTTGGGATTTATTTTAATTCTCCAATTTCGACACCATTCTTGAATGTTAGTAATATGAAATTGTAGTGATTGGGATGCAACGTAAGGATTATTATTTACTAATAACACGCATGTGTCATCAGCGTAAGTGGTGAGGACTGTGTTAGGATGAGTCGGGATCTCAGCTGTATACACGGTGTAGAGGATAGGACCTAGGATAGTACCTTGAGGAACTCCGCCAGATTGGATAAAAAGAGGATAATAGAAAAAATTGAGGTTTACTTTGAAGATTCTGTCACTGAGATAGGATCGAATAATAAGGAAATATGTATAAGGTAGGAATCGACGGAGCATATACAGCAGTCCCTGGTGCCAGTTTCGGTCAAACGCTTGTTCTACATCAAGAAAGGCTCCCGTGCAGTACCTTCCGCGCTCCAATGCAGAGGAGACAACGTCCACCACACAATGACATTGCTGGATTGTTGATTGTGCTGTACGGAATCCAAACTGGTGATCTGGGATTACATGATGGAATTCTAGGATAGGATACAAACGTTTTAAAATGAGTTTTTCTAGGATTTTACCCATGATTGGTAAAAGAGAAATAGGACGGTATGAGGATGGGAGCTCAGGTGGCTTTTTGGGTTTAGGGATCATTTTAACTATTGGATGATTTCCAGAAGTCAGGATAATATGTGGTGTGGAGTACAACATTGTATGTATATGTTAGGAATAGGATGGCTTTCCGAGGAAGGAGTTAAGGATGTGGGATGTAATTAGGTCCTGGACACGACTTTGTTTGAATGTAATCTGTGAATTATGTTTAATATTTATGAAGGATGTAATGGTTTAAGGGGAGGAGACATTTGGAGTGGGATATCAAGTTCTGATTAAATATATTCTAGGTGAGCAGGATTAAGGATATCTGGATGTGAGTTAAAAGTTTGAAAAAGATGCTGGCCAAAAATGAGTAATTTTTCATAGATCTTTTTTAGCAGGTTTTGGCTTCGGTTAGTAGAGGATGATTACAGTTTCTGTAGTTCAGTAGTTTTTTGGTGGTATTTCATAAAGATTTGTCGGTGGTATTAAGTTTTTCTGTATTGTTATGTAATTTTTGAATTTTTTATTCAGTTATCTTAAACAGCAAAAGTAATTATTTGTGTACGTATCTTTCCTTTTTTGAAATGTAATAAATGGTTGAAGCGAATAACATAGTTAATTACTATAGTATACATTTATTAAACTTATTATTAAAATTTAAGAAAAACGCATCACTGTTTTTATGTAAATTATCTGTGCGTCCGGATTTCATATTAAAATTAATCAGGATAATCGGTTTTATAAATAGACTTTATGGTGCAACAAGTATCTATTTTTGAATTATTTTTTAGTCTTCAAATAAAATGGCTGCCTGATTTCTTTTTTATGTTTATACTCATGCACTAAGCGCCGAAGAGAAGTGCGGTTTGGTCGGTATTTGCATGATGAGTTTCGTCTGTTGCCTCATTGCGGTTTTATCTCTACGATCTCAGATTTTTTTTTCTTTATCAGTTCATGTACTTTTAAGAAAACAACATTCAAAAGGAAAGCTGTAATTAGGTTTTGAATTATAGGTGGGGTTCTTTTACGTGCCCCTCCTACCTATTAGTTAACTAAATGAGACAATAAAAATGAAATATAACTCCTTTTTAGTTTCAACTTGCTGTAGATTTTATTTTAAGATAATTGTTTTTTTATTTTAAAATTGTGTGAAGAACAGTGGAATTGTTAATGAGCACTGGTTCATAATTTTCAATGGACTAGGCGTCTCAGGATTATTTGTCAGATTACTAACATCATACGGATGACAAATCTGCACGCACTAAAAAGGTAGGAGTTCTACTTCTGTAATGGCTACCTTTTAGAAACAACAACAGCAATAAAATCCGCTAAATGGGTCTAGAATTAGAATATACTACAACTTTGTTAATTATCATTCCTAATATTTAGATAAGTTTCAAACTTTATTATGTATGTTCTCAAGCTTTTATCAACTTTGAACTGATCAACACGGTTAAAATAACCGTAATGTAACGAAAACTTCTTAAAAATTAATTACCACCCAAATTAATATAATTTTAATCAAAATGAAAATTAGGTGTTCTTTTTTAAAATTTATAGTATTAAAATAATATTAATGAGGCAGTGGTAGGTTTGGATTAGTTTTAAGTTTTTGATCAACTTGTCTAACAACTCTTAATTAATAATTAAAAAATAAAATAAATGTATTATAACTATTTGAATTTATAGTAAAATAAAATTTAAAAAACATAATCCAAATATATTTCAACATACTATATAATTTATTAAATACAAGTATTAATCTGACTAAAAGGTGGTGTTGATCAAGAAGAGAGTAAGGGGAGTGAGAACAATTTTTTTTAGAAAAGGAAGCCTCACTGGGAGTTTAATACTTGATTAAGAAGGTGACAGAAGATCTCTAAGGTTCAAGTCAACAATAAGAAATAATTACTTAAATAAAGAAAGTTTCAAGTTTTTTTAATACAGTGGATTATGATTTGTGACAGAGCGGCCAATAGTTGGTTGTTCCGTTGCAAAAAATAAATAAATAAAAAAATAATAATAATAAAAAAATGAAAGTTAATTTTATTTTAGGTTCATGAACTAATAGAATTTATTTTGATCAAATAATAATTTTTAAATTTGTTGTTTTCTAAGTGTAATAATGGGATTAGTCAGAAAAAATGAACGTTTTCTTTGTGTTTGAACTTTGCATCGTAATTCCTCTTTTATATACATTGGTAGCTAAGAATTGTGATAAGAGGTTCATGTTTGATCCCGTCTAAATCATTTGGTAAACAGCATGCCCTCTATCCGGGCTCAGTACTTCTTTAGCTTTCCTTTGTTCACAATGGCAGTATAGTACGAAATTCTCGTAATTATGCTTCATTATTGGAAACGGAAGTTTTCAGCAGCTGAAGCCACATTTCAGTAGTCAACCAGGACGCTCTGCGCTTCAAAGCTCTATTCAGAACAACTGCAGAGAATATACGATGTTTTGGTTCAGCGGTATCCAGGTTTAGTCAACAGGAAGCAGGTCTTATTCCAACTAGATAATGCCAGACCCCACACCTCTCGCCTTACAAAAGAAAAACTAGCTAATTTGGATGGAATCGAGCTTCTCCTTCACCCGGCATATAGTCCAGACCTAGCACCATCAGACTACCACCTGTTCAGGTTAAAACATCATTCAACAGCTTAAATGAAGTCGAAAAAGGGGTTTGGGAGTTCTAAAACCCAAAGAGTGGTACCATACAAGGAATTCTACAGCTGGCTTCCCGATGGCGTCAAACCATGGAGCACAATGGTTTATATTTGGATTATTAAAAACCTTGTAAGTAGAAGAAAAATAAATTTTGATTTTTTATCCATAAAACGGTCATTTTTTCTGACACCCCATTAGTTTGCATGTTCTTTAAATAGATCCAGGTACATTGTGTTTTAATTTGGTTTAGATCAGTTAAAATCTTTCGGTCGCGCATAAGCTCCAGATATTGTTAAAATGGTGAAACTTTCACATTTTTTCGATTTCTTTTTTTGTCTTTAATATAATTTCTTAATTGTATTAGTTACAATATTTTCATTTTTGAACGAAAGAGCACTGAATTTTTTATGGTTTGAATAAATTAATACCTTACCTCGCTAAATGATTCTAATGCTATAGATAAACAGTATCTAAAAAACGATAATTAGTCCTATGCTATGATAGGTGATAACAGTAACAACGGACATCGAACTTTTCTACTTGCTCTAAATTTAAAAAGTTCAAATATTTAAGTATAGTTCTTAGTATATTATGGAAGCCAGAGTACTGATTGCCAGAACCGACAGACAGAAACGAGCTTAGCAAAGATCAGCAATACCTGCTTGATATTTTTAAGGCAATAAAATCAGAAACCTGTAAAGAAGATTTGACTGTACTAGATCCTGGATGCATATCATATATGACGAAAGCAAAAGGGACTCTCAGATTGTGCATAAGTGAAGAAAGCCCCTCACCTGAACTTCAAGAACTTGTTTAGTTTATATTGAAGTTTTTTTCTTATTTGTTTATTAGTCAAACTCTGGGACCTATGCGTGACCGGAAGATGTCAACCAATTTCGATAATTTTTCGTTTCATTTTGTTCTCGATATTATTAGCAACTTTTCCGCGCTATTACAATTTCAAAATAAAAATTTTTTTTTGGCCCATCCTAATGTGGCATAAGGGTTTATTTTTACTTTTTCACAGAGTCAGTACTTTGGGGGGATAAAGAGGAATTTGAAATGCCTATTTTTAAGTTGGGCACATTTATAACTTGTAAACCTTCGGATTAATTATAGTATCGTAAATTTACTAAATTCTGAAACTCTCTGGTAAAAAAGTTAATAGAATCTTTATTAGTCGGATTATTTGCAGTCAAGACATTGTCATATGCAATTCTATAATCCCCACTCTATCAAATATAGTTTTGATTGATTTAACCATTGAAAATGAATGATTTATAATTTTTTTTTTATACCGTAGTATCTGAACACAAAATGAAACGGAACATTTCCAATTTAATTACGAAAGTCTGAGGCAGTGGCAAGGTATTTAGAAGTGAAAGAGGGTATTGAAAAAGTTTCCATATGTTTTCCCAAGTAGCTTCTAAAACTTTTAGGACGTTCATCTCGAAGGAAACTGATTCTAACCCCGTGCCTGTCAAGCCTCTCCGCATCAAAGTTGGATGAGATGTGATTCCGATTGGATTCCAATTGGTCTTAGATAGGTCAGATTCTTAAAAATGATGGATTCATAAGTTAATATTTAATTCTTATATGTATAGGTAACAGTATCCTGATTAGTTAAGAATTTATTGTTTGAAATAAATTATATTATAATATATGGAATTATAAAGGGGACTCTAAATAGTTAGTACACAGAACTTCGGCGAATATGTAGGCAATATTTTTTTTTTTTTAATTCTTTTCCTTATATGGTACCCCTATATAAGGACTGTTTATTTATATATTTACATGTTTCATGCCTTATAGGCATACTACATGTTTTACAATGTTATTACAAAGTTTAGCATAACGTAATAAGATAAGAAAAAATATTTAAACAAAATCGAAGAAGAAAAAACAAAAGCCAACAAGAAACTACCTCCGCTGCCCATCATTAGTCAATTTGTCAAAGTCGATCTTTCGTATAAATGTGAGTAAGTCAGTCTTAAATTTAGAAAACAAATTATGTTCTGTCTCTGGCCATGTTCCATGTTTGAGAATAATACTTTTTGTTAGATTAAACCTTTGTCTTTCAAATAATTTACATTCGTAAAGTACATGTCTACAATTTTGAATCTGTCCGTCTTCATTACATATGTCTGATCGTATTATGTTAAATCGTTTAAGATATTGTTTAGAGTTACCTTGTTTTGTCATTAGTTGCGTTAGTTTGTAGTTGTTACTTTGTATGACAAATATAAGGGCAAGCCTTTATAGTATTTATAGTGATTTCGTTATAGTAGATTTACTATAATCTACTGATTTTCCAGAAATATTTTATTTAAAAAGATATAATATGTGTATAACAGTGAAGTTTGAAAATAGACCGATAGGTGGCGAGCTCTATTCGATATGAGAGCTTAAAACGGTTTCATAAAGCTTGAAATTGACAAATTTACTCATATTTAGATGAAATATTAAAAAAGATTTAAATATGTGGTGCAATATGTAACAACAACATACCAGTTAATTTTAAAAATCGACCGATATATGATTAGGACAATTCCGCAATTTAGCTTGCAGTGGTAAAAATACTGAACCCATCTAGAACAATTTCTAACTATTGTATCAATAATAAAATTTACCATTATAAAAGTTGAAATTTACTATCTTGAATGAGAGAAATATGTTTGCCACACTTTTATGGTATTATACTTTTATGATTAGAAATTAAATCCGACCAGATGAAATCAATAAAATTATTTCTAATAAAAAGCAAATTGAGAAACAACTGGATTAGGATGGTTATGGAGTTTTCCATCATGAAGGATAGGTTTCTGGTTTGGGCTTAAACTATTAAAATTAAAAAAATGCACGTCTACTTTTCTTTTTACGTGACCTTTAACCACCTAATTAGTGCATTATTAACCTAGTTGAAACTTACCACTATGCGTGAAAATATCATTAAAAGAACTGACTACAAAAGTAAACTACAGACTAAAACATTACAAAAGCTAAGACATTGGCCGGTGGATGGACAATACTTGATGATGATGTTTGAAAACCTGAAAAAAAATTTTAAAAATTCTATTGAAAAAATTGTAAATGTTAATATGAAATACCTTTGATATCTCCATAACTTAGACATACATTATTCTATATCAAATATTATTGAGGTGTTTATGTTGTTATAATAACTTTGTTGCTTAGTTTTGAGTAATTCTTTATATCTTCCTATTCATTATTTATGTTATTTCTTTTTTTTTTTTTTTTTCTATCTAACTTGCAATAAAAAAATTATAAAAAGTACTTACATTATGTACAGGAATAAGTAAAATTCCTTAAATAAAAAAAAAAAAATTGAAAAAATTATGCTAAATTGCAATTATCCCTACATGATTTTCATCGGTTGATTAATAAATCTTTAATTACTAGTTAAAATTATCTAAGCTCTACTTACGAGAGCAGGATAGGTCACGATGCGAGTTAAATATAAAAATGTATACTTTTACAAAATTATAATGCCATGTGTATAACAGTGAGAGTTGATAAAGGAATAAACCAATAAAACTATGAAACATTCTCATAGATGTGTATGTATAAAAAAACTAAAGCTATGTTTAAAACACTTGAAAAAGCCCCAGCGTTTTATTAATTCATTTATAAATGAAAAGAGAAACGTGGACATGTGCGAGGATAGAGTAGTTCGAATGACATCAGTGATTATTCGAACGCTCTACCAGAAAACATAACCTGATTATTACTTTAGAATTTTATAGTATAGTATTAATTTATTATTATAATTAAAAAGCCTGCTCATTAATAAATAATGATTTGACTCCGACAAAAGGCCCAGAGAGTGACTGGAATTTATTCATGTTAATGATTCTTGATGAGGAGTGAAGGAAATTTTAACTTTTAGCCAAGGAATGATTAATACCCCCTAATTTTTCATTAAACTCTCTTTTAAAGAAGCGACCTAATTCATTTTTTGTAATTCTGAATATGCATGAATACCATTTTATTTTTAATCATATTCAGCCAGATAATTTAAATTATTAAATGTGTTAAATTTCTTTTTTTTTTTTTTTTAATTGAAGCTATAAAATAAATTCTCATATGTTAAATTATCTGTAAGCTTAAAAAAAATGTTGGGTTATTTTCCTTATTTGATGCACTCTCCAGAACGTTATGGATTGCCGTAGAGAATTCACTTTTCATCACAATATACATTCAGTCTAGAAAAATCATATTCTGTCATGTGCAAGATGTGCAGTGCAAAGTCCATACGGTGACTTTTCGGTGGTCAATTAATTTATGAAGTATCCAAATTTCGAGCTTTTCTATCTTTCCGATAGTCAAGTGGTCTTTGACCATCGATTTTTTTACTGAAAGGTTCCCTGCAAGTTCTCGAATAGTTGTTCTGTAGTTTTCTTTGACAAAACTCTAAAAATATCTTCATCAAGAAATGGAGTCCTTTCACGAACGTCATTGTATTCACTGGTGAAATCCTCTTCCCAACTTCAACTCCCGTTAAACGGTGTACCCTCTCACCCTGAAATCACCCAAAACTTTGTAAATATGTTTGGCTGTCTGGTACACGTAACAGTTTCAATACGTAAAACGGAATTATCTGAAAATGACACTTTGACATCCAGTACATACTGGATTATACAGGACGATATCCAAGCTGTGACATGCTATAGAAGTAAACGCACATTTTTGCTTGGAAAAGGGTTATTTAATAAAGATATCCATACATAGAAATAATCCTTCAAAAGTAAACAGTTATCTAGAGAGGTGATTTAATGAAAAAACGAAATTCTTCCCAATTAATTCTCAGATAAACCAATTCTATTAATTTTATACATTCTACTCTATCACAGAAAGTACATCTTTAATTATGTAATCATAATATTTTAGGGTGGAACCGTTTTTTTTTTTTGTTTTTTTTATCCAGTATTTTAATAACTGCTCTTAATACCAATGTGAATAGAAAACATAAGTTAGCAATGTTTTCAAAGTATGCTGAGTATGAGTAACTGTTGAATATTCCGTGATTAAAACAAGATGCATCCTGACTATTTTCATTTTAAAATATTACAGTTTATTGTTCTCGTACATATTAGATAAATATTTGTTGGGATATCTCATTGATGCAAAGTCTTTCCTTAATCCCTGTTGATAGATTATGGCGATCGAATATAATTATTATGTAGATGTGATAATTAAAAGGACAAAAACTAATATGTCGGTTGGCAAAGCACATTCTCTGTGACCATTCGAGACAGATTTGGTCAAAAATATATTGCCACTCTAGTTTTCTTTTAGAAAGTCTCTTATATATATATTAAACTTCTTTCTTATGATATCGTCTTATTTTATTTCAAAGGACTTTTAGGTCTTATGTTTGTGAATAAATTTTTTATTGTGCTTAGTTCAGAGAAGTGAAGATGAAAATAAAACAAAAAAAAAAAAAAAAAAAAATGTTCAATTTTAAATTGAATCATATTGGAATTTTAAAAAATATATAATTAATATTTTTTGAAAACATAATATCATTTGGATCTTACCCCAAAACCGGGGTTAATGACACGTTGGAAAGGATTCGTTTACTAGTAGAGGTAGAATACATTACCCGGGAACAACATTAATAATGGTGAAATGGTAAAGTATTACCGAGGCTTTTTGAAGGTTGAGTGGGAATTATTTTTGAAAAATGGTGGTTTTGGTGACTTAGCCGTTGGCACTTAGTCACCCGGCCTCTTGAGGACTCGCTTCCCGTCCGCTGATTTATTGCTTTGAATATTGGTGGCGTTCCCTTGGTTCCTCCCCTATAAATATTTCACATGCACGGAACTTCGATGTTTGAATAACATTTATTTATTGTTTAACGATATTTTAAACATTTGTATAAGACCTCTAGTTGATAAAAAATGTACAAATGTTGAAACTATATCAGCATAAAATAGAAACACATTTTGTATATGTATTCTATTTTATTTAAAATAAATTATAATGACATAATTGACTGGTACTCTCCCTTAAACTGAACAAAAAAGAATAAGTTTTTAATTAGGAAAGAAAGTTAGCTTGTGATGGTATTTATTTTAACCTAAATCATTAAGGAAATACATTGAGACTTATCTTTTTTTTTTTATATATAATATAATATGCCAGCATTAAAGAACATAATAAAAAAAAAATTTGCATTCTAATTACGTGATTCTATTCCATTAGGTTGTTCTACACAGATGACATATTAGCACCGTGATCAACCTGACCCTGAGCTGCTTACTGTAAACACATATTATCTGTGTTTGTGTTCTACACGACACATGATCCGTTGTCACATGGAGGGCTATTACAGGGGATGTGGCGTCTGGCTCAATCCTTGAACCGAGGTAGAGAACAAGTGGACAACAGTTAAACATCTTTACAACGAATATTCTTGACACTGACGGTGCTCTCTAACAAACGGCATTGGACTGTTTAAAAGAAAAAAATAGATTATATATTTGCATAAGAACAAGCTTATAATGCGAATTAACAAATTTATGTTAAATATTTTTTTCTTTATATATCTAGAACTTAAATTGTAAGAACCTATCTATGTATTAAAAAAAAATACATCAATATATATAATAAGTTTTATAGTCAAGACAAGGAGGTGATTTGGTTTGTTGCTAAATCTTTATAATGGTTTAAGATTACATTTGATAGTATTTGATACTAGGTCTAACGTGGGAAACTTAGGACGGAGAAGGAACTTTATTTAATGGACGCCAATGGACTTTTTTCCACGCTGTAGGGAAACTTGAGTTGTGTAAGGATAAATTATATATGTGGAGCAGGGTGGCTGTAAGATAACAGGTAAGGCCGGTTGATTATTTTCAAGGTATTTGAATCCACACCCATGGTCATTGTTACAAGATTATAAAAACGGAATCAATTAGGTCCTTAGGGGAAATATTAAGAAAATCAAAGTTTATTAGAATTAAAAGGGGTGTGAGGACTAGAATCGGATAAGGTGTGTACCGGGTAGTTCATTAGGGGGGGGGTCGAAACAGTAGGAATTAAGTTCATCGGGAGATTTACAGTGAAGGGATCAAGTTGTTATCAGATGTGGAACTGTACTGCAAATTTTCTGAAATTCCATTAGATTTAGGGTCAGGCGTTGGGAGTAGAATTTTTAAAAAAATGTGCTTCTAGCACGGCGTAAAAGAGGTCCGGGTGTAGTGTTGTTATAAGACGCTTAAACGGATGAAATCATCGAAGTCTAGTACGCCGAAAAACGTTTATTCTCCGGGCGAGCATCTCTTCGCTCAGCAGATAGCTAATATCGGGTTAATCCATGAGGGTAGTATCGGATAATGGTGGTTTTGAGAGGAGCAAAGATGATTAAGACAATATAAAGATCGATGGTAGCAGCACCCATTTCGTCAATTTGAGGGAAGACTTTAAGAATATATGGGATTCCACGGAATGGGATAGTGCGTTAGAGGAAGGATCATATCTATATGGGGTTATTGGTCAAGATTTCTCCAAGATATATTCGTAGTAAGAATAAGGATAGGAAACAGATATGTCATAGGACGATTGGGATGAGATCGTGGCATGAGAGGAAAGGTACTGGATTTTGAGAGAAGGAAATAGGTTTTTTGAGGAATCTACAATGTCCATAATGGTCAATTAACGTATCTTGAAATCGTGAACGAGCTGTGATGGGTGATGGGTGGGCTTTGGAAAGGTTACGCAATAAAGATGTAGAGAACTACACCAAGTCCATAAGATACATTTATCAGAAGAATCCCTGAGGAGGAGGTTAGTGATTAAAGGTCACCCAGCAAATGAGAACTTTATTATACAGACAGGAACATTATAGTAAAAGAGAGAGATTCGAATGATGGGTCGAATTTGTCCCTTGAAGGAAGTGGCGGTAACCTCTGAGGGAACACGGCGGGAACAACTGATTCCGAAGAGATTCAGGTGAACATGTATTCAAGGTGTGGAAATATCAAGAGAACTGGATTTTAGAAGCAATTTTGCGCTTAGGTTATTGCGACCATATACCAACAACACCTCCACCAGTTCGGTGCACGGTCGTCCGATCATAGGCGACTCTAAGGGTGTAACTCAGGAATAGCACTCGGGATAGACAGGTGTGCGAATCCTATCTGGTTCCCCCAAGGTCTCGAAACATGATATGATAGTTGTTATGGATAAAGTAGTCAGAATATCATCGAAGTGGCTGGGAGGGATGGGAGTTAACGTGGGGAACAGGTCAGTAGTATATTAGACATAGGAAAGAGATAGGACAAGGTTACTTTGAGAGACTAATGGAAATTTTTCAATTGGAGCTTATGATTCCACAATACACTTATCACAGAAACCAATAGGTATAAAGACCACGGGCAAACAACATCAGGTCTCTCATTGATAAATTTGAAACACCTGAGACAAGAAAAGAAAAATAAAATATACATGTATAAGATTTAGATATTAATAATAACGAAAAATTATGGTTTTGCAACATCATTACTAAACGTAACAAAATTTACATAAACCTGCCTGTTAGAAAAAATGATTTTTTTCTGAATATATATATATATATATATATATATATATATATATATATATATAAAAATATTGTTTATTAAAATTTCACCAAATTAGATTTTATTTCTTTCGTTTTTCTTACATTTCCAATGCCTTAAATATTCAATCCTATTTAGACGCATTTATCTTATTTCACTATCCAGAAAAAAAAGTCCTTGGACTAAAAGTACCTCGTAAAATAATAAAAGATAATAATCAATATTTATGTTGATCATACTCACATGCATTAGCTTACTTAACTTAATTTAATTCTTAACTCATCCATTAAAATTGCCCTTTATTGAGCCTTTTCCTGTCAAAACAGAAATTTTGAGAATTTTTTCTCTTTCGTAATCTGGTATGGGGGGGGGGAGGGGGGAGACTTTGGTTATTTTGTCAATTTCATCGACTTAAATTTTTTTTTTAATGTTTTTAAATTATCTATTGATATTTTCATCTTTATAATTATATACAAGTAAATTAGGCGAAAATGATTATAATGACATGTAAAGAACTATTTACTAATATCACTTCAATAAAACTTCTATATTAGAATTTATCGAGACCATCTTCTTTTCAGACGCCTCGGATTACTATCGGGAATTAACTGTTGGGCAAGTTAGGAGACTAGTGGATTAGATTGGGAATGGAGTTTACTATGAAAAGATAGGTATCTGGTTTGAACCAAATCAGCAATGTGGAACATTTAGATCATTATGGATAAGTTATTATGGGACAAAATAAGAAGCATCATGGATTTTATGAAAAATTTTGGATTGCAAGGATTGAATATGAAAAGAATTGGAAGGTTTAGTAGAGCACCAAAGCTCAACTCCGTTTGTGCCAAGAGATCTAATTATTGTTACGTCAATGTGTATAATATTTTTTGTAATTTACTGGAAGCATTGAATGCTTGTCAAGTAAACGTTGGAGCGGTCGAACGTTCTACATTAGAAGGTCCCATAGCCATTTTCTTTTCAGACGCCTAGGAGGATTATCAGGAAAAGTTATTTGGGAGGAAAAGTATGGGTACCTGGTTTGGGCCAAATCAGCAATATGGAACATTTAGATCATTATGGATAAGTTTGTCTGTGACAGAATAAGGAGCATCAAGGATTTTATGAAAAATTTTGGATTACAAGGATTGAATATGAAAAGAATTGGAAGATTTAGCGGAGTACCAAAGTTCAACTCCCTTTGTAACAAGAGGTCTAATTACTGTTATGTAAATGTATATAATAACTTTCGTAACTTACTGGGAGCATTGAACGCTTTTCTAGTAACTGTTGGAGCAGTCGAAATAACGACGAGGAGTTTCTTGAGTTCTAAGTCGTCTGGTCTGTATGATGCAAAGTTTAATGGAAGTTGCAACTATGTTATTTCTTAAGATAAAAAAAAAAATCTACAACGTAAAAATGCACTTACATAAATTAAATTCTTAACTAGCAAAAATTGCTTTAATGGTACTAACCATTTATTGCCCAACATAATTTGACAGCAAATATCATCGAACAGCTTATCCTACTGCGTTTCTCCTAGCTTACAGGGTTACCAACTTGATAAGAAGGGTTTTCTAAAAAATATAACACCGTTTGTGAAATTCCAATCCGTCTAGTGACTTCATAAGTTTTGACAAAAGTTTATCGAAACTGTAGTTCCCCTTGCCATATTAAGTTAGTTCCTTCCAAGAAGTATATATTCCTTTGCACCAGGATAAAGGAAAAAAATCCGTAAAGAGGGGTATCCGTTGAAGAAAGATTTCCATATGAAGAAGTTTCACTGTGTATTACTAGGAACCTTACACATTTCCTTACAGCAGGAATATTGCTCTTGTAAAAGATCTCTCTTGGTTTTCTGCACCGCATAATGATATAATAAGTTACATAAATATTCAATAAACCACGAATCGTTCCTTCAAATAAAAGTTTACTGATTAACATAATGTAAGACTCATTTACATAACATTAATTACAGCAATTTGGACTTATGGAATTGAGCTTTGAGACTCAGCTAAACCATCTTATTCATCTCGTATTCAATCTTTGCAATCCAAAATCCTTAGAAAAATCCTGAATGCTCCTTGTTACTTTGTCACAAACAAACTTACCCACAAAGATCTTAATATACCTTACGTTTCTGACAGCTCAAACCAGATATCTATCCTTTCATAGCAAACGCCACAACCATTCTAATCCATTAGTATCACAACTCGCTTCTCATTTCAATTCCAGATATCCATATTCCAGATAAATATATATTTTTATATTGTATAAAGTAAAAAAAAAAAAAATAATAACAACTAATTATTAAAATAAGTGGTAGGTTTTCGCTAAGGATTGCTTCTTCAAGTATTGCTCACAAAAAGGGCATATATTATGTTTAAATCGAAGGTAGAAGAAGTTACTAACTTGCCGTGATGGACGGAACATTCTTCACCTAAGAGGAAGTGTTTCGTTCAGCTCTGAGCTCAGTAGTTTCCCCGTAATGGATTTCCGGAGAGTTTTAGGAATCCTTACATAGTTCGTTCTTGTTAGGCGCTTAAGTTTTAAGTTCTCTTGAATTACTTACAGCATTTCTAAATTTTGCGAAAATATTTTAAAACAAATGATATTCTGTCGCTTTGAGGTATTTGTTAAGTTAAATTTTATAAATACTTTAATTACACATTGAAGCCATTTTTTTCAAAATAACTTCTAGTGGTTAGAGGTAGTTATATACCTGTATATATTTTTTTAAAGGACAAGAGTTATGAAAGTCAGTTTTTAGAATTCTGTAATTTAAATATTTTTCCATCATGAAGGATAGGTTTCTGGTTTGGGCTTAAACT
Source organism: Euschistus heros (assembly GCA_003667255.2). NCBI lineage: Eukaryota > Metazoa > Arthropoda > Insecta > Hemiptera > Pentatomidae > Euschistus > Euschistus heros. Next base: position 281,486 of record RCWM02000451.1, on the reverse strand, counting down.
ATTAAAATTAAAAAAATGCACGTCTACTTTTCTTTTTACGTGAACTTTAACCACCTAATTAGTGCATTATTAACCTAGTTAAAAATTACCGCTATGCGTGAAAATATCATTAAAAGAACTGACTACAAATGTAAATTACAGACTGAAACATTACAAAAGCTAAGACATTGGCCGGTGGATGGACAATACTTGATGATGATGTTTGAAAACCTGAAAAAATTTTTTAAAAATTCTATTGAAAAAATTGTAAATGTTAATATGAAATATTTTTGATACCTCCATGACTTAGATATACATTATTCTATATCAAATATTATTGAGGTGTTTATGTTGTTATAATAACTTTGTTGCTTAGTTTTGAGTAATTCTTTATATCTTCCTATTCATTATTTATGTTATTTCTTTTTTTAAATTCATTATATCTAACTTGCAATCAAAAAATATAAAACGTACTTACATTATGTACAGGAATAAGTAAAATTCCTTAAATAAAAAAAAATAAAAAATAGAAAAAATTATGCTAAATTGCATTAATCCCTACATGATTTTCATCGGTTGGTTAATAAATCTTTAATTATTAGTTAAAATTATCTAAGCTCTACCTACGAGAGCGGGATGGGTCGCGATGCGAGTTAAATATAAAAATGTATACTTTTACAAAATTATAATGCCATGTGTATAACAGTGAGAGTTTATAAAGAATGCTATCTTTGTGATGGAAAATGTACTCTTTGTACACCAATACAGCAAGCAGATACTTGTTTGATATGATTTGCAAGATAGATAATCATACGTTTCTAATTATCTATCCTAGATCCATGTATTTTTTTAAAACAATATATTCAAAAAGTAATATAACAAAGTTTAGCTTTTATTATTGGGTCATTATTAAATCAAAACGTTGCCTCTTATTGTTATTTAGATTATCTGTTAATGGAAATATCTTCACTTTTATTTTCCCTCTGTTATAATTTACCGTCCTTAGCATGTGAAATTCGAATCATTACTTCTTTCCTGTTTCCCGGTTTTAAAAAATTTAACAAGAGCTTACGGTTTCAGCACCAATCTCCTGTCTATTTCTCCTTGTAAAAGTTATCTGATTATTACCTTAAGCTAAACATAGTAACTTTTCAATCAGTTGAATTTTTACAAAATCTCTTTTTCTTAAAATCGAATATCCTTTCTCTGTTGTCGCGATCTCATCCAAATCTCTAACAAAATTTCCTCACCTACGATCATTCTTAAGCAAATTTCCTGGCGTTATCATAGTTCCTTGATTCCAGAAAGTAAAAACACACTATTAGATTCATTATTATTTTCCATAGAACTAATCTATTTTTCCTGCCTTCCTGTCATCATTCTTGCTCTTCTATCCTTTTAGAAACAATGGGAAAAGGAAAGTAGCTTATTACTAAATCTAGAAAAAAAAAGGCCGCTTTTAGGTTACATGTGATAGTGGCCATCTTTCTCAGATGGAGTTGGTGTAAATGTGGGTACTCTTTCACAGCATCTTTTGTGAAAGAAAGTTCTCTGAAGACAATTGGGGAAATGTGTGGGTAAAATGTCCCTAAATGTGGGTACGTGAACTTATGATTTGGATTTCTGAAAATGATTTTTTCCTCTATCTTTTCGAATTGTTTTGTCCTGTTTTAAACTATTTGTTGGTGACTTTTTTGAAGAGGGCCCATATTTACAGCCCAATTTAATGCTTCCTCACTCACTTCCTTCAAACATAATATATTGTTCACCCGTTGTTTTGTATATAAATTCGAGGATCAGTTTCTTAATTTCATCATACGTATTCAGCATTTACAACTAATATATAGAAAAACAATAATACCATTCGGTTTTACTCTTATGTTATTCCTACGGGATATCTTGCCTGAGAAATAAGATAATTTTTACTTTCATTTTGATTATTAAATTTATATAAGTTTAATCCTTATTGATTAATTTTCAATTTTCGTCATAAAAATGAATATGTTTGGTTGATCATAATATAAATACGTACTACCTGTACAAAGTAACAACTACAAACTAACACAACTAATGACAAAAAACGGTAACACTAAGCAATTTCTAAAAAGATTTAATATTTAGCTACCAGACCTATGTAATAAAGCGGACAGATCAAAAATTTTAGACCTATTTTTTATGAATGTGGATGAATGAATGAATTAATGCTCTTTATTTGTTAAAGACAGAGTCTTAAATATTAAATTAAGTCTTAATATTAAGTTAAATATATTAAATATATTATATTAAATATATATATTATATATATATATATATATATATATATATATATATATATATATATATATATATATATAATAATATATATATATATATATATATATATATATATATATATATATATAATATATATATATATATATATATATATATATATATATATATATATATATATATATATATATATAGATTTTTTTTTTTTTTTTTTTTTTTCTTTCAAAGTAACCCTTTGAAAGGACCGTTTATTTAGGTTGTACGTTCCATACAAATGTATACTACGTACCTTAATTGTCATAATTACATTTACATTGAAACTTTTACAATAATATTATTAAAATAATTCAGATCATTGAACAATTGAACATAATATAAAAGAAACAAATAAAACATTACAAATTGAATACGAAAATTAGAAATAAAAAAAAAAATGGTCCATGGCTGACAGCGTCATAATTAGTTTGGATCTTTGTCTGTCATATAATAAGCAGTCGTAAATTATGTGTTTAAATGTATGTTCTCGTCCGTCATAAGTACATATGTTGCTGTTTATTAAATTAAACCTTTTTAGATATGCTTTAGTTTGTCCATGTTCTGTTAAGACCTGTGTCAGTTTGTAATGTGTGGATTTGAGTATGTTGAAATTATTTTTTGTTATTCTTGGAATGAATTTATGCAGGCTTGGGGATTTTTCAGATTTAAACCAGCGATCATTCCAGATTGATATTATGTTTTGTTTAATATCATGTTTGAGAAATGATAGTGGTGTTTTCTGTATGACGGAAATAGTTGACTCTTGGCTGCCTCTTTTGCTAAGGTGTCAGCCATTTCATTTCCGTCAATGCCAGAATGCCCCTTAACCCATTTTATGTCGATATTGACGTTTGATAAAATAAGTGTGTATATATTTTTTTAATGATTTCAGTTAGTTGGTCATGAATATTAGGATTAAGTATGGATTGTATTAGAGTCATGTTATCTGTCAATATTATAATGTCGTGGTGTACGTTAGTAGGAAGATCAAGAAGGAATTCTGTTGCTTTTAAGACTGCATATTTTTCTGCTTGGTTATTGGAACAAGTTGCACCCAGCTTATATTTAGCACTTATCATGTTTTCTCTCTTGTCCCAAAGTAACCAAGCACAGCCTACATTGTCCCCTTCTTTACTTCCGTCTGTGAATATATTAGTAACGTCTGCAGGTTTCTCTGCAATCTGTGTTAACTGTGTATTAATTTTCGCGTGTATCGCAGGGTGTAGCCAGTGTGAAGGTTTAGTCTCGTAATCTATTGAATCTTTTAAGATAGTTCCGTAGTCACAACTATCTAATTTTATTGATGTGAATTCACTATTTCGTTTATTTTTAAATCTATAGGTATCATGCCGGCTAAACACATGCTGCATCATGTGATATAGTTTTGTATCCTTTTACTATCTTGATTCCTATGAGCCGTTGTAACTTCTGTAATTTTTGAAGGTTGTATTTTTTCTGAATAGCTTTATGCCAAATTGGTGCCGCATATAGCATCTTTGGAATCAATGCTGCCTCATAGATAATTTTCAGAGAATCAGCTTTTAAGCCCCAAGTTGTCCGTGCAGCAATAGTGAGAGAGTTGATGGTTTTAAAGTTGTATTGTATATTTTTTCAATATGTTGTGTCCATTTTAGTTTTTTGTCGAATAGCACGCCCAAAAAGGTCAGTGTTTCCGTTCTTTCGATTCTCTCTTTGTCTATATGTAGGTTTAGGTCCGGTATATTTCTTTTTCTGCTAAAAATGATATATTTACATTTCAATGTGTTTAGTTTTAATTTGTTATTTTTTGTCCAATCTGATATTTTTTGTAGTGCTGAATTTGCGGGTTCTGGTAAGTTTTTAAAACCTCGCCCTCTGATTAAAAGAAGTATATCATCGGCATGACTTAGTAATTTAATTTCGTTCGGTAAATTTAGATCAAATATTGTATTTATTAAATATTCCATAAAATGGGTGAAATTCCTGATCCTTGTGGCGTCCCTATTGTCAACGATTTTGAGTAAGTTAATGTATTTGTTTTTAGTAGGATACGTCTGTTATTGAGGAAACTTTTAATTAATAAATATAAGTCTTGAGGACAGTTATATTGTTTCAAGTTATAAAGGATAGCAGGCCACCAAGCATTGTCAAATGTCCTTTGATATCTAGACTAATAGCTAACAGTTGATCTTTTTTGTCTAAAGCATCAGTAATATGCAAATTTAGGAATTGCAATGCATTTAGTGTACCTGTCCTTGGTTAAAAAGGCAAATTGTTGCTTATTATTATATTGTTTTTAAGAAGAAAATAAACGAGTCTGTTTTTTAATAATGCTATCCATAATTTTGCTCATGATTGGAAGCATGCTGATAGGTCTTAGCTTATCACTTGATGGTTTTGGTAAAAAATAATTTATAAAACGTTTAGAAGTAATTTTGGCATTATTTTAAAAATTTTTTGAAAAATTGTTGGTGTGATTCCATCATATCCAGAAGATTTTTTGTTTTTCAGTAGTTCTATGCAACAAATTTTGATTTTCTATCGGTAAGTCAACGGGTTTTCAGGAGGTTTTAAAACATTTGATCTTGTTATTTTATGCTCGTAATTGTCTGAATCTGGAGTATCCTCGTTAATTAGATCATTCATGATATGTTTTAATGTTCCGTGTATGTCATTCGTGGTTTGTTATCAGTTGTTATAATAGTTTTTAAGAGCAAAGGGTTTCTAATTTTCCCAGCCGCCCATTTATAAGTCCAATCCCATGGTTTTGCATTGTTACAATATGTTTTCCAAGTATCTAGTTTCGATTGTTTAATTGGTGGTTTGATAGGTGTGTTTACTGGTCAAGTAATTGTTTTTGGCGGCATTTCTAAGTTCTTGGTTATCTTTAATTTTTTGAATAATGCGCAACTTTGTCAGTTCTTCGTTCCACCAGGGTACTGCTTGTACTGTTATATTATGTTTTCTGTTTGAAATTCTGAATGACATATTTGATGCTTTAATAATTGCTGAGGTCAACTTTCTAGATGTGTCCTATTATTGATTACATTAATAATATTTTCTTGCAGTTCATCGATGGTATTTAAATCAAAAGTATTCCAGTTTTGCTGTGATTAATTAAATTAATATAATTTTGGATTTCGAAGAAGATAAAATGTGGTCGGTAAGGTTAGTCTCATGTGATATTTTCCAGTTTTTGATACGTCCAGAGGCATATATAATATGCATAATTATAATATATATAATATAATATGCATACACCCATATAAACGCAATGTATAAATAAATGCAATATATAAAATAACATCAAATATAAATATAAACATACTCAAGACATATCTCCATGTTATCACTAACTTAATTGAAACAACAACCTTATATTGATTCTAATAAATATCTGTTTATTCATTTTTTAAATTAGTCATTGATCACATAAAGACATTAGTACCTTATATACATTTATCATAAAGAAATATTCTTTATTTAATTTTTCTACACCGTCAATATTTAATATGGCCACAATATTGTGGTTATCAGAGGACATTGCGATGTATGGCTGAAGAAACTGTTGTCTATATTCCTTGAACGTTGGGCAATAGAGAAGGATTTGGCATAAGCTATTGAAGATATATTGACTGCATGATATGCAAGTTTCCTGTGATTTGAATAAAAAAGTTTTGTTTTTAGTATATAATTTAATTTGTTCTTGGTTAGCAACTCTTAATTGACTGACACACCTCAACTTTTTTATGTTTCGGTATTATTATGGTAAGTTTCGGGATTTGAGATATGTAGTTGCAGAGTAATAGGTACAATGAGAAGTTGGTTGCCCTGAGAACTCTTTGAATGTCCATTGAGATATAGAAGTTTTGTGCTTTTTCTAAGATTATCTTTGTATCTGACAAGGCTGTTGGAAGGATGGGCAGAGAACTCCTCTGTAAAGTGACTAAGCTCAGCTATCGCCTTAACTTGAGACACCCAAATATACTCCACATCAGGGTTATCACTGTCTATTAAAGCACAGTTTATCTTTATGAATGTAAATCATTTTAAAGGCAAAGATCATAATTCTTGAGCATGGAACATGGCAGCAGACAGAAAAAAATATATTTTCCAAATTTTAGACCGACTTACTCACATTATACAGAACGTAGACTTTTACAAATTGACTAATTATAGACAGCATAGGCAATTTCTTGTTTGTTTTGTTTAGATAATTTTTTAAATATTTCTATCTAGTAATTTTTGTCTTGTGTTTTTTAAATTTATTTTGCCATCTTATTACTTTATATTTAAATAACCAATCCGTTCAGATAACTTTTTTACTTTTATAATCATTCATGTAGCATGCTCATAAGGCTTGAGAAATGAAAAATCAAAAATAAACCGATCCTTATAAGGGGTACCATGTAAGAAAAAAAAATATATATATATAGTAAACTTGATCTCTTTGAAATTTTGATTTACTAACTATAGTTATTTATTACAATAATAATAAATTTCCTTTTAATACAAAACATGTTAAAAGAGGCTTCATTCGATATATGTTTACTGTAAAGGGGTTATAGAGAAACCAGTGACCTTTAAACAATACGGCTTTTAGTCAGCACAACTTATATACTACGAACTTATACTAGAAGTCCCTTCATAACAAGTTTCTTTTCTCCCCCTTGATAGTCGATAGGCTTACTATTGAGATTTTATTATTATTATTTATTATTGTTTTTTTAACAAATTGTTCTATTGCATTATTATTGCCAGTTACCTTACACGAGGACAATAAGTAATATGAATGACACTGAATCTGTTCATACAGTATGCGCAATGAAAATTAGTAAACAAAAAAATTAAATTAAATTTATAAACTCGAACTGTACATTTATAAGGTATTCTATATAACAAGGTATTCTACTGCGTACATGCTCGCATTTTACGCAGCAGAATACCTTGCAATCAACAGAAATGGTCTTATGGAAGCTAGAAGCGCAGGAAAGAACAATCCTGAGAAAGATTCTTGGTCCCGTCAGAGAAAATAGTGAATACAGGAGAAGACATGACAGCGAAATGTACCAGCACATGGAGAGGATAACAGACGCCATTCGGAAAAGGAGGATTAATTTTTAAGGCCAAGTAACACACATGACCTCACAGAGGTAGACCAACAAGATCTTTTCCTACTTTCTTGAAATGAAAACCAAGGGACCCTGGTTCACGGAAGTTAAAAAAGACCTTCAAAAAATAGGAATCACACTCGAAGACATCCAGGAACGAGCTCCTCTCCAGAAAAAACTTCCAGGGTACAAGTGCTTCCAAGAAAGACCAAAGATGAAAACAGGCAAGAAGTGAACAGATGAAAGAAAGGGGGCTCACAAGTAATATTAATCCGGCGTTGGTCGGTAGCCGATCTGGTACACCGTTAGTCGCTAGGTGAGCATTTCCCACACTTCTTTGATTTCATAAAAAATGCAGTTTATGTTACCAAATATGTAGTTATAAATGGTAAATAAATGTCTTCATAATGTATTAATAATTATAGAGTATAAAGATTAAAAATATATTTTTACAAATATTTATTCCAAAACAACAAAAAAACAAAACAAACAAAAATTAAATATTTTACTATTGACATAATAATGTATTTTTCATCAGCTAAATAATTTTCTTCTATTTCTATACAATTATTATCAGTATATTCATTGTGAATTGAAACATTACACTTTTTACAATTTTTTTCGTTTTCCTTTTTTTATTTCTTCGGCACACCTACCTATACCAGATCTATTTTGTATTGCCACGAACAAGAATATGGAATAGTAAAATGTTCAGATTCCTAGTAAATTATTGAAAAATAATATAAATACAATTCACGACGATTTATCAACTAATTACTTACAATTTATCTTCTCAACCTTTATTTGTCCTTGAACCTTGAATTTATCCAATAATTCAAGCATGTTAGATCCACGACTCATTTTGAACCCAATTAATCAATCGAAAAAAAAACATAGAAAACTCGCTTAGTAAAATGTCACGAATAAACTGCATGAGACATAATCTGATACTGAGGAGTACGGACATGGCAATTTTCAGTACAAATCTTCCAATATCCTGGCCACCTGCATCCGTTTTATTTAGAAACCAAATATTCTTATTCACAAATGTCCTAAACTCAGCTACACTGAGATTCAGCGATGAAAGTTAAATTCTGACGAACTTATTAAATATTTTGAGGGTGAGAGAAATGCTCACCTAACGACCAACGCCGGGTTAAATAAACTATATATATATACATATTATCTTTCCTACCGAATAATCATTAGCATGGTAATAATTTTTGTATGTGATACTAACTTGGAAAGCATATACTATAATCATTAAATTTTCTTTAGAACTTAGTTGGTTTTTTTGTTTTTTTATCTTGTCTTTGTAATAGTAAAAAAAAAAAAGTATATTCTTGCTGGACATTTGAACAATTGATTTGTTTAGCTGATTACAAGACAAGGCAAAAACGAAAAATTCAAAGCTTAAAACAATAAGTCTAATCCTATTTTTTAACATTTTAATTTCATAATAGCAGTTATAAAAAGAAACTTAAATACATAACTGGTAGGGATAGGACATTATCTGATGTTTCATCAGTTTATAATTATTTATTCTTTAATATTAATTAATAATCGAGGCCTTTCTAGGGAACACCCAGACTCTATTGAGATCAAGAAGTTCTTTTAGAAATAGAACGTTTATGCTTTTACCACTGTGGTGTTTTTAAATTATCCATTCTATTTGGACTTTTGTTTTTGCCGAAAAGAGGGTATAAGGTGGCAACTCTTGTTTCAAAATCAACCAGACATGATTCACCAGAATATAAAATTCATGAACCATGAAGTGAAACTTAGCATTTGAAATGCAACATTGGAACGAGAAACGGGGTGGCACTGCTATATGAATATTCTTCCATGTTTATGGAATGTATCTCTGCTATTGCTAACCTACAGGTTCAGGCCTGGATAAATATGGATGTGGGTTTTATTCCTCTGTTAATTCTGCGAATTCCTGCGTCCGATAGAAAGATGATATGCAGTTTTTAGGCCATATTTATTCGCATTTATAATTATATTTTGAATATCATTTCCTCAATGTGTAAGTGTTCTCTAGTATAACAAATAATGATTTTTGTATAAATCAGTGTATATTTTAAATACCATAAATATGATAAAAATTTGATCTTCAAGAATCAATCAACATCAAAATCTTTTTTTTTTTTAAACAAGTGATTTCAGTAATAAATGTTGATTACTGATTTGCAGCCTTCGTAATATTTTTTATTATCCTTCATAAAAATAATTTTCTTTACATCAATAAACAGCTTATTTAGAAGAATACTCGGTAAAACTCACATTTACAACTTTAAAATCTGAGATAAAAAATCTTAACAAGTTAATTTTTTATTATCACATGTCTGTGTCAATATTTGGCTTGATTCGGATCAATCATGTTTAGTTCTATGAAAACTAATTTTTGTCTCTCTCTCTCTCTCTCTCTCTCTCTCTCTCTCTCTCTCTCTCTCTCTCTCTCTCTCTCTCTCTCTCTCTCTCTCTCTCTCTCTCTCTCTCTCTCTCTCTCTCTCTCTCTCTCTCTCTCTCTCTCAATCTTGTTTTTATTTATGTATAGAGAAACTTTATTTGAATTCTAAGTACACAACAAAAAAAGCTGTACCGCTACATACCATTGATTATTGTGCTCAAGTACTTGAGAAGGAATCATTGTTTCAGGAGCAATGTATCAACATGGTGTGGACAGCACTCATGCACTCTCAACCGCCAGGTTTTCCTCTGAAGAGTTCTTAAAACCTCTAGTATCTATGAAGTAATTACTTTATAGATACTGGGTGTTTTTTAAGAGGAGGCTCTTGACGCTGAACTCGATCCATGGCTGAAATGGCAGAAAATTAAGTTTATATAGATGTTGCATGTTATCATTAGTTTTCTAAGATTCTATGAAAGTTCGTTAATAATTATTACAATCAGGAAATGTTATATAATATAATAATAATAATAATAAATTTATTTAACTCCTAGTGTAAATACACTTGACCAAGCAAATTTTGAAATGTTACTGTAGGAGATGTCTCATGAAGCTCCTCCACTTCAACCTTCGCCATGCCACATGAGGGATTTTCGCTGTCGCTATATTCCGTAGAAGTCTTGTAACGTTTCCATTTAATTTATTTTAATATCGTTTGTAGTTCTTCTGAATGTGGTTCGTCTGAATACGTAAGTATGTATTTATGGTTTCGTTATAAGGGTAGCGAGACAGGTCCTTCGTCAATTTAAATTCGAAAGTTTGTATCTTCCGACTATGTGTCCTTATAGCAGGTTCGTAGATTTGAAATGCATAAGTTCAGATGGCTTCTAGTAAACGAGTGTATGCGTTCCGTTTCTGACTGGGGAGTAGTTTAGATTGTTCGTACAATATTGATATAATAATCTTAGTTGGAAGGTTAGCGTTTTATTTATTTATTTATTGGTCTTGACATGTCAGCCTGCTGTCATATATAAGTCCGTCGTACGTTATTGTTTTTGTTTTTGGTATCGGGTGGTTGTCTATAAAATCGGGGGGACAGGTATCATGTCGTAGTGTAAATGTAACATATTATGACTTATAGTTAATTTTCAGTTTCCATAGTTTACACCAGTTGAATGTTGTTCAGATTTTGTTGTAATGTTCGAGTGGCTTGTGTAGGGGCTGCGTTTCTCGTAATTCTAGACGAGGAGTCGTCGGTGTAGGTTTCAGTTAGTATGTTATTGTCTGTCTGTAAGTCGTATGTCTTTAAGAAACATTACACGAATAGATTAAACGAAATTAAAAAAATAAAAAATAAAATAAATAGAATTCATACTTAATAAGTGATAAAATTTATTTTATGTAATCTTAAATGAAGAAGAGTTTTAGGTTTATTAAATGCAGTATATTTCAAAGAAAACCATTTTTTTTTTTCTCCGAAACGGCTAGGAAAAGTTTCAACAGTTGTACTAAAAAAAAAAAAAAAAAAATTGTATGGTGTCAAGTTCTTCAGTAAAGAATGTTTGGCTGTATCAGAGATCGTCAGTTGAAATAAAATAAAAATTTTTATTTGTCATTTTTTGTTTAAAATATTAACGTTTTTCTCAATCCAAGTTTTAATTACGTACCAGACTTGAGAGAAAAGAAACTGCTTGTCGTTTTTGGCTACTCAAACATTTAATTGAGAAGCATCCATAGCTCCCAATAAATTAGAAAATACTGATTTAAGTGGCAGTAATCAGACCCTTTTGGTCATAAGGAGCTGAGCTTTGGGGCTCCACAAAGCCTTCCCATTCTTCTCGTATCCAATCCTTACAATCTAAAATCCTTTGTAAAATTCTCAATGCTGCTTATTATGTCACAAACGAACTTATCCATAAAGATCAAATGTTCCATATGTTGTTGAATCGGCCCATCCTTCCTTTCATAGTAAATTCTATACTCACTGGAATCCACTAGTCTCCTAACTTGCTACACATTTCATTCCCGATAATTTTCCGAGGCGTTTGAAAAGAAGATGGCCAAAAGACCTTCCAATGTAGATATATTGAATTGCTACTTGTGTGTCGTTCTTTACATACCCATCATTTCTTTGAAAGTTTTTTTGTGTATTTTTCTTTCATTATAAATTATGATTATATCAGCATATACTTAAGTTGCTTAATAGTATTTTACATAAGTTTGAGACTGGTTTATTTTTTGGTACAGCATTTAAAATTGTGAATTGTAAAAACTATATAAGAGATAAGGAAAAAATTGACCTATCATAGCAATAATTTTCCTCAAATTTATTTGTATGTATTATATACAGTTGTAAATATCTATAGATAGTTAAAAAATAAATTTATAATTGACATATAGTTTGTCAAATTATTGTTTATCTGAAAAATCCTTTAATAAATTTATACAGACAGGTGTACTATGGTATTTTCCATTATTTGAATTAATGCCCCCGTGACTTATTGTTCTCATTGGAGAGGATATATATCATTAGTTAAGGAAATAAATAGGTTAAATTAATTTCATAGATGGCGGAGAGTGGACAATAGAGGGCGGGAGGAGGGGTAGGGGGCAGGGGGTGAAATTGTGTCTGTTATTAATAATACCTGAGTTGCCTTCTCACCTGACACCTGGCCATTGTAGGCCCCACTTGATGGAAAATTCGTTGCCACTCCATATTATATTGTAGGCGGTGTGGATTTGAATATATTTTTTTTATGGATATATTTATTGAAATTTACAGCTGTATAAGAAAAAAAAAAACATACCCAGTAAATGCGATTCTAAAATTCACAATATCACGTCAATTGCTAGTGAAGCAACTACGCGCTGGTAGCTCTTGAATAAATGGGTACTTTTCTGTTATGGTCACGTCCATGGAAAATGTTTTTAATTTAGTTAGTACATTGCGTTAAATAAATCATATGATATATAAATTGTATATTTGTTATGAGTAGGTAATTGATATGGTTAAATATGGTTGACTTTCCGTATAATTTTTAAAAATAATTTAGGAATAATTTGGATGAGCAAACTGCTTTTTTCTACATCATAATATTATTTCTGAAATGAGGCTATGTAAAAATAACCATGAGATGAAGTTGACACTTAAGTGCTACGTGCTAGGTGAAGACGTGCAAACTAGGTTATACACATTTCACAGTTAACCAAATAAGTACAAATTTGGCAATCCGAAAACATAACCGCATACCCAAAATATTGAAAGATTGTTGGCCTCAGCAAAATGGGGCAACAAAAAAAGAAGGGCTACTAGAAGGAATTTTTAGAAATCTTATTTAGCGGAATTTATGTTGCGGAAAATGCTAGCAGAAAAAGATCCTTTCAATGAAATATTGAAAGATATCAAAGATTTTTACGATATCAATTCTAAATATATAATTATTATACAACTATTGTCTTAAAATGTTTATAAAAAAATAAATAATTTAATTAAATTTCGTGTAAATATAAAACACGTGTTTTATTTAAAGCAGTATACTAACTAAATTAAAAACATTTTCCATGGACGTGACCATAACAGAAAGTACCAATAAACGTTACAAACGACTCGAAGGTTTGTTGAGAATAGAATGGGATGCATGTTGAGAGACAAGTGGATTTAAGTGGTCATGGAGCTTACTATGAAAGGATATGTATTTCAACTTGCTTCGTATTTTATTACCGATAACCCTCCGAGGAGTCTGAAAAGAAGATGGACTCGAAACCTTCTACTATAGAATTTTATTATAGTGCCAACAGTGAGTGATTGTTTTACTAGTTATTGTCATATTACTGTGTTTATTATCTCAAACATTTACTGGATATTAATATTAATAATACGTGAATAAATGGAAAACTTCCTAGTGCTTCCATTTCGCCGGTATATCATATGAAAACCAGCTATGTTGTTGAGTGCGGACAAAGGATTTCATTAGTGACATGTGGATAAAACTGGTTGTAGTATAAAGGGAAACCGGAATTTTAGTACCCGATAATAAATATCATTGAAATAAACCCTTTGCCTCCCCGACTCTAAGGTTTACCCAAAATACATAAAGCGGATATCCCAGTAAGACTATTAGTACAAAGGAACAAGGCAGTAATTATAGATAAAGATCTATTTGAAAATGAAGTTTATGATTTCATAAAAAAAAAAGTTTCTTCCCCATTATTAAAACCGCCGCTGACAGATTTAACAGTAAAGTTCGAGACTTAATAAATAATATTATTTTAGTACACGATAATAAATTAAATAAAAGCCTCATTGAAATGAACCCTTTGCCTCCCATACTCTACGGCCTACCCATAATACATAAAGCGGATATCCTAGTAAGACCATTTGATGTCTACATCAGTCGCTCTATCTACAAACTTGCATATTAGTTGAACATATTCAAAACTAAAATTTAATTTTACCTCTAAAATTTTTAAGCGTGGAGGATGACGAATTTACTTCCTTGTATAACCGTTAGTCTTGAAACAATGCCCATCCATGTACTGGTCAGTATTTTTTAAAAATTACTGTTTTCTCTTTAACTATACAATATAAATAATATTTTCGTAGCTCTGACTTTAGTTAAATGGTTTTCTTAGCCTACTTAATTGCTAAAGTTAGTTAAAAAAAAAAATTAGGATTATGTATTTCAAAACTTATTTGAAATTTATACAATTCAAATCTTTTAAACCTATCAGTATGTATTAAATTAAATGCTGTTGGGAAGACAACAGCAGCTTTAGGTAATTTCGATTTATACTGCAGAGGTTCCCTTAGTAGAAATAAATTACTAGCAATTACTAAATGTGGCCGGCTCACTAATATAGAAGTAGAGGAGAAATAAATCCTTTGATAATTACAATTAACCTGAAATAGTGTTCTGCGCGCTTGTGGTTGAACCCACCGGCAACTAAGCTCTTTATACTAATATTTCTTACGCTGCTAATATTCTTACATTATCACTAAATAAAAAGCTTATAGGGATATTTTAAATTTTATTTCTTATTTTTTAAAGTTGAAATTAAAATTTTATTTTTGTTTCTAATTAATTTTATATGTTTAAAAAATAAATTATCTTTTAATGAAACACTTTTATTCATATCATATAATTATAGTTAATGAATCCGTTGAAAATACTGATTAAATACTACAGAGATTTTATAGGACAGCCCAGTTAAATAAGAAGTTTTATACAGCGAATCTCGGAAAGGGAGCAATGAAGCTAAATCTTTGCTTATACCTTCGTTTTGGTCTTCTAAATAAGGGGTAAAAGTCACTCACCGTAGCATACTAGCATAATTAGATATTCAAGGTCTAGGTCACAAAAATCAGTTGTTTTATTTTTCATCTAATATCAAATAAAGTTGTAGAGCATTCAATTTACTTTAATTTCATATATACGTTTCTGGCAGTTGAAGCAAATATTTGACAAAAAAGTGAGGTAGCAATTTTTTTCTCTCGATATTTATCTATTTTAAATAGCTTAAATATCGAAAACCGTTGAGAGTTGGACAAATATGTATAGGGGTGATTTCAATATTTCGGGACAATTCCAATAAAAAAAATTGTTCACTACATAAATCATGTAAATTGATTTTGTTTTTTCAGGAATTGTTTCTCTAAGGTGTGTGAAGTAAGTTTGTGAAGTGGACATACATAATCTGCAATATTTCTAGATATATTAAATAAATAATAACTATTAACATCTAGGGAGTGAGTTTAGGTCAAGGGAGTGGAAAACCACGACTAGGAAGTGAGTTTATTATCTAGGGAGTGGGGAAAATATCATATTTATTACATTTAAGAAAAGAAAAGCGAAATTAACGAGGTATGTTTATTATAAACTTGGAGTGTATACATGAATTATATTTTCAGCCTTTTAGGTACGTACTGTCACATCTACTTTAAAAAATTCAAACTAAACTTTAAAAATACTAAAATAATATAAAATTGCAATTTATATATTTAGAAATAGTTATTAAAATAGATTGTAAATGATAAATAAGCTACGAAATAAAGACTATCACAATAGGAATTAAATACAATACAATTTTAAAACAATAAATTTATAAAAACAATGTTTTGATAAAAATAATGTTCCTTGAACTTTCATTATAACTAAGTAGATGGGTATAATGTTTAAACATTAAATAAAAAAATGTAGGCTGTACGTTTAAAAATAAAAAATAATTAGCGAGCAGCAATAATTGAATTCCTCTTGGGCTGATGTTGATGGTCCGGCTGTGCTGAATGCCTAGAAATTTCCTACATTTCATGGTATGAGAGGGAGAAATCAAGAAATTTATTTTTATAAAAGCAGATAACCGCTAAAGCAATTTATGTTCAAATGTAACACGATATCCTAATATACGATATCCCTAAGTTGTAGGGAGTGAGTTTTAACCCAAAAACGTTGGTATCAGGTTATACACCTGGCCTATTTGAAAAGTAAAACATGGTATCTATTGGTTTTTCAGTAGAGCTTTGAATTTATCTTGAATCTCAAAAAAAATATCATGTTTTCAATGGGTTGATACACTTTAGGGAGTGAGGATGAATTAAAATACGGTACTTACCGAGCGGATTCAATGCACCTCCACTTGTCTACCAATGAACTCAGCGTCTTGAAACAGATGGCAGTAGACAGGTCTACCAGAAATAGTGTTGCCCTATACAAAACACCCCTCAAATTTTCCTTTTAGAGAGCGATGGAGGGATTTTCAAAAATAATTTAGCGAGTGAACTAGAGAGGGCTGTGACACTTCTTTAAGATGGTCGTGCTAAGAAGGCTAAATATCAATCACAAAATTATTTTTCGGTAAAAAATAGAAACCAATACCTCATAAAATTTTCAAACTAGAAAATAAGAGTAAGAGAAGGCCTTAAATATTTTCGAAATATAAGCATTTTCAAGTTGTGACAACCTAGGGAGTGAGTAAATGCTATACATAAACGTCAATTACTCCGGCTATATATGTAGATATATCATTATTGTTGGGAGTCCATAATGGTACAATCGGTAATTGGCCATGTAAACTAAACTCTAAATTTTATGTTCTGTACAATTTTCGAAATATCTTTTTGACTTAAATAGTACCGAAATTTTGAAATCACCCATAGAGACATTTTTTTAGGAAATTTAATTAGCTTTAATTTTGGTTTTTTGCATATTTTTCCAGAGTCCACAGTTTTAGAGATGTAATCAAAAACATGGGACCTTCTCCCCTTCCCCCACCATAAACTGGGGATTCCCGTACCCCCAGGGACTGGGAATTTTAGTATATTTACCTTCTAACTAATCCTAATGAAGCTGTGGAATCAAAAATAGTCGCATAATTTATACACTCTACACCCCTCATTTCAACTCTCTTGCTGGGATCGCACTTCTCCGCGAAAACACGTTTTTGGCTAATGAAGCAAGTGTTTCTCCAAACTGGTGACCGCACCTCATTTCTCCACGTTGCATCTCGAAAACGGCTAATCAAAAAATAAAAATGGATAACACCAAAATTGTAGAGAATCTTATTGTCTACAAGTTTTGTAACCATTTTGATTAACGTTTGGGGCATAGAAATCGAGATATTTGAAAAAAAAAGAAAAAAAGATTTTTGTGACCTTTGATCTTGAATATCTAATGAAGCTAACATGCTGAAATCGATGGCTTTTTACCACTTATTTAGAAGCCTAAAACAAAGATATATGCAAAAATTCAGCTTTATTGATTCTTTTTCGAGTTGATATCCTTAATTGACTGGGCTAATGTGGTGTACAATGTAATTGGTAAACCTGATCTATATAAATAAATGCTTGTTTCTCATTCATGTTATAAAATATTTAAAAATTTTATAATACAACAAAAAACTTCGAACTATTAGTATTTTTAAAGACTTTGACTTTGGTCGACTAGTAAAAGCCGATTAATTGGCCAAGGCGAGAGAGATACCTATAATTTACTAGCCTGTTCCAGCCATATTGAATGTGTTGGTATTGTTTTCAAACTTTTAACTTATAACTTTAACAGAAAGCAAATAAAAAAAAACTCAATATTCTTTATTACATTTCTGACAAGGGAACATTTAAATTTTCAATACGAGAAACACCTACTAAGCTTGAACGTGTTAAAAAAGACAGAAAACATAAAATGTTAGCAAACGTGACTTTTTTCATTCAAACCAATATGGCCCCTAAACGGTAAGTCCTAGCGAAAAATAATATATATATATATATAAAATACATTTCTGATCAGGAAACTCTCGTAAAATTTTCGATCCAAGAAAAACCAACACAGCTAGATCACGTCAAAATGAAACAATCGTTACACCAACAAAGTACAAAAACCCCAAGCCAAAAGAAATATCTACGAAAAAAATCACATTAAATATTCATGAATAGTTCAAATTAACTGTGTAAAATGAAGATGAAAATGTCTCAATTTTAATTAAATGTAACAAAACAAAAAATACCAGACTAGAGTTGTAAATTATTACTTTATCCGTCTGGAAGAAAAAAGAAAAAAAAGGAAAAGAAAAGAAACAAGGTTAATGTTCGACAAAGCTAACTCCGACTAAATTACTTCTCTGAAGCTATTTCATTTTTACCTTGGGCCAAGGTGGATGTTTGAAATATCTATTTTTTCATTAAGTCTAAGTTTGAACCTTGAAATCATCAATTTAAAAATAAAATTAAATCAATTTATTTAACAGCATAAGTTTTATGGATTGGCTTCCTAATAGTTGTATTGATTGGTTTTATTGGACCATGATGGTTTACATGCAGTTTCTAAACATGGAATCGATTAAAAAGAAGAAAATTACACGATATCATTAGTACCCTTTTTTTTTTTTAAATTAAGTTATTGACAGTTTTTTATATAATTTTATCATTAGTACCCTTTTTTTTTTTTAAATTAAGTTATTGACAGTTTTTTATATAATTTTTCCGAAAACAGCCAAATGATTTTTACTAAAATATATGATAACTATTTTATTTAAGCGTTTAACTATCATTTTATAAAATATATATATGCTTAATAAGGTTCTTGATGTTCAGTCAATAAAATAAGAACTTATTTTGGCGACGTTTCAAGACTATAGAGTTCTCATAATCATGTTTCACAGTGAAAAAACAGGTTGCAATAAAATCATATAAGTTACATTGGCTATTTAAAAATAGAATTAGCAACAATAGAAGTTTATAAAAACATGCGTTAGAATATATAACTACATATTATTACAAAATATGAAGGAGTATGAAACTACTTAAAATGTTAACGGTGGATATGCTATTAGCATCTACTAAATTATAGCAATTCTAGTATTCAACTGAACTGGGGAAATTTGGGAAAAAGGTAGGGGATGAGGGTTAATCTGGTTAATAATATACATTTATGTATAATATACAACATAATAAACCATGTATCCATTTAAATATTACATTGCAAACGGAAATCCATTTTCCTGGGAATACCACTAAGTTTGAAAATACCCACATTAACCCTCATTTGGTTGCCTTGCAACTTTACCTGTTTCTCAAATTTCCCCAGTTTAGTTGTATACTGATGAAATTTACATTTATGGATTAAAGAAAATTAACAGAAATAAATTCAGTTGCAGATTTAAAGCCATTGTCCAATACTTTTCGTTATGGGATATTACAATTTTTGTAGTATTTTCATATTTCAGTATTTCTTGGCGAGAAATTCATCGCCGCACAGTGGGCTAAATCACCAATTTAGGTGGACAAAAGTCAAGTCAAAAGTTTGGAATTTCTGAGTGCTTGACCTTTTTATTATTAGTTGGTAAGACGCTTAATACTAATATTTCCCGCCATACCGTGTTTACAAATAAATATTAAATGATTGAATCATTCCTGTTTACACAAGTGCCTTATAACCAACAGTGGGATTATCTTTATTCGATGGCCATT
Organism: Euschistus heros; assembly: GCA_003667255.2. Taxonomy (NCBI): domain Eukaryota; kingdom Metazoa; phylum Arthropoda; class Insecta; order Hemiptera; family Pentatomidae; genus Euschistus; species Euschistus heros. The sequence goes on along the minus strand of RCWM02000451.1, from coordinate 261,739 downwards.
TATTATGTTCAAGGTGTGTGTAGCGCAAAGTCTTTTTGCTTTTATTTAACAATGGGCATTGCTGAGGCAGGTAAGACATTATATTTCCACACTCGCTATTGAATATACATTGGAATCTGCCTGGAGAGTTAATTTAGCAATTTGTAAATGTATGCCCCTATTCAATAACGAAAAAAACTATATAACCCCCAAGTTACCCCAAGGATTCGTTTGTGGGATTTGTTTCATCAATCCTTCTAGTTTTTAAATGATGCAAAGAATTTTTGCGGTTTTTTGCGTTTTGGGTGATACATAATTTTTTTCAGGCACAACACTCCGAATCACGAGGGGGAAGTTTTTTGAAGAGTGGGTTAAGTTTCCCAAAAAACCTACCAAGACTACTTCCTGAAATTTATTCTAACTTCCATTCATATTAATAGTCAAGAAAATGTGGAGATTAGGCCTTTGAAAATTAGAATTTCCCGTCTTTTCGACAAAATTCCAATGTCACAGAAAATTGGAAGATTTTTTCAAAAAAAACTCTAGTTGGCTTGATTTCGATGACTTGGATTTTAGTATTTCAGTTATCCAGCTTACTGGTCAACGCTCAAAACGCCCTGAAAAATGTTTAGAATGTTCTAGTGAGAAAAAAAAAAAAAAAAAAAAAGTTAGCTAGTTATTGAAGGTAGACTGTGAAAAATTGACTTTCGCAGCACAGCACGCGCTTTATGTTTCAGGTAAGCCTGGTGCTTCCAAAGTTGTGAATGAGGCATCTACCTCTCAACAGCCATCTTCTTCTACAAGAAAATTTCACGAATAGCGACAAATAGTGATTTGTTGACAATGCTGTTAGTTTCATCGGACCCAATTGATGCCTCACTACGAAAACCAGTCAAAAATAAAAAATACCGTCAGACACAGATGTGCTAAATTAACTAAAGTGCACTGCTCCAAACGAACAACTATCCTTATCAAACCTAAATCTTGAGAAACCAAATGATGACATGTCAGAGCCAGAGTTATCAGATCAATCTGGATCATCATATTATGATACGAGTAAAGAAGATAATCAGTTGTTTAATATTCAGATTTTTTTTATATTTATCTACCTGTGCTTAATTATGTTTATTGATTACTATAATTCTGCCTAATTTTATTTCTGTAATTGATTTAAATTCTATTTAATGTACATTAATTATTAAATGAAAGTAAAAAACTAAAAACTAAATAAATAAATAAAAGTTTTACAATCAATAATTTGAAGAGTTCCTAAATGATTCAAAATACATCTACTAGAAGGTTTACGCCACTCGGAGCCGATAATTAGATTTGATGTATTATTTGTCCCGTATTCTCGGACTTCAAACGTTAAATGTAGGAAAGTTTTTGATTTTAGCAAATAAATTTGATTTTCAACCACTGTGCGCTCGCCAATCGTGTCAAAAAATAAATTAGATTTTTTTAAATTATTTTTTCCGTAATGTGGGACCCCAAAGGTTGAATATGGGCAAGTATCAGAATTTTGTCCACCTAAATCGGTCATATTGCCCACTGTGCGCCGCCTAACTCTTCTAGTACCTTCACTAAACTTATTGCAAGATTAAATAAAAATAAATCCTTGAGGTAGTCATGATGGTATAGAAGGATGAATACCATTATGATTGATAAATTAATTGCTTTCTATATTCTATTAATTGACTTCCATTAGATTATTTATATTCTATTATAATAAGTATCACTTTAAAAATAATAATCATACTTTAAATTACTCGCTATAAATGAAGTAACCATCTGACATATTTAAACAAAAGTCATACCAACATCATATCAACAATCATAGCCTCATCAGCAGAAACGTTTTCAAGGGACATGGCTAATTCGTTACCAATTTATCCTCATTTTTTCATGTCTACGACCAGAGGTTGATTTAAAGCAATATAGCTCCTTATATAACAATAATATACCTTGAGGTTTTTAACAAGATAGCTGTCGTTAAATTTTCGACTAGTAGTTGACAGTTTGATAATAAATCTCTTATAATGAGGTTTCTGTTTGCACTTTCGTTTCGTATTAAATTTTGGTGGGTAGTTCAGTTATTTCTGTATGCAAAGAGTGAGAGCTATGACTTCCTGGACGGGAAAACACCAAGTTTGTTGTCACAACTCCAGTTCAGTTGACTAAACGCCTCCATCCTTATGCAATCGGCTAAGGATGCTCTGGTATGTATTCTGTTTTTTCTCTATCAAATGCTTATATCTGTCCAACTTATGAATATACTTTAAAATAGTAGGTATCTGTACAACATTTTACTAGGTTTTGTGATTATAGACGAAAATTAAGATTTTATTGGGTGTCCACTACTAAAACATTTATATCCTGTTGTTAGTGCTTGACGCATCTGTCAACTACTAGATATTTCTCATTTCTCGCTTTCTTTATTGAATGTGCGTTCTCTGCAAAGGAAAAATCAGGGGTAGAGGAAAGAATCAGTTTCGGCTAATTTAGAGTTCAAAATTCAGTAGTTGACAGGGGGTGGGGTGTCAATTATTATTGCAGCATCTTTCAACTACTAGCACAACACGGAATTAGCTCCCTCTTTTTTTCTCTTTTTTTTCAATTTTAAAATAGTACCAACAAAAAAACAAAAACTCAATTATGAGCCTCAGCAAATGGAGAAGGCCCTTAATGACCTCAAAGGGGAATTTCTGTTGCAGCGGCAGCAAGAAGCAACGGAGTACCTCGAAAAACCCTGTCAACTACTAAAAATTGGCATCCAGGGAGTGTCAACTACTAATGCAAAAAGGCGATTTGGAAGATTACCACTTTTTCAACGTTCTATTAATACTATTTAAAATTAAAAAATAGGATAACGGACGGGATTCGTACGCATCTGAGGAGGGGAGAAAGAAATTTGTCACATGATCAACCGAGGAAATATATATACGTGCGATATCTTTCTAAAAGTTTCAACAACTAGTGCACTTACCCTATATGACGATTATACTTTATGACTTATAAATAATATGTTGTATTTTATATATTTATTTACAAAAATAAAATTTAATTAATTAATTATTCAGTTTACAGTCACCAATAATGTATCAGTTGGAGCAGTTCCAGTATAATAATACTAAGCTTGTACTTAAAATAATTTTAAATATGTGTTTTTGTATTTTTATATGTTATCATATAAAAATACGTATTATTATATGTTATCATGATGCACCGATGGTGGCTGCTTTGCTTCGGTACAGAGACATTCAATTAGAGCTAGTGGGAGAGCGAGAGGATTCAGGACCGAGGCCAGGCCGGGATTAATGATCCTCGAGGAATAAATCTGAATATTCAATGGCGAGTTGTGAACTTAGATCGAACCCGCAACTGTAACCACCCTGCACATGTCGTACTCCATTGTACAATGTACCAAATCTATGCTGTTGTAATATTATAATATTTTTAGGACTTTACATGATTGTTTTCTTTGCTTTCAGGTCTTATTTAAAATAATACCGAAATATGAGAATGCATTGGAGAAAAAACAAATGTCAACTATAAATTGGGTATTAGAGTTTCTCTCATATATTCGCGGATGTTCCTAAATCATTATACATCGAAAACCCGCTTAGAATCACTATCAAAACATTTATTTATTTAGTTTTTTAAGAGTGGGCTTATCAACCTTACAAATACAAGGGATTATATTGGTTATCGATTTTTCATTTTTAATGCTTCGTTTGATTCCTTCAGTTCGGACCACTGATGCCTACAGCGTTCCGTTCAGACGTAAGTCACTTTTGTTATTTGCTATCAATATTCCATTATCATGATTCTTTTATTAAAAATATTCACGTCGGAAACTTCGTTAGTTGAAGGAATGCAAAGCAATTATTATATTTTGTCTCTTGGTTAAAAGAAAGAGCTTGGACAAACACACAAAATTCAAAAGATAACAACTAGTTAGAAGGTAGATCAACTTTCTCGCTTTCTGGGCATTATATACTCACTAGATGCATGTTCAATATCATCAGACTAGGCTGCTTGCTAGGAATATTACCAGTGGCTAGTTAGAAGCGGTTGCTCAACTGCCAAGTAAGACCGCGGCTTTACTAAACAAGAGACTTATTTTTAAACCTGTCCTAAAATAAATTTTTTTTCTTTTTCTTTTTTTTCGAATATATGTTCCATATAAATTATGAAGAATTATTCCTAAAATATAACTTCAGAACTTCCGTAGACAACTAACTGTCCTGTTTTCGATTACACTTATATACAGACTTTTATTTCAATAACTCGTAGAATATATTAGTGAATTCTAGAAAATATAAAATTAAATTAAATTAAACCAATAAAACTAAAAGTAAATTTTCTCTGGAAATCTATTAGGCAAGCATGTGAATGCATTATTAATTCTTTTATTATTAACACCTTTTATTGAAATATATGCGCAATTTGCTTTAGTGAAGGGCAATAGGTAACAGTGATAATGATGGGATTAATTCTAAATCCTGAATAGTTTCTTAATCAAACGAAACTATCATCAAGTAAAACAACAAACCATCAAACAGTATAGAATTTTAAAAATAAAATATATTAAATAAGCGCCGCAATCAAGCACCAGTCTCCCCCTACTTTATTGTTGTTTCATTATAAGTTTTTTAATTAATTTTATAGCTCCCGAGATATGTGAGAAAAATCGTAAAATGTGACATTAAAACTGCCCCCTGATCCACATCCTCATCTTTCAACAGGCTCAGCGATAAAAGTGCAGCTTTAGAATCAAAGTTCAAATTCTTAAATGAAATAATTTGATTGCAGAAATATGACATGAAGTATTGGGAAGTACAAGACAAATAAATATGGGGAATAATAATAAATAAATTAAAAAAAAAAAAATAGGTGGCAAAGCTTTATATTTTCAAATTTTATTAAAAACTTATTTCACTTGACATACCTATGATTGCATAAAAGGATCTACACTTTTATTGTTGTTTTTTTTATTCTAATTCCAAAAGTTTTTTGAATTTATTCCTGTCATTTAAACAACAAAATTTATTCTTCTTTTCCTGATTGCTGTATCTAAATGATCAAATTCTTTATCCTTATTCTTTACTTTATTATTTTTTTTTTTTTAATTTTGATTCCTTTATTTCATTTTTATCTATATCCAAGTGTTGTAGACCAGGAATCGTTCTTAAAATTCTCCTTTCAATTTTGAAAATTTATTCTAAAATAAGCAATTTAGTTATAATTTTAATTTACGTGTTCTGAGTATTACTGATTTCAATGCCGGATTATAATGTCATAATTATACATTTACGAATATGTTCTTTTGTTTTAATCATTTTTTCATTTAAAATTTTTATCTCATTTACCATAAGAAACTGTTTTTCATTTTTCAAATACCTTCATTGAAGGCTATCTTCTTATTATTTAAATATATTTGTAAAATTCACTTTTAAATATTTAGTTTCTATGTAGGCATTATTTAGTTTGTTATTTATTTTATATAGTTTTTACTTATTAACTATTATTATTATCACTATTAGAGAAGAAGATAATCAGGAGTGAAGTAAAACAGGAATACCTCGTCAAGTAGAAATACTTTAATTGTGTGCCAACGATTCGACCTGCAAGGCATGCCTGATTATCTACTTCTCCAATCATGTTATAAGTCAACTATACTTTTATCAATATTACTTTCTTTTTTTTTGTGCCATTGAAGTATTATAACATTATTAAACTGTAGTTTTATGTATGGCTGTGATAGGAAACAGAATAGGATGTCATTTTTAGGAGTTCTAAAATTCAATTTTTTTGATGATTTCTTCGTTTTGGGCACAAAAGAGAAATATTTTAGTTTTATAAATTGTTAAAAGTGTTTTCAAATACATTCTGAACATTCGTGGAATTCACAAATTGAACTGTCATGTAGAATCTGCAATAAAGAGAAATTCTATTTTATCTCTAGATTTCTCCCCCTCCCCAACGACTCAGCATCTTTTGTCTATTCTTCATTTCATTCCGGGCCCTCAGGCTGAAGTGGGAGTTACCTCTAATTGGAAACAGCTTCTTCGAAAAAGAAGTTCGTTAATAGAAAGAAACTAAGACATGCCAAAATAACACCAGGGATCTGTGAAATAGGATGAGTAATATAACGAAATAAGTTTTATTAAAATCAAGTCTTTAAATATATATATAATTAATTTATTATTGGATAATAATTTAAAAATTAAGTTTATATTAACGAAGGACTTTTTGGGTCTAGGTTTAGTTTAGGAGCAAATGATACGTATATTAAACGAACGAACGTAAAGCTATTGATAATTTTAACTGATAATTCTTGTCTGGTTTAATTAGAATCGCCGTCTTGAAGTCCCAAGCGGGTACATTTCTAATGAAATTTGGATTCAAATTGACCAAATGTCGGTGTACCATTCAACGGATAATAAACAGCTAAAATTTATGCAGCTAAAAAACACCCAGTAGGTTATAAGCCAAAACGGAAACTGATGTAATCAGATGCGTTTCCATAACTGAGGCGCCCAAACACTTCTTTAACCACTTCTTTTGGCAGGGGAAAACGGCACTGTTTTGGCTATAACTCTGAAAATATTTGTCCAATCCAAAAATTTTTCCATCTCAAAGCTTGTTAAATTTACTATCAGACCGCTTATATGAAATTTTATTATATTATATATACCTACGCCAGCCCACTGAACATGTGAACATATTTTGCCAAAACATACACATTTAGCGTTGGTATTTTCCGGATTTAATAAACAAATTATATAAAGGCCTTTAGTAAATTTAACCACCTTCAAGGTGGAGAAAAGAAATTTTGGAACAGACAAATAGAAAAAATGTGCCAAAAACAAATTGGGATTTACAACAGTACTCGTTTTTTAGCATGGTGGCATTGGTATTTTACGGCACTTTATAAAATCTTCAGATATGAAATCTAATAGTAGATTTAATTAGCTTTTAGATAGAAAAAAAGAGTTTCGGATCAAACAACTAGTTCCGAAATCATAGCTAAAAGAGGAGTACCTACAAGTAGGAAAGTTCTGAAGAAGTGTTATGAAAACCCACCTGATTACGTCAGTTTCCGTTTAAGCTTACAACCTACTAGGTGTAATTTAGTTGTAAAAATTTCAGCTATTTATGTTTCCTTTGTATGGAGCATCAACATTTGAACTATTTGAATCTAAATTTCACCAGAATTGCACTCGTTTTGGACTGTAAGACCTTGCGATCTCATTCGTACCCGATTAGGACCATCAATTAAAATTAAATGTGTCATTGGACTCTAGACTAGATTGATGGTTAGATTTAAAATCGGTGTTGCCACCTAACTTACGGAAAAGCAAACTTCGGAGGAGATAACATATGGTTTTTATCTACTCTTACAAATGATTGATGAATTCATCAATCATAATTGTATTTTCCTTAGGGTTTTTCTTTATTTATCAATGTTCTTAAAACTTTATCAAAGTCAAAATAGAATAAAACTGATTTGTTCAAATATATCTAAATTTACATTATTTTTTTTTTAATTTGGTGACGATATGGAAATCAGTTTCCAAAAGGTTTGCAATGATGCTGCTATACCTAACTTGAAATTTCCACCATTTTTCTATCATTCTTTAGTTCCGAAAATGAAGGAATTATTGTTAAATTACTAATTAATGATATATTAAAACCCTCCTTAATTTATCCCTTGTCAACCGGTCTTTCTATCAAGCCGCTTACCCTGTTAGAAAAAATATCGTTTTCTTTCTTGTATTTTAAGAAACCTTTATTGGAAATTTCTTAGAAAATAAAATGTGATAACGTGAAGTTAAGTGTGAGTTATATTTGTGTTGTTATGAACTTATAGGTAATGGTGGGAAAGGGGAGAAGTCACGAGTTTTACTTTCCTCTGATATCTTAAGGTGGTGGGGCTGATACAGAAGTGCAACAGAAAAAAAAAAAATTCTCACAAATAATTTTATTAATGTAAAAATATAAAAAATAACTTCATTTTTTTCCAAACTACGATGTACGTGCATTGAGATTACAACCTTATAATTATTTTTACCTTTTTATTATGTTCTTCAGATTATTGTTTATAAAACAAAATAAACTACAATAAAATCTTACTTGTTTTCTTAAGGAATAGTACTCTCTCCCATTCCCAATACCTTCTATCTTGTTTTCCTATTTTTATTTCTTTTTCCACCTCCATATATAATAGATTTATTTTCCTTATTAATTAGAAAAATATTTCGAACTCCTACGATTTTACTGTAGGCGATTTTAAAGGTAGTTGAATAAAAATGGCCATTTTATAGAATGGGAAAGATAAAAAATAAAATGTTATGTCAACACATGCAAAATAAAACTGAGGCCGGAAGTTGTAACTTGAAATGTCGACATGTTACAGGTTGTGGAGCGCGGGATCAGATGCCTACATCTCTGTCTTTATACCCTCTCTCAACGATATATTTTACGATATATTCTTTATTTTCCTCTCTATGGCAGGAGAGGTATTTTGTATTCTGAACCAACGAAATATATCTCCTTCCTACTGTTTTGTCTAATAGAATTCTCTACTGAACTTAAAGTAGAATTCCTTTTGTAGAATTATCTACAGAACTTCTTGAGAAATTTAATACCATTAATATTTAGAAATTTTGAAGTGAAAAAAAAAATCAATTTAATCGCTTTTTGAAGTTACGATGCCTATTATGTGTTTGGAATCAATTTTCACTATAATGAATACTGAATAGAATATATATTTTTCCATATTTTGAAAGATTTTGTTTCGATACAAAGGTATAAAAAAATAACAAAAAAACAAAAAAACAAACAAAACATTATAAAACACTATAAATAAGTTCGAATTATAAAGAGAATTATAAGTAGAATTAAAAAAAAAAAAAATGTTCTGGTAATAGTCAGCTTCCACTGAATATTATTACCAGTCACACAAATGAGAGAGCAGCGCACACTGGTTCAAGGATGGAAAAAATGTATTTAGATAATATTTTATGTCGTAATTTGTAGCTTGGGTATATTTAGTAACATACCCCATAAGAGTTATATGAGAAAAAAAAATCGCTTATTAATAAAAGTTATACCTTAAATAAAAATTAATATTGATTTATAAAACTAAAAAATCTTTAAAATAAAAATAAATTAAAAATATAAATTAACGGATTTACTTTTATCGGCAACTTCCTGTGGGCTGAACGTTGTATATATAAATGCTTTAATCCTTATAGTAAACAAATATATTTTAGCTGCGCTTATCCGCGCCTTTTTAGGTGGCAGATGATTTCATTTGGTTTTTGCCTATTTACGAACCTAAAACAAACTGTTAACAAGATTTATTTCAGTTCTGTTTTTAAAAAGGAAACACCAATTTAGAGTTTTGGTCTAGTTTATAATTTTCTGTTTATTTTTAAAGCTTAATTAATATATTATATATATTACGGTACAAAAAGTCGACATATCGTATTAAAAAATTGTTGAATTTCTTTATAATTTCAAACTATCGGGGATCTTAATCTCTGGAAATAATGTTTCATAAATAGCTCGGAATTTCTGAAAATCAATAAATCAAATTTATTGGTTTAGCTCACACAGCGTCAAACAGTAACATAGTTTTACTTCAAAATGGCACTCGGCTTACAATAGGAGGGACAGATTTATGAAAATAAAATGATAATCTGCTTGAAACGAAAAACACTTAAAAGAATGAACTTCTATCACCTATGATATATGAAAAAATTGCACAAAACGTATCTGTAACACCATCTATGGCAGCTTGTAGCATAGCGTCAACGATAACCTCCAAGATGAACAACTTAGACAAAATTAGATCTAAAGCTAAAAATGTCTATCGGGATGAATTCGGTTCCTGGTGGATGCTCACTTACGCTGAAAGACACTACAGGGAGAAGAGAAAGAAGAAGAAGTAGTTAAAAATGTTCGTTGGTTTAGTCTGGGCTTGTCTCCTTTGCATAGCGTACAACAATTCATTTCAACAATGGAGCCCAAATGCTGACAGGAGATAACAGAAAGATAAGAAACTAAAAGGAAGCATGATTTTTAAAGCTTAGATAATTTAAATTAATATAAGAAATTCGGCCTTTCGTTTAAAGAAATTGTTAAAATTATAATTTCAAACGATCTGGAATATTCTAAATGTTTTGGAATTATTTTTCACAAATATCCCGAGATGTTTGACGGATCAATAAAAAAAGAAAAAGTGAGCTTATACTACGTCGAACTTTACTGCCAAGTTTTACTAAATAATGGCTAACGTCTTACCTTAAAAGGACAGATTTATGCAACTGATTGAAGACGTAGTTCGCATGCTTTGAGGGACACCTGGTTCTAATCATAGCAGTGTTCGAACAGGACCGAGTAAACATAATTTTGATTTAAGTGACGAAATAAAATCTATATGTTTTGAAAATGCCTCTTTTGAATAATCTTAATTTCTTTTTTATTAATAATATAAGTAATGTTTTAAAAAGAAAAGAAAAGTATTTTAGACAAAAAGTGCGTTTAATGTTTTCTGTATTTTTTAAAAGTTCATTATTAATTATTTTCAATCCTTCCAAACATAAATTTCCTCAATTATTAACTATATCGAAATTGTTTATCAAAGGATTGTATTTTATAACTTCATCCAAAGGTTTGAAAAAGTAAACAAACTAGAAATATTCTAGAAGATTGCGAATCCAATAAAATATTTGTTTTTTGCATTTCCGTCACTTTGAACCACTGTGCAGCGCAGGAAACTCTGGGGTGACATGCTTGATTCGGGGTTATCCAGGTTGAATGTCATTATTTCATGTGTAAAATGATTTGATCTTTATTTATTTATATCTACATTTTTATCTAGTATTATAATTTCATTGAGATTATTTATTTAGTTATTTATTAGTATTGTTAGGTTTAGTCATTCAGTTTAACCATTTCCCTTTACTGAGTTTGTATTTATGACTATAAATGCTTAATAAATAAAAGAATCGAGGGAATCGAGAATCCACTTTTGGAGTCACATATTCCTAATTTTAAATACATTTTATGTATACTATTACTTCATACTTGAAAAACGACGTTTTTTGAACAACATTTTTTTATAACATTTTTTTTTAATGATTATTTCATTGATGTAAGAAAAAATTAATGACTTTTTATATATATTGATGTTTCTTGATTACTCTGGGTAATCCAATGTTGTTTTTATCGGTATCTTATTAGTACTAACGCTTTTTTTTAGCTAGTAATTGAAATTTACTACTGAATACAATTTAATAAAATTACCTCTTGTAAATGTGAAGATAATGCTCACAATGAAATATGAATTGACCATAAATCAATTAACCATTAGTACCACTTCAATAAAAGTTCTTTAATCTAATTTCTTAGGCCATCTTCTTTTTAGACGCCTCAGAGGGTCATCAGGAAGAGAGTGGGAAACAAGTTGAGACACAAGTGGGTTTAAATAGTTATTGAGCTTACTATGGAAGGATGGATGTCTGGTTTGGGCTTAAGGGGCAAGGAACATTAAGGATTTTTATAGGATTTCGGATGGTGAAAATTCGATACTAGGCGCATTTTGTGGTTTAGAAGAGCTCAAATACTAATTCTGTACTGAATTTTATGTTTAAAAAATCTTTAACATTTCGTAAAACTAGATGTTCGTTCCACAATAAGATAAATACTTTGGGCAAGTCATATTAGTGCCCTACACATCTTATAAAAATAGGCGGGTTGTAATGCCAATTGTATAAAAGGATACCATTGCCATTGCAGCTTGCCTACTTATACATGATGAGTAGGACTCCAATATGGGCAAAAATGAAATTACCTTGTTTTTACCAAATGGTACAGGAATGTGAGGGTCAGTATTTGTTTGGCATTTTTAAAATTAAAATGACCTGATGTGCGATATAATTGAAATTTTAAGTACACTTGATAATAATGTGCTGACAATTAAGGGGTTTGGTGGTTGAAGAGGTTATGTAACAATACTCAATTTTGAGTAATTTATGTTTATTTTATTTATTTATTTTTTTAAAACATTTTCCTTTGGCATGACAATGTCACATAGTTTCTTCATCTTCTTCATATCATTTTTTCTAGTTATGATAGAAATAAATCCTTCATCCAATGACCCTGATTGAATTAAAAAAAAAAAAAAAAAAAAAAAAAAAAAAAATGTGACAAACCCCTTCATCCACTAAACTCTTCAATTTTATGATGTAGTTGATTAAAGAGTATCTTTGAAATCCTTTTAAAATAATTAATTGAAAATAAATTTTTTTCTTTGAATAATTAAAATAATGGTTTTGTTTTTATTTTTAAAATAAGTTCAAAGCTTATATTACATGAGTGAATTACATTTTATAACAGGTCAACAACTGATTAGACGTCAATTTGACAATTAGTACATCAACCCTTGATAACATCTTCATAGGATCCTGGAACTGGTAGAAGTGGGTCATCAACCGGGCCAGAACACCCTCTGTTCTAGGTTAGTTAATTACTATGTTAATTAAGTTCCCAAGACTAAGAATGTTCTAGTTAATTACCAGGGTTCTGTGTGGTAAGTTAATGTGGTCGTTTCTGAGAGAATGTGCCAAATTTGAAAAAAATAAAGTTTTTAAATATTTAGGAATTGATGAATTACACCTATTCCAAATTGAATAGTTAAATTATTTTCTAGCTAATCTATTTCCACATTTATTCAACCTTTTCCAGTTGTACTTAATTTTTTTCGATTTTTTTTTATTTTTAATTTATTTATTTTTTTTTTAGATATTTCTATTCATATTTATTATGTACCATAAAATGCAATACAAATATTAATACAATTACAAATATTATGTTCATTATAATAGTAAACAGACAATAAGACCATAATATACCAATGAACTTTAACTAAGGATTAAATACAAAGAATAAGAAATAAATAGTAGTTTTTCAATCTTCAATCTAAATTAAATAACAGAATTTACACTTTTTGATTTCTTTTTTTAAACCTTTAAAGTTTGTAAAAATACATATTTGACTATTCCTGCTTTCAAATATTTATATGTCATATCTCAGGCAAATATTTAAATAAATGATACTGATATTTTATATCTAAGAAACATTCATTACAGCTTGATTTAAATTTTCGGCAATTGTGTCTTTATTTTTGTTTCCAAAGCTGTTCTTATTTAGTGGTGAGTGCAACAAACTATTTTAAAAAAAATCAGATTCTTTTCCTGTCCCCATTTTATTTTAGTTAATACTTTTTATTTGTTTCTCTATTAGGTAAAAAAGTTTTAAATTGAATAATGAGAGGGAAATGATCCGATAAAGTAACGTCCTGCATTACTTACAATTTTCCACATACATTTAATCTTTTTCCATTATATTTTTAGCTTTTTTCTATTTATGTTGAGCCATTTTCCGATTTTATTTAAACTTTTCCTAAATGTAACGAAGTCCCAAAAGTTTATGGGAAAAAGAAAAAGGATAATTATCATCAAATCCGCCATATTCTCACAATCGAGCATTTATTATTTATTATTCTTATGAAATTCAATAAAAATCTTATTGAATTAAACCCATAATTTTTTTATGGGAAATCATTGATAATAAGTATAATTAATTATAAATAATAGTTAGTTAATATTAATATCAAATTCAGTTGGAAATTTAATTTAATTTTAGATTAAAACCACGATAAAATTCCATCTGTAAGGAACTTGGGCTTATGCTCCCTGTAAAGCTCTTTTTACCAAGCAATTTTTTTATAGTAGACGTTTTAACTGTTCGAACTAGAATCATCTTATTAATTTCCTTTCCTTGTACAACTTCTTAGAATAATTTGTATTTCATTAGAATAATAAATGATTTTTTAATTTATTAATTTTTGATTTATAATTGTACTGTTTATTATCTAATAATAAATGCCGGGTTGTCAGAATACGACATTTTGACGATTATTATCCTCTAGGGGCATACTTTCATTTAGAGAAAGTTTTAATAAAATTGGAAAATGGTTCAATCTAACTGGAAAAAAGACTGAAAATATATGTAAAAGGGTGAAATATGAATGTAATAATTCAAATAAAATGAAAAAAAAAAGATAAAACATAATAGGAAATTGCTTAAATATGAATGCGAGAGTTGAAATATAAATGGAAAAGTCTAAATAAAAATGGAAAAAGATTGAATATAACCGGAAAAGATTAAAAACATGTGGAAATGGATTAAATACAACTAACAAATTATGAAACTATTCTGGAAAAGGTATATTTTCCAATTTATTTATTTTCCTAATCAGGGAATTACGATCCCCCCCACGTCACCCCCACCAAAAAAAAGAAAGAAAAGAAATCAATACAGTGATGTTTTACTCTTAAACAATTATTGGTATGTAGGTATGTAAACGCATGTAGGTACATAGGTATGTAGGCATATTAAAAGAAAAAAAAATCAGTTGATATTATTCATTTTAATGGATCACTCATATATTTATTTTTTCTTATATTAAATAAAAATTATATGCAATTTGAATTTTCTCATATGCCTAAAATTTTATATACATATTTCTAAATTAAATATATTTTGATGAATAATTTAGTTTAATGACCGTATATGTTTATTAGAAAATCCATTTTGTTATTTATATAGCTCTGAGCTTTAATGAAAAACTGAACATAGTTGAATCCAACTCCACCACGTATGAGGTACACGCATCCTCCTGTTCCGTCTGATATTTGGTCCAAGACCTCAATATACGTGATTTTTGTCTGAGGAGTATTCCCTCCATCTGGGTAGAGTATATCCACACCTGCTAATCGCATCCATATTGATTTGTAGTTGATATGGCGGTGGTGAAGAAGCCTGCAATTATAAATGATTTTTTTCTCAATTCTGTTTAAAAAATAACAAGTTGTGAAAGACTTTATTTAATATTACTGGTAAAAGTAAAATTTTTGCCTACAGTTCACTTTAATTAGTTTTTTGAATAAGTTCAAACTTATTTTTACAACATAAGTTAAGTTTTATTCTTTGAACATTCTAGTAACTTATTTGTGTTATTAAAGAATATTGGTTATTGATAGTCATAGATAATTTAATTATCTGATAATTGTAAATCAAAAAAGTATTAATAACTATTATTGTTAAACAAAAAATATCTTATTACGTGTCAAAATGTGATTTGGTTCCATAAAAGTAGTTGTGAACTTTTTTTTCCTGCCCGCATTCAGTATTGGCTCCAACAGCCTCACCGGATACCAGCTGCAGAAGAACTGCTGCTGAGAAAGCAAGGAGTAAGGCGTTGTATATTCCTTTCATGGTTGACTGATGATTTGTCTTTCTCTTTAGCCTTTTTATCTCAACATTTTTTTTTTTTTTATAAAGTAGTTTTTATAAATACTAAACGTTATAAATAATTTTTCCACTAAAATGAGTCATTTTAATTACCTCTGGTGTGATTTGATATGGTTAATCGAAAAACCACTCATGACTAAGAGGACATTAAGCTTGATTTGTTTTCCTGTTCTTATCTTATCTTTTTTTTTTTTTTTTTCTTTTATTAACAGAAATTTACAACTGTATTAATAAAAACACATTTAGTAAATATGCGGTATAAAATAAAAAATAATGGCTTGATTAGAACTTGAGAGGAACTACCCATTGGTATCTTTTATATTTAAAGTGTTCTTTTAAAATAATTTTTTTTTCATTTATTTTTTAGTCGATTATCCGTTTTTTTGTTGTTATCTTTCCATTATTATTATTTTTTTTTTTAATATAGTCAGTCTAAATCACAAAACATAGAACCATCTATACATTTGATCATGAAAAAGGACTGCCTCATAGTTTTTCAGTTCTTTTGTCTTCAAAGGCATTGCATTTCATTCCATTTACACTACTATTTATAAATATGTGAATAGATCCATCCGTTTCGGATTTTAGTGAAGCTAGCAGTCGTAGTATGACAACTAAAACAGAGGGGAACTCGATGGCCGAGTAAGTTGGGGCGTGGGTATCAGCGCGCGTTCATAACCAGAAGGTCGTGGGCTAAAATTGGGGGTGGTTATAATTTATTTCGTGGTGAACACTTAAAAGGATTCTTGACCTTCCTACTCTGGCTAGAATAGGTTGGTAACCTGTAGGATAACCCGTCCTTCCTGCCCTAGTTGGAGTACATAAGGACGTTCAGCCCCAAGAAACAACAACTAAAAGCACTACTTATGCTCAATTTTTTAAAAATATGTTTAATTAAACTTTATTTTTGAATTTATTTTGACGATTGGATAAAATAATTATTTATATCGGTATGTAACTTGAGTATCAAATTTTACGAAAATCAGTTGAATTCCGATCCCCCTCTCCCCACTCTCCTCCAAAAAAATAAGGAATCAATACAGTGATGTTTGATTCTTATAAAATTACCGGTATGCAGATATGTAACTTGAGTAACAAATTTTTCGGAAATTTGTTGAATTCCGACCCCCCCCCCCAATCACCCTGCTCCAAAAAAAAGAAGAAAATAAATCAATATTTTTTTTTCTAACCTCCAACTTTATAATAAATTCATACAAAGGATAAAGGAAACAATGAGGACAACAATGGCGGAAGTTATCCTTCGGAAAACTTAAAAACCGTTAAATAGCAATCCTTAAGGACGAAAAACTAATTAAATTCCACCATCTTAAAACAGCAATCCTAAAGGACGAAAAAGCTAATTCTAATTGTGGATGGAGAGAGTGGCCAAGGATGTCCTTCGGCCTCGAAAAAACGTCAGATCCTGGCAGATCTGTAAAACAGTGTCCTTATAGCATCTTAAAACAGCATCCTTAAGGACGAAAAAGCTAATTCTAATTGTGGATGGAGAGAGTGGCCAAGGATGTCCTTCGGCCTCTGGCATGGTGCGGTGGTGTGTAATGGTGAGCATAGTTGCCTTCATAAATCAATACAGTGATGTTTCACCCTTATAAAATTATTGGTATGTAACTTGAATATCAAATTAAACGGGTATAAAGAAGAAGTTCACACATCAATTCGACACACTTTTCGTACGGTAAGCGCGGCCTCACTTTTCGGCTGCACACTTTAGAGGTACACGCTTTCCTGTTTGAGGCACTTTCACGGAAAGCGTGTAACACATTTATCTTTCAGTCTAAATCATATAAACTTTCAAACGATTCGATTTGATTTTATTGATTCAGCTTGATTTTATTAATGGCTTTACTTGAAAAAGTTAAAAAAGGGAAGAGTTGGGAAAAAGGGAACAAATTTAAATTGGACTGTTGGAAGTATTTGGAATAGAATGGAATAAGAATTTTACTCTGGGACAATGTCCCTTAAGAATAAGGTTACATAACCGAAAGTGATATCATATCTGGCCAAGAGAATTTCAAAATAAGATTAGATAAATAAAAGTAAATACACATTTTCTTTATAAGGCTAAAAAAGAAAAAAAAAAATTTTGCAAAGCAGAAGATATAATAACGAAAAAATAGGAAATAAAAATTATCTTTACAAATGAGAACATTGTTATAAATAATATTCGTATATAGTATTACTGAATAACGTTTTCAGTCTGATAAATCAGAATGACATTTTCTTTAAATCATTCATGCGATTAAAGAACGTCAGTTTGGAGAGAAAGTGGTGGAAGAAGAGGGTTTTAAATATTCCAAGGAAAGAGGCATTGCGAATGTGAGGAGGGAGAGAGTTCTATAGAGCAGAAGAGAAAGGATCGTTGCAATGCCGAAGTTCTAGGATGGAGTATAGAGATTGAAAGGACAGGATCTTGCATGTAATGATTCGATTGAAGAATTGTTGCATACTGTTAATAGACGGGCGTTAATAATTTGGAAGAGGTTTGTAACTAGGAATTATTCTCTACGTAAGGAGGGGGAAAGCCTACTCAACTTAATTTATTTGGTCATTTGGACAAAAAATTGGATTGGTTTAGATCTATTATCAATAGATGAGCCGGATATTCACTGTGCTATTTAGAAGAGCAACCAGAGATAGTTGGGCATGATGAAAGGATGGAGACCCTGTAGACTATTGAGAATTATACTGAAACATGTACAAGGGAGGGAAGAGAAGAGATGCACAACCAGACACTGATGGATGGTCTGGTGAAGGCGGGAATCAGAGTTATAGTAACCTTACTAGAGACCGTGAAGAATAGGAAAATGTGATGGCAGAGACAAAGGTCCTACAAGAATAGTACTAGTTAGTTACGTCTATTTTATTATTTATATTGATTTTTAAGTAATTGATTTTAGGCTATTTTCTATGTGATGTAGCAGTTTCACTCCCGAGACTTCTATGAATTTATTGTTATATTCATTTACATGTATAGCGAAATCGGTATTATAAGTTGTTATAACATAACATGCAACTATATGTTCATTTTTCTCATCTATGTTATTATGGATACTTTTTACATCCAATTAATAATTAAAAATAAACATCAGGAAAATAAATAAAAAACTGCCAGTAAACTAATGAGTGAAAAAAAAAATTATATATCCGTATATATATTATTTTAATATCTTAAGGTTTCTTTAACTATCTTTTTTTTATTACGCAGATTATAAGAATATATTTGATGTATTCTGAGAATAATACATTTGTTTAATCAATAAATGCGTTAACCGACATAAGACCTATTTATTATTTTAAGTCTTGGATTAAATAATGGAACATTCCATCCTTGATGTAGTTATCTCCAGTTTTCGCCCTATATACAAAGATTTAAATCTTGTTTTATAACAAACTGAATTTCATAGATGAGGGAATTAATGCATCCATTGCTTATTTGATTGATCATTCTTTACTATCACACTTACCACGCATTGAATACTTATAAATTAATTTTGTTTTTACTAGTGTATACAGTTCAGTGGTGTGTGTAAAACCTAACCACATTCTATTATGGAACTGATGAAAATTGTACTCGTATATTATTTTTATTACTATGGCATGCCCACAAGAACTGAATTTAAAAATATTCGTTTCCTTTGCTTTAAGGATACTTTCTCATACTGAATGACATATTGGATCCTAACAAGTCTATATAACTTAGAACACCCGTCGGAAATATTGACAAGGAAAAGGATCTCTATTCAGAAGTAATCTTCTCTTAATTTCACTTCTTTCTGACCCTCTTCAAGAACTAGGCCTGACTTTGATCCTTCCAAGAAGGATCTTTTTGACACCTTATAACGATTCGATTTAAAGTTTTTTTTTTTTAATGGAGTATAGCCGTTTAGTTGTCAAAAGTATTCAAAGATCTATAAGTTTCTAATATTAATTAAAAGAAATTTAAATTTCTTTACATATTTTAAACATTAAAGATTATTTCAAATCCTTACATTTGTTCATACCACTCAAAAAAGACCCGGATTATTTTGCCAATGCTTATTTTTCAAAAATATGGATTGATATCTGTATTAAACATTTAGTTCCAAATGTTTATGTTAGGTTCCTGTTTAGACGTCATATGCATTTGTTATGCATATTTTAAAGTATTCGATTCATTTCGGGTATAAAAAAGAAATATTTTATTAAAATAAGGGTTAATATTTTTGTGAACTGAAATTTAAGATATTGTTAACCATATTTTTAGGTTTTATTTTATAACTCAAAAATCAAAATTATCATTTTTTTCAAATACATCATAACTATAATAAAAAAAAAAAAAAAAAAAAAAAAATTGGATTAGGCTTATATTGAATGCAGGCATGAATTTTTTTTGGGGTAAAAAAAAAAATGATCTATTTCTCGGTAAATTTTTAAAACAGAAACAGTTTCGTAGTTTTTATCGATGATATTTAATCAAGCTAAGTTCAAATTCACTGGTTGTTTAATTGTAATTGACAGGTGTAAATAAAGATATATAGTAAAAAAAAAAAAAGTGTCCACATAGATATTAAGAGAAAGGCCAAGTACCTTCTATATCCTGGTGGATACAGATATAGATTTAGAAGGAAAGGGAGACGTAGAGGAAAGACTCTCGGAGAAATGAGAAATCTTGCAAGGGACAGGGAGGGTGGAATATGAAGAAGAAGAGTTATAATTTTATTAAAATTAAAAAATAATATATAGTGAAATAGAATAAATTAATAAAATTATATCTGTAATTCATCTTAGAGGCTTAAAACGTTTACAACTGTTAATCCTTACAGTTTTACGAGGTCTAAAATAAGCATAATTTAAAAAAAAAAAAAAATCATATTTCAAATAAACCATGACTTTTTTTTAAAAGATTTGTTTAAGCAATATTTTTATCTATACTGTTATATAGAGGACTTTTTCGTTTGTGATCACTAACCGCGAAAACTACTTAATCAATCTGCACCAAATTTTGAGCCCATCATCTTTATTGTTTAAGAATGGTTTAGCTATAATAAAATCTACTGATTTTCCATTCATTTGCTATTAAAAAAGCGATCAATATTTGGTGCGTAGTGAAGTTTGGAAATTGACTGATAGGTGGCGAACGCTATTCAAGAGCGGTTACAAAGATAAGGTGCTTTATAGAGATAGAAATTTGTGATAAAATTTACCTATTTTCAATTCAATTATTATTAAAGCTATAAATATATGGAGCGGCATATGGATCTCAGTGCAGTTTAAAATCTACCGATATGTGGCCATTCTGCAACAGAGTTTCCAATGGTAAAACTATTAAACCAACTGTACCAAATTTTCACTACAACATCTTCATAGTTCTAGGGCGGTTTATAATAATAAATTGTCCTTTAATAATAATCAAAATGTCTTGAGTTCCGTAAACGAGGTTTGCAAACCGTCATATAGTTTTATGGTCAGAAATTAAAATCCAACCAGATGGATCGATAAAATCATTTCTACCAAAGTGGATGGCTAATTATGGGTTTATGTACTCTTCAAGCACCTCATCAATGCAATTTTAACCAAGTTAAAAATTAATGCTATTCGTGAAAATATCATTGAAGGAATAATGCAAAATCCATACTTACAAATACAAGATTTTTATCGATTAACAAATGAAATTCATGAATTAGTTAAGTTCATTATTTATAAGAGCGGACGAAGCCGCGACGGGATATGCTAGTTATTAATATTTATTGTATGTTGAAATATAAAATATCTGATTTCTAATATTGTTGATTTTATGGATGAGAATCTGAATCAGTTTTCCTGTAATGAATTACCTAGTTCAGTTAAGCTTTATGGCCCGCCCTTAAATTGTTTACATTTAATATTTATTTCCATATTCTTCAGATACCTATCTAAAACGAGAAACAACTTAATTCTTTTTGAATCAAATAATACACTTGGCAAACTTGAATAGAGCAAGTTTTTGGTGAATGCGGTTGTCCCACATATTTCAGAAGAGGTCAGTTGCCATTGAGAGCTGACAATGGCCCGTCCACAGTTACAAAGCTATCTATTTCCTTCTGTGTTTTCTATTTGTGGTGGCCCACCTTTTGCCAAAATTGTGAAAACTTTTCCTATAGTAATAAGTCTAGGTCTTACGGTTAGTTATCACACTTAAAATGTTTCTATAATTATTTTGTTTGCCTTTTCATTAAGGCTCCGATGGATACTTATTTTTTTATTGCTAAGGAACTAGAACTAAACTTATCTGCGTGTTAAATGAAGATGGCCCAGAGACCTTCTAGTGTAGAATTTCTATTAAAGTGCAACTGATTTTTTGTCAAGTTATTGTAATAGTTGACAACACATTTACTAAATGCATATATTTTGTTCAGTTGTAAATTTCAATAAATTGATATGATATTATAAAATAAAAAAATTCTGTTCAAACATTGAATCTTTATTTTATGATTTACAAAATTACTGTTGTCATTTCCTAATGAAAAGTAACCAGAATTAACTAACTTTTATTTAGCTATAACGAACTTTATTTTTTAAAAGGAATCCTGGAAACTGATGGACTCTAATTATAGTCAATAAGATAATATAAAATAAAATAAAATATTTATTATGTATTACTACTTAAAAATACAATTTCTTCCTGACTGGGAAAAACAATAGATATCACAGGCCAACAAAAAAAATGTTTTTGAAAACTTTGTTTACATTAATAGCTGATTTTTATAGATTTTTGTGTGCTGAATGTTTCTAGAATCTTTCTTTCGTTAGAGAATGTTTCTAGAATCTACAAGGTTTTTGCGGAGAATGTTCTTCTTGCCGGGTTTTAAAGACTCCCTCACAGGCCAGTTCTTTCCGCACCAATGTTGATTCCTTGCTCTACTGTCCCATTCACACAAAAAACATGGAAATTTGGTAAAACCGCCTTGCTGACCAAGAAGCATGCATGTTACTTTCAAGTCACCACACATCATCCAACCATCAGCCGAATAGCTAATTTTATTCAATACTATTTCTAGGTTTTCATAGCTCTCTTTCATATGTACAGAAAGGCCAACAGGTATAGATGCATAAGTGTTACTATTGTGTAATAAAACAGATTTTAAACTAGTATTGGAAGAATCAATAAACAGCCTCCAGTCTTTTTTTTTTTGTATTCAACACCAATCATTTTGATCAGACCTGGAATGTCTGAGCAGTACACTAAATCGCCTTCTTGTTCAAAAAATTTAGAAAACTGCTGCTCTCTCTTCCTATACTCATGAATGCTAGTTGCAACTGCAAACAAGTTCTTTTCTTTTAGTCTAGAACCAAGCAATTCAGCTTTTTCTTTTGATAACTCAAGATCCTTAACTAAGTCGTTAAGCTCAATCTGAGTAAACAGTTTGGGCTCTATATTTGCTGTAGCACATAGGAACTCTTCATCATCTTGCTCATCTATATCTATATCTGTTTCAGCAGTGCTGCCAACTCTTCTAAATCCTGCATAAATTATTTTAAAATTTTATTTGTAGTATATAAAAGCTGTTAAATTCTGTAATAAATAAAAAAATTAAATATATTGATGTGCAAATGTGAAAAAATGGTAGGTGATACGGCCTAATAAGTGTCATATTTGGATTTAGCACCCTAAAAAACAGAATAGTAAGGTGTTTTAAGTAAAAAAGTTTTTTCATCGTAGGCCTGTGTAATCGATCTGTCTTATTTATAATTTACTTTTTCTATACGTACTGCTTTTGATATGGAAATTGACGGCAAATTTTCGATCCGAACAATATCAAAAGAGCTTGAGCGTGTCAAAAAAGGCCCAAAACTTAAAAAATGTAGGCAATACATGACCCTATTCATTAAAAATAATATAGCTCCTAAACTGTTGGTCTTAGCGACTGTGGTTATGACAGAAAATATTCATGAAAATTCTGTTCAGGACATTTTCGTCAAATTTCAGATCTGAGCAAAGCCAACCGAGTTAGAGCGTGTCAAAATGTTACATTTGTAGGGTAAAAGAAAAGTTACAAGACTTTAGGTTGCTTGGAGGACAAAATGTCACAAAAAAACAACAAAAAACTATTGGTGGAAATTTGGTTATACCTTATAGTTAATAAACATACAAATAAATAAAAAATAAATTGTTTTGTAAATATGAACTAATGAAAAATTCTTCATTGGGCAAACTAAAACTAAAAAAAAATAAATAATATATACTAATAGTTAATCTACCTACTGTTTTCCTTCCAGCAGTAACCCCGTTGGAAGGGATATTATTTATTTCTGTACACACCATACTTTAAAGTATGCAATGTACATGTAATTTTTAATTTTTGTTTTGGTTATTATTTTACATATAAATATACATAGTAAATTTTTTGAAAGTTTATATAAAGAACAAGAAAAAAAAAATAATAAAGAACATGAAGCTATACAATATTAAAATTCTATACAACCAAGCAACAAAGTTATTTCATAATCAGAAATACTTTAAAAAATAATAGAAAAAACAATAAATTTTTCAAGTTTTAAACGATATCCTCTATTTTTGGTAAGAAATAATAAAAAAAAAAAAAAAAAAAAAAAAAAAAAATTGAAATCTTCATACATTTTGTTTATCAAACATTGATCATCCACCGGCCTATATCCTAGTTTTTGTCCGTAGTATAGTTCTATAGTCACTGAGTAGTCTGCATTCATATATGAGGTGGTGTATATTATATGTTAATTCTACCTAGTAATAGACAAAAATGTATTATGTTACATTTATAATAAGATTATTTAATATATTAAAATAAACAAAAAAAAATTATTTCTGTACACACCATACTTTAAAGTATACAATGTACATTTAATTTTTAATTTTCGTTTTGGTTATTATTTTACATATAAATATACATAGTACATGTGTCGAAAGCTTATATAAAGAACAATAAAAAAAAAAAATAATTAAGAATAAGAAACTATACAATATTACAATTCAATACAACCAAGCAACAGAGTTATTTCATAATAAAAAAAACATAAAAAAAAAATAAAGAAAACTTAATCATTTTTTTATGTTTTAAACATATTTTATATTGATATCCTCTATTTTCGGTAAGGAATTAAAAAAAAAATATATATATTCTGAAATCTTCATACATATTGTTTATCAAACATTGACCAACTGCCGGCTTATGTCCTAGTTTCTGTACTGCTTTTGTCCGTAGTATAGTTTTGTAGTCAGTGAGTAGTCTGCATTCATATATGAGGTGGTGTATATTATATGTAAATTCTACCTAGACAAAAAATTATCATATTACATTTATAATAAGATTATTTAATATACTAAAATAAACAAAAAAAAAAAAATTATTGTCTATTAAAAGTAGCAGTGATTCAATTAAAGGGCTGATTAGAAATGGTGTTTCTTGATATAAGAGAAATGATTATTATTAATAGTTATATCTATCTGAGTGCCGCCGGGAATATCATTCATAAGCAGTTTGTAAAATAAATCACTTAATTACATAGTTAAATGATAATTCTGTATCCCACGTTCTGTTAAATGCATTACGTGTTTAATATGGAATTCCTAGAGCTGATTGTCAGTTCTCCTAAATTTCCTCATTTAATGCAAACTGTTTCCTACCTCAGTCGCTGATCAGTTTTAAAGCCACTCGCTCCAGATGGAAGTGATCAGCAAACAGTTCTTAGAAATTGTATTAAAACTAGATATTACCTTTTAAACTTCTCCAACCTATTATTTCTAACATTACCCACATACCTGTTAAGGTAAGGTGGGGTAAGTGCGTTTATGGGGTAAGTGCATTAGTCCGCCATAATTTCTATTGTAATTTTGTTACATCAACTGCTATTTTTTGTATGTAGACAGAACTTCAATCCTCCAAACCTAACATAATAGATTGCTTTACTGTAGAAGATAACCTCTCCAGGAATTTTCATGGTACAACCTGTTGATCTAGGTGTTGTGTAAAGTTGAGTGATTTAAAATTATAAAATTGTATTGTATGTATTTTTCTCTATTTTTTTAATTTCAAGGAGTAAAATGATTTCAGGGATTTGCTTATTTTTGCACTTACCCCATCAAAGAATCAATTCACTGCTAAGGAGTTTACAAGAGATTTATGCACTTACCCCGTTTAGGTGGGGCAAGTGCGAGAATGGGACTTAAAATTGATTTTCCTTCGCACTGTTAATAATTTTTAAGATATCAGGGAAATCAACTATATTGCTGAAAAGAGTATAGTTCAAAGTTTGCAATATAACAAAAAATATTATCCTAGTATTAATAGCTGATTTTTTATGTTTAGTTAAAGTTGAACTTTGCACTCCATATGACGCACTTGCCCCACTTCACCTTATTACACATTAGTTTTAGTACTCTTTTTAGCACAGTGTTAGTTTTTCTGTAGTTTAGTCAGGCCTTTATAACACCAATGAAGATTTTATGAGATTGATGTCGAGGAAATATTTATTTTGAAACAAATACAGTAGACTCCTTTTTATCTGGCGTTACTGCTACTGATAATGAGGTCATGTTAATGAGTGAATACAGAAAAGTGAGGAAACTTACTTTCTTCACATGTGTCCCTTTTTTCTTTTCCATTTTCTTTTCACTATGTACATTTATAATTATCTTACTACTTATGCCCCAATATTCATCACTCCTTTACTTTTTTTTGTATTTACTCATTAACTTAACCTCATTATCTCATTAACTTTTTTTTTATCTCATTATCTACTCATTTTTTATGTTTACCACTTAAATTTTGGTATTTACAAAAGATCAGTTATATGTAATTATACGAAAATATATAAATGATACAACTGATAAACTAATAATTAATTATTTTTTTAATGTAATTTCGTTTTATTTTTACGGGTACCTAAAATATTTATATTTTTTATTCATTTCAATAAAATACCATATTTTTTTACTTACAATTAGTTGGCGAGCGCCAGTAAGTGAGCACAGAAAGTTAAGAGAAGTAGACAGAGTATACTGTGCCGGAATAGCGATGGTAAATGCATAACCTAGGCCTTCTTAATAGTGAATGTATCAGATTTAAATTTATACTTCAGGCGGTGGACAATAAAATAATTTGCTCTATCTATTCTTGTTCGCAACTGGGCATTAAAACGGTAGCTGTTGTGTTTTAATTCATTATTTTAAGCACTGCAATCATCTCCTATCGAACTGTGTTTAAATTTGGTTACTTTAAACAAACAAAAGTAAATGAACTAGGAAGTACATAGTTGGGTCGGGCATTCAAGAAATCACATTAAAATGTAAAGGCTGACGCACACAGCAGTACGCACATTAATCTCAGGAACGTAAGCTACATTAAGATCTTTGTGGATAAGGTTTTTTTGTGAAAAGTAAGGAGCATTGAGGATTTTTCTTAGGATTTTGTATTACAAGGATTGGATACAAGTCGAATTGGATGTTTAAGTGGAGCCCCATAACTAAGCTCCGTTTGTCCAAATATTTCTAATAACTGGTATGTAAATGAGTTATATAAGGCTTAAACGTTGAAATATGAATCCAAAATAAAAATCATAATCAATAAAGCCCTCAAACATTGACAGCAACATACGCTGATGATACAGCAATATTAACTAGACATAAAGACCCCGCAATTGCATCATTGACTCTTCAACACCATTTAGCAATACAAGAAGACTGGTTCAAACAATGGAAAATAAACTTCGCCAAATCACAGCACATAACCTTTACACTCAGACCAGACTCTTGTCCACCTGTCTTCTTCGATAATCAACCCATACCACAAACAAACGAAATTCATTACTTAGGACTTACATCTGATAGAAGAATGACCTGGGGCCCACACGTAAAACAAAAACGTCTCAGTCTAACCAAGAGATTAAAACTTCTGTATCCAATGCTTCATAAACGGTCGACATTAAAACTCTGACAACGACTGAATACATGCACTTACTTAAACCCATATGGACATACGCCACACAAATATACGGGACTGCAAAAAATACACACCTTAAAAAAATACAAATATTCCAATCAAAATTACTCAGACTAATCACGAAATCACCTTGGTACGTTTCAAACCACACACTTCACACTAATTTAGAAATACCCACAGTAAAGGAACATATACATGACCTTTATAGACGATTTTAGGACAGACTTAATGGACATAACAACATACTAATTAATGACATGGCCACGACTGACATACCTGGAAATACTCTCAGAAGGCTTAAAAGAAGCTGGATGAGAGATTTGCTCAAATAAATCTCTTTAATCCATGCCAGGAGGAGGTACTATTGAGTACTAGTCTCCCACACGCATACAAGGCCTGTAGTATTCAATTTCATCACATTCACTGATTGTTACCCTAATAACAGGTTTGAATTAAAATCTGAAAGAGAAGAAAAAATAAATAAAGGCGAAACATGTAATCAGCTTTTCGATCAACATATTTTTAGGCGTAGAAATATAAATGAATAGAATGGCCGACTAATCACCGACTAGTTGCCGACTAAAAATCAGCCGATTCGTCGGCTTTACCGACTAGTAGCCGTCCATCTCTCTCAATAACTATTATGTTGATCTTTCTAAAATTTGTTCTTGTCGGGAAAAAACAACCTGCCTGATAGAGAAGAGTAATCACGGAGTGACGGTTTACTTAATAGAGCCGTGGAAGAGGAAACAAGGGATACTACCAGGCTCACTCCTATTGGCTGGCTGCCAAGGACGACCGAGTCGCAATAAGTCACCGGTTTCTATTGGTCCGCATCCTTCCCCTCTTCCTTATTAATATCCTCCATTGCTATGTTGCCTGGGAGTTACATCCTTCCAACAGCTTCATGTTTCCAAACGGCGTTTATCATCTCTGCGGTTTTATGCCCATATTTCTTATGCTTTATTTAAACCTTGTCGTATTTATGCCTTTTCCATTTCATTGGTACAAACTGCTTGTCAAAAGTTTAAGATTACATGAAATAGTAGTTTATTTTGTAGCAGCTCTTAGAATTAGTTTTTCAAATTCGAATATTGTCTCATCATCATTTACAAATATTAAAATTATCATCTTATGTTGGAGTGTTGTTTACATTTGTCTTTAAAGTTTTCGGTATCTGTATCGACGAAGCGCTCCACCTCATCCCGCGCCCAGAATACTCTTCTATCGATTCTAATCTTCTGAAGGTTATTTTCCTTCATTTACACACAAAACCTAAATCCATGTTCAAACTAATATTAACTTCTGTTTTACCTTCTTATATTAAAATGAGAAATAAGAAGCTATCGTAAACCAATGTGTTTGGCTTTAAGGGCAAAAAACTGCTAATGGTTATTATTTCTTTTAAATTTGAATCTAATTATACTGTCTGCATTGTAACGATAAATGCTATTTTAACTTTACCATACAGGCTTTATTTTGTTTACTATATAAACTTTTTTAACAGTAGCAATAAGCAAGCTATCTATCTATTCTGTAATTGTTCTAAAATAGGTGTGCCCCAGCACCTAAAATGAACTTCCAGTCTCCCTAAATGAGAATTACAATTATTATTGACCAGACCTTACAATGTATTTGTAAATACAGCAAAAGGCCAACATTTACCTTTCTGGGCCTATAACAACCAGTATATATTTACCCTAATGTAATCCTTGGAAAAAAAAGAAATATATACATTTTTATCTCGTTTCACCCAATTTTTTTTTTACACTAAGAGATATTCACCCTGTATATATACATATTTAAACGTATTAATACATACATACATAAACGTATACATATTTTTACCACAATTGCTCGGTAAAAAACAAGAACAAGAGAGGAGTGGGTATTAAAAAACCTTTCTATATATTTTTTAATAAAGAAAGTCAAAAAGCAAAGTAATGAATGTTGTTTCCGAGAAATTCTTCCTAAAAGTCCGTAAAAGGTCATTGGACCCGTCAAGGTAGGTTTTGTGTAAAAAAAAATAAATTCAAAAAATTTCAAATTTTCTTATGAGTATCTGATAAGCGGTTATTTTTATTTAGATTGAATTATGGATATATGTGAATTGTGCCTGTATTTCTATATATTTTTTTTGTCCATGTTGTTTTTACAATACTTTTTCAATACAATTAGTAATTGAAGCTTTATCTGAATAGCATTATGTTGTCGTTCATTTTATTAGATATACTGAAAATAATAAAAACAGAAAAAGTAAAAACAAAAAAGAAAAGATCGTATAATGGAGTAATATCAGAGGTATTGTATAGAACACAAAGGAAATACACATAAAGGGAATAAATATAAACCATTCATTTGGCATTAATGACTGAAAATTGAAAACAAACAATTTTTAAAAACAAATTATAACTCTTCATAATTTGTTTTTCCATTTTGATGTTTTTTAATCAATGAATTATCATACAGTTAATTATACTATATACACATGACGCACCACATAGTTATTAATTTTTAGTAATCATTTAATTGAAAATAATTCAATTTTATTATCAATGTTAAGCTCTAGATATCTGCATTCCATTGCGCCCTCTCTTACAAAATGGTGCTCGCCACCTATCGGTCAATTTTAAAACTTCATTGTTATTCACATCTTATCGCTATTTTAATAACAATTTATAAGCAAATCAGTAGATTTTATTATTGCTAAACATTCCTGGACCTATAAGGACGGTATGGTTGAAACATTTAGTATAAGATTCTATGTGTAATTATTACATAATAAAGCGTTACTTACATAATAAGGCTTGTCCTTTTATATACAGTAGAAACTCGATAATTCGTCATGAGTGGGGGAGAGGGGGTGACGAAATAACAGAAATGACGAATTACAGAATTTTCCTGGTAAAGTTTTTTTTTTTTTTTTTTTGTTTTTTTTTTTTTTTTTTTTTAAGTCGATAGAAAATTCCTCTGTAATTAAAGATGAAAAAAATATATTTCATTATTTTCTAACACTGAGCATATGAATCTAAAGCGCCACAAAATTATAGCCTACATAAGAGCTGTTGACCGATTGCTAGAAATCGACTTTGAATCCTCGATTCTTGTTCCTAATTCTTTCCTCAAGAAATTTGGGATTGACACATTCCTAGTACAGTATATTATATTATAGTATAAATGAATGAATTATAATCTCTTTATCCTTTGATCATCAGTAAAAATTTGCCGTTCCACAAATTATAATACTTAGCCAAAGCTGTTATACAATTAAAAAAAAAAAAGGAAGAATCTATTAGCGTTGCCATAGTTTAGAGAGACCATTGCCCACAGTAGTTCTAAAATAATTGAATAGGGAACTAGGAGGCTTATAAAGGACCGCAGGGAGTCAAAAACTCATACAATTAGTCTGTGGAACAATTGAATTTCCTAATGAACATCTTCCTGATCCGCTTGTCAAGAGTGCCTCTTAATAACCCCCACCACCTCCTCCATTGTACACTTTTTTAATTTGAAATGGTTCCTTCATAATGAGGTCCCTATGATCTCGAGCACAAAGCGCTTTAGAATTCTTTTGCTTCTGCTTGGCCACAGAACTGGAAAAAGCATTTTCCAAGATTACGAGCAAGTCGAAAATTTCTTTATTGTCGCTCCCTCAATTTTCTAATTAACAAGAGAATGAAAACTGAGCAAATCGTTGAAAGCGCGTGTAGATTAGCTTTTCGGATAAACAATTTATATTTAATTTTTTAATCAACCTTTAAACAATTTAACTTACAGTAAATTATTAAATCAATTATAATGGTTCGATGAAACATTTGTTGGAAATTCTCCAGTAATTTTACTGATGTTTGAACATCTGTGATTTTTCAATATTAATATTTTAAAACAATTTGATGATAATTTGATGAATTACTAAAGAATGCAAGTAATAGCATATTAAATACAGTAAAATATATATTGGAAACTCTTTATTTCGTCACTCGATAATTCGTCTTATTCTGTGATTCGTCAGGTTTCTTTTATTTTTTATTTTTTTTAATTAGAAACTATAAATAACAAAATGAAATACGTATGTAATTAATTTTTTACCCTTGCTACTTATTTAATATTTAAACCCCTTCATTTGGTTTGTAACTGAAAAATACGCCTATATTTAGACTTTTTGTAAATCATTTCATAGAAAAAAAAACAAAAAAAAAACTATTGATTGTAGTAAGAGATGAAAGGAAGTATGAGTGCAGTTGACAAATTCCCGGATTCAGTTAATTCTGGAAAGCTCTTCCTACAAAAACATTAGCATCTGGTTCAGCAACTTCTGCTCCAGGTTATAAAATGAGAAAAGATAAGCAAGAGGTAAGTATGTATATTTGTTACGCGATCAATCCGTCAATTTTGAATCGATTTTGATGATTATTTACTTTTTTTATCGGTAGGTCATACTTCACAGGAGGCTCCATAAAAATGTTATAAATTCAACTTGGCGCTTTAAAAAAAAAAATAATGATTGTAAATAAAACAATAGGCTATGGAAGTGAGGTACCTGCGAAAAATGGAAAGGAAGACCAGACGAGACAGGATCAGGAATGACACCATAAGGGCCAGTCTCGACGTAAAATCGGCAGAGAAAATCCTGGAGGAACAGGAATGTGTTACAAACAAATGTCACAAACATTTGTTGGTCACAAACAAAGATGGTTCGAACACCTCTTCAGGATGGATCAAGAGAGAATCGCCAGAAAAATGTATGAGACACAAATGGAAGGAAGAAGGCCCAAAGGAAGACCCCGCATCATCTGGAAGGACGGTTTTAAGAGAGTTGGAAGAGAGCTGGTTCAAGAACGAGACATTTGGTCCAGACTCTATAAAAGGAAGTCACACACCGCACAGAGGTTTTAGATGGGGCTATGAATATAATGATGATGATTATGAAATAAAACAATGAATTAATAAGAAATCACTGTTATATTACCTTCCGCTAAAAACATATTTCTCCATGGTTACTAAGTCAAAACTTTAATTTAAATACACAGTTAACTTTCGATTTGTCGAACTTCGATAAGCTGAATCCTTAAGTCGAACAAAATCTACGGTCGTAAGTATATTACACGTAAATTTCATCTCATATGTAGTCGTATGTAGTGGTTTCGGGGATTTAATTCTCTGTTTCTATGATTTTGTATGCATGTGCCAATAACATACCGTTCATGGGCTGCAATAGCACCACAACAAAAAAATCATGGTTTGAGATAAGTGGGTTTAAAATTTTCATTGCCAAGGAAAATGCATATGAAATACTTTAGTTCGCTTAAACGAAATTACCTTCAAGTAGATAGGATCATTTAATGATGTTTGTATACTTTTGATTTTATTTTTAAAAATTTATTTTTCAAATGCCAGTTTTGAAAAAATCGTTTTGAGATATTGCAGATATATAGGTATATATATATATATATATATATATATATATATATATATATATATATATATATATATATATATATATATATATATATATATATATATTAGTGAAAAATAATCATAATGATTTCAATTCCAATTTTTTGTTCATTTTCCCCATTAACGTAAAGATAAGTTTAATGATAACCTCGATAAATCGTTGTTCACTAAGTAGGACTGTAGGTAAGTCGAACTATTTTTCAGGGTCCCTTCAAGTTCAACTTATTGAGAGTTGGCTGCACAAAAAAAAAAAAAAAAAAATACATGTACAAACTTCAACTAAAAAGTAATTATGATATTAGTTTTTACTTTTTAGTTGACGTTTGTACATGTAGGTTTCATCTTTAAGTAGGTTTTTGTTTTTTCTAAAAAATATTTTATTCATTTAATAGATCAATCTTGCTGTGTATAGAAATCAAAACAGTTTACTTCAAATCCAACGTTGCATTACTACTGCAAGCCAATGGTAGTTAGTCATAGATATAATCATGATCGGAAATGAAAAAAATAGGGTCAGTTCAAACCGCCGGGGCTGAAGCACTAACAAAATAAATGAAATTATACTATTTCATTATTATACGATTTTTGTTATTATTATCTTAAAATAAAGGTAATTTTGAATTTCATTACATGTTCCTGCTGGTTTTCGAACCCTCCCTATTAAAACAGCATCCAGAACAGTGGTTTCTCCAATCTATAGAGTTTAGTAATAAGTTTCAATTGTTGAATAATAAATGAAACTTAAAACCTTAGGACTATTTATCTTCTTGAAAAGTAAGATGAATTATTTTCAGTATTGTTATTAAATATAACATGTTCTCGATACAGAGGACGAGTGATGCCCCGCAGCCACCTCCTGGACCTCTACCCAGCCCCAATGAGACGCCCATTTTCTCAACCTACAAGGAGCTGGAATCAGTCCTGCGCCGCATCAAAGGGAAAAAGGCACCCGGACTAGATGGTATACCCACCACGCTGCTGACGATGTTACCAAGGAGGGCCAAGGCCTTCCTGCTTAACATCTTCAACTCATGCCTCCGGACTGCCTACTTCCCTGTGGCCTGGAAGGAAGCTGTGGTCGTCCCACTCCTTAAACCCAAGAGGTCCGGGAACGTTGCGGAGCATTATCGTCCGATCAGCCTCCTCTCGCACATCAGCAAGGTGTTCGAGCGACTGATCCACCACCACATCCTCGACCACTGCCGCCGTGAAGATGTTATTCCACCAGAACAAACAGGCTTCCAGCGAGGTGTCGCGTGTGAACATCATCTGGCCAAACTCCAGGCTCACACCATCGAGCAGATGCACCGGAACAAGGCCACGGCGCTCATCTCGCTGGATAGCACTCAAGCCTTCGATTGTATCTCGCACCCCCTGTTGCTGCACCGACTGGAGGAGTACCGGTTTCCCGTCGCCCTGTGCCGACTGATCGGAAGCTACCTCAGCGGAAGATCATTCGTTGTGCGGGTCGGCGGGAGCCTGTCTTCGCCAGTCCCCACCACCTGTGGTGTTCCTCAGGGATCAGTGCTGGGACCAATCTTGTTCAACATCTTTACGGCGCCAGTGGTATCCATCAAGCACCCTGAGGCGGTAGTGGCTGCATACGCTGACGACGTCGCAGTCTACGCATCGAGCAGTCCATCTCCAGCTCCATCTTATACTTAGGCGTCAGTCTCGATAGGCACCTCACCTTTTCGACGCATGTCAAAAGCAGAATCAAGTTGGCCCGGGCGCGGACATACCGCCTCCATCACCTCCTAACCTCTCCTCAGATATCCCTCAGGCTCAAAATCCACCCTCAAAAAAAAAAAAAAAAAAAAAAAAAAAAAAAAAAAAAAAAAAAAAAAAAAAAAAAAAAAAAAAAAAAAAAAAAAAAAAAAAAAAAAAAAAAAAAAAAATACCAATAGCAAAGAAAAGATAATGGTCTGATGAATCAAGACATTTCAACATTGCTTGAAAATAACTCATATCTTCACAAACACATTATTCTCTTTTTGAAACAAACTAATCTTTAATTTTTTTTTGTGATGTATAAACTTGTATTTAATTTTTTTCTGAATGTTTTGTTTAATAGTGTGTTTGATATGCTCTGAATTTGAGCTTCTAAATCTAGACTCCAACGATAGAATAAATTAGCATCATAGTTTATCACCCTGAATGTAGGATTGAATTTGAAAAAAAAATTGTTTATGTTTATCGGTTAACAATAGTAGTTTAAATAGAACGATCCATATCTGTGTGTATACGCTGAAGATTCGATACAGCACTTTTTACGCCAAGAATAGATACATTTATATGGGTTAATGTTTTAACACTGGAAAAACTGTGGATCGGAAATGTATTTTTTTGTCAGCATGGAATCCCCAGGGCCATATAAAGTAATGCTGTTATATTTCGTTGGCAAGAGTTTGATCTAGATATTTTTGTGGGCCTGTTTTTTATGATGTGTTGAGTTTTTCTTTTTATTTTTTGTTCGGGAAAATGCTTCAGACATTAGGGATAGGGCTTTATTTCTAATATATCGTGAAGATGGAGTTTGTTTCTTATGGCAAATAACCATCAGAATTTTTATAAAATCACAATACAAAACTTTTGATCATTACTTAATCAATTTAGTAATAAAAAAATATGAAAAAAAATTAAATATGAATGTCAATGAGCCGCTTGGTAATTAATCAAAAGCAACGTTTGAATATAATAATAATTATTATTCAAAGAAAGTACATAAATGACAATACTTTGATATCATTGTGTCGTAAAAATGTTTACTGATTATACGAGAATGAAAAAATAATTAAAACTGCGCTAGGAAATAATGAAGTACAGCCTTCGAATTTCTTAATTATGCAGGCCTACGAAAAGGAAAATTGCGGTTTTAAAAGAAAACTGCAAGTTATGAGTATTGAGAATGAAGCTTTGAAGAGAAATAAAACTGAAGAAAAGGGTGTAATGAAAGAGTTTCTGAACCTTTTATGCTACAAGTAGTTAACGTTTCTATACTATTAATTATATGCACGAATAGTCGTGATTAAAATGAAAGAGATGATAGATATTAGAATTTATTTCAGAGAAGAAAATTTACTATTTTCCTTGAGAGGTTATTTCAAAAGCAGAACCATATAGCAAAATACTGTCTTTCGAGATGTCTAAATCGTGGAACAGTTGGTACAAATATAATTCAGAAAAAACTGCACAATTCTTATTTCAACAAGTTAAATTACGTGAACTGGACTAATCATATTACTAATTTATTTTCTTTTTCAATATTGAATCGCTACTCTACTTACTACTGAAATGTAAGTAGTGGTCATGTCATTTATCGTTTATAATAAATAACGCCTGTGAACATGAACATACAATTGCGGGTTGTAATTTTATCGTTAAGTTTTTAGCTACATAATTTTCTTTAAAATACGTGAAAAATACCAAAATATTTTGCCTTTACTGTGGTCTACACAATTTGTCTCCATTCTCTCTGACAGCGGAAAGTCGGAGTCCGTCCTTTGCAGAAGCATGTGTCAATGTTTGCTTAGTTAAAACATTTAAACTCCGTCCTTGTATTTAGTTACTACTGTGTCTGTAGGGTGTACGTTTATGTACGTTTGTCTTTTTAATCAGAGTGACATAAGGAATAAATTAGTTTTGCGGTATATTTTTGGTTTCTTGTCAAAACATTCATTTTATTTTAACGAGGTAAGACGATGGGATGAAATTATCTTAGTATTACACAATATATATTAGTATTATACATATTAGAATCAAGCCGTTTTGAACGTTGTAACAAGTAAAGATATATTTAACAGGTATGTCCATTTCTTAATATGTTTGTTACATATTGTTCTAATAGTTGCATTACATATAGTTTTTCGATTTGTTTCAATAGTTAATTTTTATATTGTCTCCAGGCTTCAGGTTTATTGAATAAAAAATAATGTCCTA
Source organism: Euschistus heros (assembly GCA_003667255.2). NCBI lineage: Eukaryota > Metazoa > Arthropoda > Insecta > Hemiptera > Pentatomidae > Euschistus > Euschistus heros. Next base: position 225,020 of record RCWM02000451.1, on the reverse strand, counting down.
AAATAATTCATTATTATCTTCACAAAATGAGTAAAACAAAAAGCACTATATGTTTCAGTTCATTTAGATTTCTCATCAGGCGCAAGTATCAGTTTAATTTATTAACTCAACTTCTTGGTAATAATTGACAGTGAGCAACTTGGAGGCATGGTATCAGCTGTTTTTTTATCTATAAGGATCGCGTGACGTCGCTTCTAATGACAGAGAACTTATAAAATTCCAAAGCAATGTCATTAAGATATTTAAATATATTTGATGTATATGAGCTCAATTTCTTGAAGACCCACATATATGTTATGAAATAGAATATATGATTTAGTTAGTGAATAAAATATAATAGGCTGAGTCAGAAAAAATGGCATTGTGTTTAACCTTTGAATCGAAATTTTTCTCTTATTCACATTTGGGAGCTATAGATTGTATAAGAATTTAATTTTTGAACCCATCTGAATCATCCTGTTTCATTACTTTTTGTTCTTTCATTTGTTCACTAAGATGGTCAAGTACAAAATTTTTGTAATTTTGTTCCATTACCAATTTCAGCAGCTCGTTTAGTATGTGAATTTGAGGGTGAAGACACTCTTCAAATCGAAGACCGTTGCAAAGGTAGTTCTAAAAACTTGAAGCCGGATCTGGGCTTGTCTCAGTTGTAAAGAAGGCGGCTCTTCGCTCGAAGATAAATCCTTCGAAAAGCATTTCTTAGTTGTTAATGAACAATTTATTGTGTCCTGCAAGATTTGGAATAAGCGAAACGTGCATGCTGAGAGATCCCTTACTTGCTTACACCCCAACAAGCCCAACATCCTTTAGAAATTTTCCAATTATCTTTTCTTCAAAATCTGACTATAAATCCTTTCGTCAAACACAGGTCTATAAAACAACCGTTTTAGTCCAGCCCTTTGTCAATCATTTATGATTTATAAAGATCATACCTTACAAGTTGATACCAGAAAATTGTCCCATCGATTCAGTGCTCAATTCGAGAAAACTGCAGGGAATGCACGATATTTTGGTACTGCTAAACTTGAGTTTAATCAACTGAAAGCTCGCCTAGTTTGAACAAGATAATGCCACACTACTCGCCATACAAAAGAAAAACTAACTGATTTTGATGGAATCAAGCTTCTCCCTCAATCAGCATTTAGTCCATCAAAACCAGCGTCTTCATACCTTTTCAGGGTTATGGATAATTTCAAACGTTCACCAATTTGAATGAGTTAGGGAGTTCTTCGATTCAGTTCTACAGATGGATTCCAGATGTCAAATCATAGATCACAATAGTTTATATTTTGATTATTAAAAATCACTAGTAGTAGAAATATAAATCTTGATGTTAACCTATAAAACGGAACCAACTCAGCTAACTTAACCCTTTAATATTATTTTATTTTATATACTTACTTTTCACTTTTTTATTTTATATTCCGATTGTATGTTTTTTTTAATTTATTTTATTATAAGATTATATATTTAGTTCTACGAGGGTGAATCAAATATAAACGCTAATTTTCAAAATTATATTTATTGAATAATATTATACAGAAACTATACCTTCAACATTTTCCAATGTAGTCTCCTGCATTATCTACACACTTCTGCCACCGATTTGGAAGCTTGAATATTCCCTGTTCATAAAAAGACTGAGGGCGAGTTTTTAACCATTCGCGCACGTGCTTTTCGACGTCTTCATTGTTTTCAAATCGTTTTTCCTCCAAGTGATTCTTTCGGGGGCGCAAACAAAAAATAGTCACAAGGGGACAGGTCTGGACTGTAAGGAGGGTGTTCGAGAGTTTCCCAGCCCATTTCTTCCAATTTATCCCTTGTCAACAATGCGGTGTGAGGCCTTGAGTTGTCATGGAGAAGGATGACATCTCTAATGGGCACACCTCGTCTTTTGTTCCAGTAACTGGTTTTTGCTGACTGTAGCACCTGGTAGTAGTAAGCCGCATTCACTGTTCGTTGATCGTGAAGAAAATCAATGAGTAGAACTCCCCTTGAGTCAAAAAAAATTGTTGCAAGAACTTTTCCGGCTGAGAGACGAGTTTTGGCTTTCACTGGGCAGCCGTCATCCTTCCTTCGCCACTCCTTACTTGCCATTTTCGATTCGGGGGTGTAATGGTGACTATTTTTTGTTTGCGCCCCTGAAAGAATCACTTGGAGGAAAACGATTTGAAAACAATGAAGACGTCGAAAAGCACGTGCGCGAATGGTTAAAAACTCGCCCTCAGTCTTTTTATGAACAGGGAATATTCAAGCTTCCAAATCGGTGGCAGAAGTGTGTAGATAATGCAGGAGACTACATTGAAAAATTTTGAAGGTATAGTTTCTGTATAATATTATTCAATAAATATAATTTTGAAAAAGCGTTTATATTTGATTCGCCCTCGTATATTTAAACAATTTTTAATTTTATGATTTCTTTTGTTATTGTTGATTCTCCCCAACCAAAAGAAAACTGGTCGTAAATGTTCAATGTTCACACTAAATGCTTACAAAATTTTTAATTTATTTTTAGGTTTTGTATAATAGCACAGAAAAGTTGGATGAGTGAACTGTTTCTATATTTTCTTTTATGACATATTTGCGAGTGTAGTTTTAAACAGTAAATTTATTTTTGTATCTAGGAAATGGACCTTAACCGTAAATGTACTTGTTGCAAGAAAATAAAACGAAAAAGGAAAATGTTTTCCCAAGAAAAATTCCTATCAGGAAAACCAGGGGAAGCAATTCTTAGCAGCTTCGCAATCAGAATCGGGATCATCTTATTTACCCAGAGATGTCTGATGACAGGTATGGGGACGCAATGCATTCGAATCTCAGGCACCAAAACAAAACACAATGTAGTTTTCCACAATGGCCTAAGTTATCAAAGAAATGTTCTGACAAGTTATTTGCTTCTTCTATTGCAATTTATTATTCATAGATTAGTTTCGAGTATTTAGCATTCTTCATCATTCCTCAAAAATCATCATCACTTTATATACTTATACACTTTTATATATTAAATTTAAAAATGTTAGACAAGAAATCGAACATATTTAAATTAACAGATGGATATTTTCAATAGTTTCATTTAAAATTTGTTTCTATTAGGAGAAAGAAAAAACTGAATAGTCATAGGAAAACCTAAGGTTCGTCTGTTTACCTTATTATTTAACTAACTGTGGCACAACCCTTTCTTTCTGTTTCATCTCAGTTTACTTAAAACCGCTTTTTGTTTCCTCAACATGTTTTAATTTGTGTATTATATCTTTAAAATTAATAAATATAATCTCTGTATTAAAGCAATGATGTTTTGAATATTTTGTATTCTTCTAGAGCTAATGGCGAATTTTTGACATTCAAAACTAGTATTTGAAAAATAAAAATCACAATATAAGTGGCAAATAATTCATTTATGAAGCAGAAACGTAGGTGCACTTGATTTGATCGCCAGATCATATTGGCATAAGAGGAAATGAAATGGCTGATAAAGCAGCAAAAGAGGCTCTATCTCTTGTATTACGTGGCAAAACTGGGGAAAACAAAAAATGACATCCCAGAAGGTAAACTTAAGTTTATAAAGAAGGATGTAAGGCCATGGAGCAGTTCCTGCTGTGCTAGACGCAGTAAAATTCTTTCTGGATTTAAAATTGGCCGTATAGGAGCTACACACCATCATGTAATAAAATAACCAAGGAGGTCTCTCCTAAGTGTAAGATGTGTTGCAGTAGTTTTTCGGTAACTCATATTTATAACAAATGCTCTTACTGCACCAAAAAGTTAAATGAATCGGGAATAACTCCAAACGTTTTAGTAGCGCTAGAAAACGATGAAATATTCTGATCATTTTTCTTTTATTTCACTATAAAGACGAAACGAGCATTGATGACTATAATGCTTTGCTCTCAAAATATATCAAACAAACAAACTAATAATTCGTACCTTATGTGAAAAATATTAAGAGTTAATGATCTATTAGGGTAAATGCGATAAGTAAAGGAAAAAATCAATATTTAACACCAGTCATTCGCCGTGTATCAAATTTTATTTTGAGTACTTCAGACAGAAGTGGTTGGCACTTACTGGTTTTATTAGTCAGGTGGTGAGGGCTACGTAATACTGCAGTGCAGGTTAGCAGTAGGAAGAGAGGATGAAAAATTGAAGATTTGACCTTTAAAGATATCATAAATTTAAATATTATGAAAATGATATCTTGTATAGGTAATGGAGAGAATATGGCTATTTAATTTTTTTTTTTAAATGAAGTATGAAGAAGTATTAATGAATTCCTTTAATAAATAATAATATATTATTAGTTATAATCGCATATAAATATGAGTTATAATTATAATTCAATATTTCAATAAACAAATCTTTCTAGGGTGAACCAGTAATTACAATACTTTAAGATGAACAAAAAAGTTCAAACCAAACAACATTACTGCAATGTATTTTACATGATAGTGACAATAGCTGATGTAAAATTGGTTATTGACACCTTAAAGATATCTTTTAAAATACGGACAAATTTGAAAGTATTTTAACACAGTTGACTTTTACGATTTAAAAGGAATTTCGTTAAATTTTTGTTTTTTAATTTGTTTTTTTTATTTCTAAATTAGGGTGTCAATAACTATCTAAGGTATCAATAACTGCCTGGTTTTACTATCTATAATTTCAAATTAAAAATATCTTTTTATTCCTAATTTTTTTTGTTTTAAACTTATTTATTGAAATTTACAACTGTATAAACAATATAAAATATAATACATCAAGTAAATGTGATGACATATGGTATATAAAAATGACGCGTCACTTGTTTTTAAAGCAACTACCTATTGGATAATTCCTAATTTTAATTTTATTTATAATAAAGGATTATGGAATTCAATCATACCTTATTTAACCTTTTTTATGAGCTATGCTTCCAAGTTTTTTTTTTTTTTTTTTTTTTTTCTCTTTCAATTTCTAATTCACACCTGTTATTATGGTAACAATTAGTGAATGTGGTGGAATTGAATACTTCAGGCCTTGTATGCGTGTGGGAGACTAGTACTCAATAGTACCTTCTCCTGGCATGGGTTAAAGAAATTTAATTGAGCAAATCTCTCATCCAGCTTCTTTTAAGCCTTCTGTGAGTATTTCCAGGTATGTCAGTCGTGGCCATGTCATTAATGAGTATGTTGTTATGTCCATGAAGTCTGTGGTGAAATCGTCTATAAAGGTCATGTATGTGTTCCTTTATTGTGGGTATTTCTAAATCAGTGTGAAGTGTGTGGTTTGAAACGTACCAAGGTGATTTCGTGATTAGTCTGAGTAATTTTGATTGGAATATTTGTATTTTTTTAAGGTGTGTATTTTTTGCAGTCCCGTATATTTGTGTGGCGTATGTCCATATGGGTTTAAGTAAGTAAGTGTATGTATTCAGTCGTTGTCGGAGATTTAATGTTGACCGTTTATGAAGCATTGGATATAGAATTTTTAATCTCTTGGTTAGGCTGAGACGTTTTTGTTTTACATGTGGGCCCCAGGTCATTCTTCTATCAAATGTAAGCCCTAAGTAATGAATTTCGTTTGTTTGTGGTATGGGTTGATTGTCGATGAAGACAGGTGGACAAGAGTCTTGTCTGAGTGTAAAGGTTATGTGCTGTGATTTGGTGTAGTTTAGTTTTATTTTCCATCGTTTGAACCAGTCTTGTAGTATTGTTAAGTGGTGTTGAAGAGTTAATGATGCAATTGTGGGGTCTTTATGTCTAGTTAATATTGCTGTATCATCAGCGTATGTTGCTGTCAATGTTTGAGGGCTAAGTGGCATATCGTGAGTGTAAAGAATATATAACAATGGAGCTAGTATTGACCCTTGTGGTACTCCGGCTTTTACTGGATAAATAGAGGAGATTTCTGAACCTTGTCGGACAGAAAAAAATCTATCAGAGAGAAAAGATTGAATGATCAGATAATAGGTAAAAGGAAGAAGATTTTTCAATTTAAAAAGAAGTCCGTCATGCCAAACTCTGTCAAATGCTTGAGCTACATCTAGAAATGCCCCAGTAGCATATAGTCTTTTCTCGAGTGAGATTGATATGAAATCCGTTACACGGTGTAGTTGATGAACTGTTGAGTGAAAAGCACGGAATCCAAATTGATGTGTAGGCAGTACTTGTTTATCTGTCAGTATGTCTAGTATTCGTCGGTAAAATAATTTTTCAAAAACTTTAGAACACAAAGGAAGTAGGCTAATTGGTCGGTAGGATGAGGGTGAATCGGTGTTTTTGTTTGGTTTATGTATCATGGTAATATAAGAATATTTCCATTGAACTGGGAATTTTGTAGTCCTGAGAATTGCGTTGTAAAGTGTAGTTAGAAAGACTATAGATTTTTTGGGCATTTTCTGGAGAAGGTCAGCGGTGATTAAGTCAAATCCTGGAGCTTTTTTTGGTGATAGCTTTCTGATTACTTGCAATACATCAGAAGGAGTGAAAGACAGTGGTGGTAATGTCAATTGAAGGGGAGCTATTAGAGTTTCTTGTAGGTAAGTTTCATGTTCATTGTCTTGGTAGTCTGTATGTGGTGTAAAAACTGTCGACAAATGTTCAGCAAAGAGTTCAGACTTTTCTTTGTCCGACATCACCCAGGACCCATCTTCTTTTCTGAGAGGCGCTATCACCTCGTGATGCTTTAAAAGTTTTTTAGTGTGCCTCCATAAGCTTCCGTCGTCTGTCGTGATATTGGATAAGTAATAATCGTATTTGGTCTGTTTGATTTTCATAATTTGTCGTTTCAGTTCGTTATTCAATTTATTAAATGTTCGTCTGTCTGAAGGAAGTCTGTTTGTTTGCCATACCTTTCGCGCCCTTCTCTTTGCTGTGATCAAATCCCTGATGTACTGTGGGTAACTCGGTAGAGAACCTCTTTTGTTCATTCTAGGAACGGATGAGGCCCATGCAGATTCCTGTACAGCTTTGGTAAATACATCAACTGCTTCTTCAATTTCTTTTTCGGTTTTTAGTTGCATTGGTATCAGCAGTTTCGAATTTAACCTGGATTGATAGCTATCCCAATCCATAACGCCTTGATTTAGGAATAATCTTTTCTCTTTTATTATAGGTTCATCAAAAAGTGTCAAATGAATCAGGGAATGATCAGAGCAGAGATCAGAACTGCTACTTATTGTGTAAGGTATGGCGCGAAGTCCTTTAGTGATGAAAAAATCAAGTAAGTCAGGGGTTTTCTGTCTCGATGTGGGCCAGTAAGTTGGAGTATTTGGGGATATAGTGTCTAACGAAAGTTTATGGAGAACAGATCTTAAATTTCTACCTCTCGGAGTACACAAACGGGAGCCCCAAGCTTGGTGTTTGGCATTATAGTCTCCACCAGCGACAAAACATTTTCCCAGTTTCTCGAAGAAACTATTGAACATGTGAGATGAAATGGCAAACCTGGGAGGACAATACACAGCTGCCAGTGTTATAGTGTTATGTTTTGTGTAAAGTGTGATTGCAGTGGCCTGTATGTGGGGTGTATGGGGTGTATGTACTGAATTGTGTCGAAGTGAAGATTTGATGACAATGGCTGTGCCTCCGTGAGCAGTGTTATCTGGATGGTCCGTTCGGTAAATAGTGTAGCCAGGAATGTGAATTTTATGTCGGGAAGTAAGGTGAGTTTCGGTTATCAGGGCAACGTCCGTTCGTTTCTCATGTAGGTATATGTCAAGTTCATTTTTATGTTGAGGAAGTCCGTTAGTGTTCCATAGAAGAATGGACAAGGAACCCACAGTTAAAGAATTAGGGTGCATATGATGGGAATAAGGCTTGTTTTACATCAGAAATCTGTTGCAGAAGGCTTAAAAGAGGTTGAATGAAGTCATGTAACCCACATAATAAGGATACCATTTGATGTGGCATATTTTCAGGAGGAAGCACCTGCCGAGTTGTTCTTCGCTTCATATCTGAATGATCCGCACATTGCTGATGTCCCGTAGCTGATGAATGTGGATAGCTTGAGGGTTCTTGCAACTTTGGTAACTTGTCTTGTCCTCGATGAGCTGGTTCAGAATACTGCGGTAGAGGTGGGTACTCTTGTAATGAAGGTGGGTCTGGTTGCTGAACTAACACAGGCCTGAAGATTTTAGGTTTTTTCAGATTTCTTAAATCTTTGAGAGTTTGGCAACCCCTGTAGTTGGCAGGGTGCGCTCCTTCACAGTTTGCACAGGTTGCAGGCGTTTCCCGTGTTTTTAGGCAACTGCTACTCTCGTGGTTTTGTCCACAACGGACACATTTTGGTGGATGGTTACAGTAGGTCTTTGTGTGACCATACTGTTGGCATCGGATACATTGTGGTATTGTTCTTTTTTTACGCGGTTCTTCAATAGTAACCGCTGTGTAATAAATTCGTTTTATATCAAAGATATGTTCGTTGAATGATTGCTTTGTAATATCTACAAAAAACATAGGCAATGGTGTTTTAAAACGAGACAGAACATTTGTAACATTGACTACGTCATAGCCTATGGTTTTTTAATTCTTCTATTATAAAATTATGTGGGATTGAGTTATGCAAACCTTTTATCACCACCCGTGGGCATCTATCCTCAGGTAACTGGAAAGTGTGGAAGTCGGCATTTTCCTTCCGCAGGGCAGTGATTATAGTTCTATAGCCATTGGGTGTGTTTGGGTATATAGAAATATTTTTTAAATTTGTTTTTAGGTTAAATGAAGCAGGTCCACACATTTTTTCAAGAAAACCAACCAAAGCTGGTACATTTTCAATCCCATTCACAAATATAGGTGGTGGTCTTGCAGTGGCAGTCTTTTGTAATGTTGACTTTGGTTCAGGTTCAGATTGGTTTGTTAGAATTTCAAATTTATTTTTAGTTGTTGTTACTGGGGTAGTCTTTTTATTTTTTCTAGGATCTCGGTCGTATTCTTGATTTCTTTTTCGATTAATTACCTGTTGCCATTCTCCGCCTTGAGTACTTTCATTCTCTTGAATGACTTCCATATTGCTGGCCTTTGAAGTGGAAGGTTGGTCAACCATGGCCTTCGCGATGAACGCGCACGCACTTCTTCTACAACTTTCCTACGCTTTATTAGGTTTTCAGATAATCAAATTTGCTCCAAAATTAGCTATTTTTCGTAAGAAAACAGTATTTAGTTAATAGCAAAATTATTTTAGGTTTTTTATCAATGTTATCTGCTTCCAAGTTGAAACAATTTTTTGAAACAGCTCTATTACAGTTGTTCAACAATCAAAAATATTTTAAGTAATTATTTACAATTTACGATGTTACAAATACTGGGGAATGAAGATAAATTTTTACAAAACCGAATACATGTGTATAGAGGGGAATGAAGTGGAGGAGGATCTCTGGGTAGGAGGAGCAAAATGTAAACAAGTAGGAAAATTTAAATATTTAGGCTCCATTCTGGATATGGTAGGAGGATGTAAAAGAGAAATACAGAGCAGAGGTGGAATGGCAAGGAAGGCAATTCGCATCTTGCATCCAGTTTTGTGGAGCAGGACCTTATCCCAAAAGAATAAGAAACGAATTTTTCAATCATTGATTGAAAGCATCCTCACATATGGCGCAGAAACATGGTCCCTCACCAAACGTATTAGGGATAAATTATATCCCTATATTATACTAAATTTAGTCGAGATGGACTACTGGAGGAGGTGTATCCAGAAAACCAGGGCAGACCGCGTAAGAAATGAAGATATAAGGAGGAAAATGGGAATTACGGAGAGTCTGACGGAACATGTTATGAAATATTAAGAAATTAATATGGTATGGACATGTACGTCGAATGCTTCCTGGAAGATTACCTAAAATGATTAGAAAATGGAACCCTCCAAGAAATAGAATGAGAGGACGACCAGCAAGGAGATGTGAGGATGAGAAAGCAGAGGAAATGGCAGAAAGAGGTCTGAGGGGCGGTGATTGGTGGAACAGAGAACTGTGGAAGGATAGTTTGACCTAGCGGAAACCCAACAAAGGGAAACCCCGTTACAAAGAAGAAGATTTGCGATTTAATTAGTTGCTTGAAAACTCATCCGGGCCAATATTAAATAATAATTTTCAATTTATACTCATGCAATAATATAAAATGAGTGAGTTAAGTTTAATTAAAATGTCAAACAATTAATAATACGAAATTGGAATTTCAGAATATACTCCTGAGCAATTAAACAATTAACAAAAATTACGTGATTGGAGATTTTGTATAAATTATTGAAATGATCTTGAATATCCCAAATTGGTTATATACGAGTACGTTTATTGATCCATATAAGCTTAATTAATATCCAGTTTTATTATGTTGAAATATAAAATATTTATGCATTTAATAGTAAATGTATATGTAGTAAAATTCGATGTATGTTTAATTATTGAATTATGTCTTTATTTATATATTCTCACAGGCAAAAAAAAAAAAAAAAAAAAAAAAAAAATCCAATTACGATCGGTTAAGGAGTAGTATTAAGAGAGTGGAACAAATCGAAAATAAAAATAAATTACTGATGGGGTATTTATTGACTGAGAAATATTTAAAGATGTGGGTAGTTGGGCAATGCAGTCATAGATACACTACAATTACAAATAAATTTTAATTTATAATGCCGACTTTTCGACTTGCATTGCAAGCCGAGTGGCAATCGAAAACTGAGCTCAGTTTATTATTACTGTAAACTGTTTGTTCCTTCTAGTAATCACATCAAAACTCTAAGTCTGGTGATCCTCCTATTTAAGCCTTGACCGTTTACCTATTTTTATAAATTTAATCATCTGTTTAGGAATTCGTTTTTTATCTTTTAGAGGTACATTGACACTCCACAATATATTCTATATTTACCAGATATGTGCCCGCAATAATGCATTTTTTCTGTTTTTTAAAAATAATTATTACGTTGTTATCAAGGAAATGTCGAGTAAGGAGAACTGATGTGAGATCTGTTTTTTTTTTTTTTTTAATTTCCTTTTTTGTTTTGTTTCGTTCAATAATATAATTCGTTCTATTATAAATTTAAATGCAGAACATTAATTTTGAATAAAATTAATTTTAATAATTTAAATGTAATATAACTATTTATCTGATAATGGGGTTTATCTTCTGCTTTAATTGGTTCAATCTAAAAACTATAAACTTGAATGACTATTCACGTATGTTTGCCAACATTGTGCTACTGAATAACAGATATTGACTTTAAGAGGTTATTTCCAGAATGAAAATTAACATGTTTCAAGTGAGTCGCACCTATTATTATTGACAACTAAAAAAAAAAAAAAATAATAAGCCTACTCTAGTTCCCCCTCCCCTGCTGTTAAATCCAAATCAATTATGTTTAAATCCTTGATAAGTGTCTACTAACGAAAACAAAGTTTAATAGTGTGTACAGCATGCAAGGCTTCATCAAAAAATAAAACGAAAAAAATCGACCGAAAGAAGACGTTTTTAGTTTTGAAAGATAATCCCCATATAACGTCTGTATTTTTCTTCTGAAGCGATGTTTTGTTTACTATCTGAAGTATATTAAGACACCAGTGGATTTGAATGGTTATGAAGGAATTGGTATCTAGTTTGGGCTATATCAGCTACATATTAATCCATCAATATCAATATTGGTCCATTAAGACATTTATGGATTTCTTTGGGACAAAGCAAGAACCATTCAGGATTTTTCGAAGGATTTTGGATTGGATAAAAGACAAGCACCAAAGCTTAACTTCCTATGTCTAAATAGGTCTCATTTTTGTTTTTATTATTATTATTATATTTTTTTTTAATGCACCTTATGTAAATAATTGGAAGATTTGAATGTTTGTCAAGTACCTAAATGTTGATTAAGTCGAACACGAGAGGCAGTTTCTTGTTATTTTAGTCCGAAATGTGGGTTTTTAAGTTTTTCTTTAGTTTTTTAAATGGAACTATTTCATATTTAATTTTGTCTACATTCACTTCAATATCTTTCCTATACTTGCCCAAGATCGTTTGACATACCATTTTGACATAGTCCAGGGCCGTAGTTCAGTGAAGAAGAATAAGAAATGAACTTGTCCCCTGATAATAACTAATGAGCACAATACATAGAACAATCGTCTGGCTATGATAATTAATTATATTAATAATAATAATAATAAAGATTGATCAATAATCAAATTATGAGTTAAAAAATAAATGAGAAATTTTATAAAGGATACATCCTATGTATACTATTATATTGTATATAATGTAAATATTCATGTTTTACATTTGCTCGAAAGATTGAAAATCTAGGAGGTAAAGGAATAGATAGTGTTTAAGGAAATAAGAGTGGAGCTTTTTCAAATTTTGATGGTCAATCTTTATAAATTCCATAAAGAGGAAGCGCGGATAATAAAGGATTTTTTGAAGGATGCAGTTCGATGCGCAGGAGTGTGCAGGTTGATGGGTTGGGTTCTAGTATTTAAAAGGTAGATGGAGGAGCGCAGGGTAAAGAGGTCATGAATATAGTTGAAAAATGAGTGCACCTATGTAGTACAGTGACACTACATTACTAAGTCATCCTGAAAATTAGTAACACTAGCTTCATAGTACTTTGTACTAAAAATGCTTTCCGTGTACATCAAAAAACGGGTTGGTAAGAAAAACGCTTACAATAGTAATCCACAAATCAAGATAGAAAATGCTTCTCCGACCTTTAGTTTTATGCACCGTTGGCTTAAAAACGATTTTGAATCGGTTATTGGGTTCACTTTATGGCACTTTGCTATGCATATTGCTTCTCTGTACCATTGGTCTACACCTTAAATTAGTAGAGCCCGACATGTTCGAATATATATTTTTTTAAACACTCTCACTGTGTTTGTATGTTGTTTGTTTTTTTGTGTCTGTAGAATACTTTGAAAGCAATGTACTAATGGAAGCGAACACAGCTCTTTTGATCTGGCTGGCCTAGATAGAGTGAACGGATTCTGTTTTATTTTCTTTTACGTTCTATAATGTCGTGTTGTAGCTTTTAATGTAAGAGTAGAAAATCATCCTAATCAAAGCCATAGTTATAAAACTAAATATTCTTAAATTATTTAGTTTATACTGCTCTTGTAATATTATTTCTTTAAAAGATTATACCAACTCTAAAACTAATTCAAACTTCTAAAACGTATTACTTTTATAAATTGACTATATTAAATGGAAATTCAGAATTGTGTCCTTTGAATATATGTCTGAATAATCCTACTTCTTTTTAGTTTTCCCAAGTAACCGTAAGTTAATGTTACCTTTTTTTCTTAATCATAGTTTATTTTCTTTTTTTTTTATAACTCTGCAATTAAATCATTAATTACCTACTTTGTTGCAAAACGGTGATAATTCTATTAAACTTTAAAATATTACATACGATTTTATTTATAATTATTATTAAAGTGAAGTGTGGTATTCTCTGTAAAGTGGTTACTTTTAAGCAGAGTAAATAATTGAGCATTATTTCAGTCAAATTTCTTCCTTTTACAGCCATTGCGCAATGAAACGGAAATTTACTCAAGATGGACGAAATTCATGTTTCAATTGAATCATAAATGTATTGATCCTTTTATATTATCATGCGTACTTCAAGTGTTTTAGTTTTTTTGTTACAAAGTATGGAGCATTGAGGAGTTTTTGAAGGAATTCGGATTGTAAGGTACGAGACGAATAGTATGATTTAGGATGGAGCAATAATAATATTAAATAAAAGCAGTGCACCACGATGTTCCTCCCTCCATTTATTATGAAATCCTTTTTTGAACAAGTTCATTCCTTTTCGAATTGATTCCTCATCATTCTACGAGCTGTGTGGGAAAAGAAAAACAATATCTGAACAATATTGTCATTGAAGAATTAGAGCATTGACTATTTTATCGGACGCTCATTCTCAAACTATATATTAAATAATTAATCAATTTAATGCACGTACTTTGTAAAATTCTACCAAATCCTATTCTATTTGAATGTGCATTACACTGTAATGTGTTCACGAGAGCACATTCTCCAGGCAAATGAAAGACAGTAAATAACCTCCACTATCGGCTGCTGGAATTGTTACTGTGAGTGTCCAATCGACTGGAGAAACTAAACAGAAAAACTGGTCTTCGGTTCTTTTTATCAGTTCAGAACAGGCCATTTCTGGGCATTTATTTTATTATTTATGTTGATGATATGTTTTGGTCTGAAATATTCCCATTTTTCTTCTTTACTACTCCCATATTTCAAAGGCAGAAAAATGTTAGAATAAGAAAAATTTGGGCCTCTACTTTGTGTTCGTAATTAAATCACTTATGGCTTTATTAACTGATAATTTTACTACTATTTTATATTTAATCATTAAAATAGTTTAAGGATCAGATTAAAAACTCACATCTACAAACTACAAAATATTTCATCTCAAACACTGCTATTAATTGCACGATTTTCCTGGTACTATTTATTTATTGTTCGCCCTACCTTGCCTTCAGCCAATACAGGTTTAGGCAATATTAACTTTTAATATTGCCAAAATATCAATACTTATATACACACAATAAATTATATAAACAATAACTGCACACAATAACAATAACATGGAGAAGAAAGAAAGAAAAATTTTGAGGAAGATTTTGGTACCAAGAAAAACTGAAGAGGGATACAGGCTGAAGAGCAATGTAGAAATCTATGAAATGATAGAGAAATTGAGTGTCGCAATGAGAAAAAGAAGACTGACCTTCTATGGACACCTAACAAGAATGGATGAGAAAAGATTGACAAAGAAAATTTTTGAACACAGCAACCGAAGAGAGAAAAAGTTCAACAAATGCATACAGGAGATAAAAAGGGATCTGTCTTCACTCAACATCTCCCAACAATTAATTTCGAATAGAAAATTATTTTGAAAAGCAATTAATGAAATTCTGTCACTCCCAGAGGAAAGGAGGGAGAGAGGTGAGAATCGCAAGTGGTCGGAGGAACGGAGGAAGCACCATTCGGAAATGATGAGGAAGTATTGGGAAGAGAGAAAGAAGAAGGGAAGGAGTATCAAGGAGTGATTTGTTGAGCGTGGTCCAAAGATGGCCGAAATCGAAAAAGGAAGGACACAATAACAATAACTACTATAACAATTCCTTCAAAACAATTACAATAATTACAACAAAATTACAAAATAATTACAATAATATATACAACAACAATTACATAATTAACAATAAAAATGTGGCAATGTAACAGAGAAATCCAATCTTAGGCTGCTCCAAAGTTGTCACCGTTTTCTTCAGTCCCTTCGCTGTCCGGCGGCCTCCCAGGAATATGCCCTCTCCTATTAAGATTGAAATGGGATGAACCAATTGCAGTCTTCCACCCGTATACAAAATTTTTGTAGTGTGGGTAGTTGTCTTCTGTGATTAGCTGAGGGAAACCATTCTCCGAGAGAACATATAGCCCAGTTTCCCTCAGTAGTTTGGCCCTCAGAGCTTCAAAAGCTATGCAATTTATAACGATGTGCTCAGCCGTTTCAGGAATTCCACATCTGGGGCATAAGGGATCTATGTCTACACCAAGACTATGGAGTTTAGCCCTAAAGCCCCCATGTCCTGCGAGGAATTGTGATATCCAGTAATCGGGGAGAACCCATTTGGCATACAAGCGAGCCTGAACGGAGGGAAAGTATTTTCTCAAGGTAGCACCTTTCGAAGTTGCCACCCATCGCTGGTTCCACATTTCTATAGAATCATCCCGAAGAATCTTTTTCCATTTTTTGGGCTCCGCTGTAAGTCTCAGTCGTAAATTCTCTGGAAGACCAACTGAGTCCCCTCTCTTAAATTTATCCTTGAATACCTCTTCTCGTAAGAAGAGATCAATAGGTATTCCTCCCGCTAATACTTGTACAGCCTCATGAGAAACACTTCTGTAAGACTTGGTTACCCTCATTAGAGTCGTTCGCTGGATGGTCGCAAACTTTCTTTTCTGCCGTTGTGAGAGATTCTGGTACCAGGCGGGAGTTGCGTATCTTAGAATACCCAGAATTACCCCATTATAAATCTTAATTGTTGCTGGGTATCGAAGGCCCCAAAATGCACCCCCAACGCGGCTAAGACCGTTTAAAGCAAGTGCCACCCTACTTCTCAAATATTCCAAATGAGGGGTCACATTAAATCCTCTTCCGATTCTTATCCCAAGATAAGTGACTTCCTCACTGGGACGAATTCTGATACCTTCTATACCTATGTTTATTGGATGTGCCCTATCCGTCTTGCCTCTTAGTAGCATGGCCTGCGTCTTTGAAGCTGCCATTTTCAGCTTCTTACTCGCACACCATCGTCCTACAAGGGTGGCGCACCGTTGTTCCTCTTCTTTTATTCCAGCCCTGCTGTTGGATGCCACTATAACAGCTAGATCGTCGACACAGGCCGTTGCAGGGAAACGCTCTTCTTCGAGGACACTTAGTATCTCATCAAAAACTAGCTTCCATAGCGCTGGACCGAGAACTGATCCTTGAGGGCATCCCCTCTCAATAGAAGCTTCTTTCTCATAAGAACTTCCTCGAATCTTTACTATCATATTCTGAAGATAGCTACTTATGAGAGTATATAAGTTACTGGGAGCTTCGTATTTCTGGAGCTGTTGAAGTACATGGGGCCACCAGACGCTGTCAAAGGCAGAGGATATGTCAAAGAGCATCAACATGACATACCGCTCATTTCTCTTTTTGACGTCTGTACGAATTCTCAGTAGGGCATCCGTTGTTCCTTTACCTTTAGTAGAGCCAAATTGCCGTGGATGGCTCGCTTTTGTAAGTATCGGCTGCAGTCTTATCATAATGAGGTTCTCCAGTACCTTGCTCATCACCGGAAGGAGACATATAGGTCTATATGACTTTGGAAGCTGCTTATCCTTGTCCCCTCCCTTGTACAGAAGTCTCAAATCTGCTATCTTCCAGCTTCTCGGAAAATATCCCCTATCTAGGCAGTCATTGACAATTCCTAATAATCTATCTTCAATATAGGGGATACTACTCTTTAAGATAGCAGCGTCTATAGAATCTAGCCCTGGAGCACGTCCGGTTTTCTGCCTTTCAACAGCAATACGAAGGTCGTGGATGTCCCATGAAGGGCAGAGGTCTGTACCAGGTGGGTATATCGTTGTGCGTCTTATATATTCTTCCTCTTCATTACCTTCGGACGGATCGTCTCTTGGATATGTCGCTTCAATGTAAATGGTCGCTGCTTCTTCGAGGGTAGTTGCCTGAACATCTACATGCTTGAGGGCTGCCAGCGTTTGCATAGGAGTCAGCTTTCCCAGAGCAACTCTGTACGGGATACCCATGGATTCTTCTTAGACAATGAATTCATCCCAGGACTTCCGTTTTCGTAATCGCACTTCGTTTCGGTATGCCTTAGATTTAGCCTTGTACTCATTGCGAAGTGCAATACGCCTCTCATCACATCTACATCTCTGGTACAACCTCCGCGCCTTGTAAACTTCTCTCTTCATTGTTGTTAAGGCCGGTGTCCACCATGGAACTAGTCGATTTCTATCCTTTCGCCGTTGGAGAGAATTTTCAGCAGCGTCAAGAATGGCATTAGTTATTTTTGAGACTCTATAGTCCAAGTCGTCAGCACTTTCTGATTCCGCCATTTCCCAATCTTCATCGGCGATTTCTCCTTCCAGCATGCATCGAAAGACGCTCCAGTCGCTCCTTCGGGTAACGTAACCCTTGTCAATGACTTGATAACCTGCCATAGCCTGCACTAGGCCAAATTCCAGGACTTTGTGGTCAGAACTAGTTTCAGACCTGAGGGTCCAGTCAACTATGTGCCCTACTAATGTCGGTGATGCCAACGTGACGTCAATCGAACTTTCACCCATTGGCCCTGAAAAAGTGGGAGTAGAAGAGACGCTATTAACTACTACTAGCTGGCTCCTTGCTATAAATTCACCTAGCTTAGCTCCTCGCCTGTCTGATCGGATAGAGCCCCAAACCGTGTTCCAAGCGTTGGTATCCGAGCATAAAATCACATTTCTACTACTAGATGTGATCGTCTCCAAGACAGAAACAGCTTCTTCAATGTTGCTTTCACTTGGCAGGTAAGCCGAAATCAACGTGAAAGAAACACTGCCCCACTTTACATAGCATGCGACACAGTCAGCCGTAGAATATTGTCTAAGATACATCACGTCAAGATTTGGATTGTTAACCACTATAGCAGCCCTAGGCCTCCTCTCTCCACTGCTTAGAGCTATAACTCTTGACGTGAGACCAAATCCCGTGACCAAGTTCCGACGGCTGGTCGGTTCCTGAATTGCCATGATGTCGTAGCGTTGAGAAAGAACTCGTAACTCGTCTGCTACAAATCTTCGGCGGCCCATGTTGAGCTGGAGGATGGTAATCTTATTCATAATAAGTTCGTTTCGCTATTTCTTTGCACCACGTTAAGTGCACAGGGCACTCCCTACTTCCAGCCTTGTGTTTTGTTCTGCTGGGATCAGCATTTGCCCGTTTACAATTAATGCAAGTTGGGTTCACCATTGCTTTCTTCTCCGGGCACTCTTTCATTAGATGACCACTCGCTGCACACCAAATGCAAACCACCGAGTCCGCAGTGCAAGTGGCCTTGGTGTGTTCATAGCCTTGGCACTTGGTGCAGCGAGGGGCGTCCAGGTAATCCTTAAATGTCATTGACCACCATCCTCCATCTAGACTTCCTATTTCCAACAGCTGAAAGCGGATCATTGGATGCACTTCCAACACCCAATTCTTAGTTAAGCCGTTCCTGGCGATTGAGGAGAATAGTGGACGGAGATCTTCAATAACCAGGAGAGTTGGAACAGATTTTTTGGGTATTCTTTGCCACAAAAACCTAACTAGGTCTGCTGAGTCCCATGCGTGAGGCACACCCCTTACCTCAAGTTTAGGTTTTTTCCTCAGAGCTAGTGTTGCTTGTAGCCCGTTTTGGCGCAACTCCTGCCATCCAATGACTTTAGTTGCATGCGATTCATCTTCTAACCGAACTAGAATCGAGCCCGCCTTGGTCGCTCTAACTATAGAAGCATTAACACCTAAATTTGAGGGCGATGGAAGCCCATTTATGATATCCACAGGAATTTTCCCCGAGCCGCTGATTGTTAAGTAAGCTGGTCTTGACGTCTTGGACGGCTTTGAAGGCAGCGATTTAACAATATCTGCCAATGTCTTAGGTTTATTCTTTGGCAGAGATTTATCAGGTGGAGAATTCTCGATTATATTTTCCTCAATTTCTCTTCGGTCTTCATTAATTTTCTTCTCTTGCAATTTTGCTTTTCTCTTATTTCTTTTAGTCTTGTAAATCTCAAAAGATTCAGCTTCCTTCAGATTGTTATCTTCATTAGTCGGCAGTTGCTTCTGTTCTGAAGATTCAACCTTGGCATGTAGGAGGCAGGAGGTTTCCATGTTTACCTCTGAATGGCCTTGAACGACCCTTGGTTGTGACTTCTCCATGATTTTACTTATTAGCGTATTAACAACCATAGGAGACTCCAATGTTTCTTTCACCACTCTTTGAACAAGCGCCGAGACTGAATCTCCTTTGTTCTTCTCCTGAACCTTGACCTTGAAGTTTAAGGTTTCCAATATGCCCATTAATCGATCAATATTTTCATTGATATGTTTCCTGGTTACATTATTCATCTTTTTATCAAACTTTTGAATGAATGTACGTAAGTTTTCTTGAATTACCTTTGCTTCGTGTAGACAGCTATCACTAAAGATTTCTCCGTTTTCTTCTTCAGCGTCAGACCCGTTCCTTGGTCTTTTAGCAGATGGGCCTGGGTCCTCAGCGATTGCTCTTCCAGGAGGATCCTCCTCCATTTTTTGAAAGGTTAATCTCTGCTAACCTCTGATCTTGTGTAACCTAACCTTAACGGTTTGACCTAATTTCACTAAACGTCGCTTTAAACGACTAAAATATGTCTTATTTTTACTGAAACCTTTAAACAATAACAATAAACAATGAATTAACATAAAAGAAGGGAAAAGAAACAAACAAAACACCAAAAACTGGATTCAATAACACAGAAGACAACACGATTTTCCTGGTACGTAAGAAAACACTGCATACATAAATACACATACCCACTGTACTTAACCATTATTTTTATTTTCTGGTCTTGGAGGTTCCTTGATCCCCAAACAATCCTTCTCTATTTCTCTCTAGGCTTTCCTCTTGCTATACCTTGTATTTAGTTTTTTAGAGTACTTTTCCACTTTATCCTGCCATCTACTTTAAGCCTTTATTTTTTTTCCTTCTTATTGAATGACATAGCTAATATATCCTACTCTTCATAGCAACATGGCCAGCCCATCTAAGTCTATTTGCTAAGTATATTATTTCATGTTACTTTTTCATTTTTTTACAAATCCAGGAGGTTTGCACCGCAAACTCTTCTTCTTTTTTTACTTGACTATATAAAAACTAAATATATAATTCTACACGACAAACATTATGATCATCCCAAAAGGCTCCTATAAATCATATTTAGTGGGTGTGTTATTTTATTTTGATATCTAGATTTTTCCGAATCGGTTGAATAAATCTCACCAATCGGAAAAACTAGGCAAGTCCAAAATTACTTGGTTTTTGAGAAGCACTTTGGAGTTTTCTGGTTTTAGTGTAAATCGATTTTATTTTTAATTATTTTTCTAACCCCCATTATTCTACTAATTGTTTATATTTTATCATGGAGGGCATATATGTATACATGTACATGCATAAATATTAGAATGTATACATACGTGTATCTTCGTTGGCTGGAAGATGTAGAAGATGATCTTCGGACTCTGGGTGTAAAGCAGAGAATTGTTGAGGAGGCCAGGGTTCTACAAGGACCATAAGCGCCATAAGATGGTGTTATATACGTGTAGCATGCCCAATGCGTTTTAAGGGATTCCATTGATATTAGGACTTGCCTATTTTTACACGATGTATAGGACACCAATGTAGGTTATCCGGAGTCTTAATCTCATTTCCGACAAATGTCTTTTTTCCGAAATGTAAGAGAAGTACCTTTAAATTTTATAGAAACGTATAACTCATTACCAAATTTTATTATCTCTGAGACTTGTTATAAACGACGTATTTTCCTAAAGTTGGAGATTTCTATTAATTAAAAATTATTTATAAATAATAATCCACTATTAATGAATCATCTGTATTAATAAATAACTTTTGAATACTAAATATTACACATTTTTCCGACTCTTCCAACATTTACTAGACAATCGTTTAAAGCTCTCAATAAATTACAAAAAGATTTATTTACATAACAGTAATTAGACCTATTTGGACATAAAATATTGATCTTTGGGGCTCGATTAAACCTTCCAATTCTTCTCGTATCCAATCCTCACAATTCAAAACCCTTTGTAAAATCCTTAATGCTCCTTATTATGTCACAAAAAAACTTATCCAAATAGATATTAATGTTCCTTTTGTTGCTGATTCGGTCCAAATAAAATAACCATCCTTTCATAGTAAACTCCATACCCACTCGAACCCACTAATCTCCCAACTTGCCTCACACTCTATTCCCGATAATCCTTCGAGGCGTCTAAAAAGAAGATGGCCAGATGACCTTATAAAGTAGATCTATTGAAGTGCTACTAGTGAGTAGTTTTTTAACATGATATTGACATGCCATTACAATAATATTTCTTAAATTTATTTATTGTATATAATTTATACAGTTGTAAATATTAATTGTTTGTTTTTTTTTTTAAATATTCCCCCCCTTTTTTTTTGTTAATCTAATTTTCTACAGTTGATTTCTTCTGAAACGCGTTGTAAAATTTATAAAATAACAGGTTCAGTGTTTCTTAGAACGCCACAACCTCTCCGATAACTATGCACTCCGCCATTTTTATTTAATAGCATCGCTATAAAAGGTTATTACAGAATAATGAGCGGTGATTGGTGGTTATCAAGGCCGGGTGCGAATTCTTAAATGCACGCTAAGCCAATCAAAATAATTCTTCTTAATGATTAAAGATTTCTCTACGTTAAAAACAATCTTAGCGTTCATTAGAATTTAATTGGGCGATTGTTTTTTTTAATGATTGAGTTTAATGAGAGTTGACTTAAGAGTAAAGATAATTATACTAAAATTTGCTTTAATTACATGATTTAGTAGGCCATGGTACGATTTCCATGCCCGAAATGGCTGTGTTAATGACTTCCTTTCTATTTAATAAAACTTAATTATCCGTCTGAAATATGCCATATTAAAAAATTAAAATTTATAATGAATTTTTATATTTATATACAAATGAGAGAGAGTTTATACAATCGAATGTTTAGTTAACATAAAGGGCATTATAGCTTTGTTATTTTTATTTAACATAATATATTTATTACAAATTTGTATTAGTTATTATCCACTTTTAATTATTGCTGTTACACAATCAATTATTTTATTTTATTTATTTATTTGACCATTTTAGTTTGTTTACGTTAAACGTCAATACATATATACATTCACTTAATTAGGATCTTAAAAATAATGTTGTATTGCTTATGAATGAATCTTTACCTTCCCACCCTGGCTGGAATAGGTTGGTAACCAGTAGGATAACTCGTCTTACCTGCCCTAGTTGGAGTACATAAGGACGTTTAGCCCAAATAAACAAACAATTAAATTAAAACCTCCCATAATACAATCAGCGACTTTGTTTAGTTGGAATTAGTGCAAAATAAATATATCATCAATAGCCGCGGTACATATATAAATTATACAAAAAAGAAATTGTTCGAGGAAAAATGTTAAGAGTTAAGAAAATATAGCTGAAATGCAAAATACATTACATTTGTATTTTAAAATTTTATCTTGCAAAGTTATAAAGTTGTTTCAAATGGTCCTAGGATTTTTATTTTTATATGCCTTTTTTACTCGTGGGCTCATTTCCCCAGACTGCCACTTTATACATATTTCACAACGTGTACGCATGAACAAAATTACTAATAGAAACCGTACGCTTATACTACCATGTTAAAATGCTTCAATAATTTTTAAATAAATTTGCATAAAACTGCTTGTAGGCTGTTTGAAAAATTTCAAAGCTGAATCACTAAATCACTAGGCCAATGAATAATAAGGATGACAAAGAATCCATTAATACACTATGAACAATTAAATAAAATAAAAATAAAAATCCTCTAACTATACAAGATATGAATATTAAATAAATCATAAAATATAATTTTTTTTTTTTTTTACTGAAATATATGTACAATCTGCCTCAATTAAGGACAATAGGTAAAAGCGCTAAAAATGTATTCATTCATACAACATATACAAGTACTCATACACACAAAATAATGATAATAAAAGATAAAAATAAAAGCAAGTAATAATTATAAAAATAAAACTAGTAATTCAATCATCAAGAATAAAATGAAATAATAAGAATCAAGTAACAAAAATATATATATAAAAAAAAATAAGAAATAAATAAATAAATAAATAAATTAAAAAAAAAAAAAAAAAAAAAAAAATTTAAAAAAAAAAAAAAAAAATAATAAGATACATTCTTACTATATGTACAAAACAGACACACTCAGCCTGGGGAACCTCGAATCGAGCCTATTCCCCCCACTTATTAGGAGTCTGGTAATATCCAGTGGAGGCTGAGTGGGAGCGCTATAGCCACATATGCTCTGGGCATGAGTAGAGAAGCTGGCCAGTACCTGGACTCCAGCATAACATTATATTACAAAAGGTCTCGGGGCCATTGCCGTTTCAACCTTCTTTAAAATATAAATATAAAAAAAAAGTAATAATAAAAGTGCAAAAAAATAACCATTAAAAAAAAAGAAAAAAGTTTTACTTAGATATTGGTACTGATAATCTATAATCGATTTCCGGTAAAGGAACCGGTATTGTGAAATCGATAAACTTCACCAGTACCGACACATCACTAAATTATATAAATTACTAATATAATATATATATATATATATATATATATATATATATATATATATATGTATATATATTTATATATGCAGCTAATGAGTTATTGATTGTTACTTAATAATCATTTACAAAAGGTAGAGATAATATATTAGTTGACTTATTGGAAACACTTCATTTTCTTGATATCAGCCACTCTGATTCAACAATTATTAAAACTAACGCCATCCTAATTTTTATTAAACATGCGAGTCCGATCTATAATAAGGTGCTTTATAAATTATTTTAGTAACGGATGTCAAGTAATAGGATTAGAGTACTAAAAGTGGTTAGTAATGTATTTAAACGTTCGATTTCTTGGTTTTTAATATTGATTAACTGAAATAATGTTGAAAACAATTTATTTCTATTTTATTATAGAAACACCTTTTTAGCAGTTGGAGCACATCGCTGTGAATTAAAGATGGTTGAAGAGAAAAAAAACTTCTTTACCCTGTTTAAAACTTCTACCCTCTTTCCCTAAAAGTTTCCAGCCTGTTCCAAACTAAGTAGCGAAAAGGGAGCATCCTTCCTGTAGGGGAGGTGGAGAGAGGAGGTATTCGGACCTGAGCAAACACGCAATTCAGTTTTTAATTTTTCTTTGTATATGTACATGTCTTGTATTGGAACTCATATGTAACTCATAATACTGACGTAGGTACGAAACGTTGGTAAATAATTTATTTTTTCTACAGCTTTTTGGTTCCTTTTTGAAACAATGAGAACTTAAGGGGAACATTATTTTTCAAAATCGACTTCAAAATATTGAAGTATAAATAATTGATTTAACTGATTTTAAAAATAGAGACTGTACTACTGATAACAAATGTAATATGTCTACTGTAACAGACATTGTTAAAATATGTCTTTAATTAGGTTTCATGAATTATTTGGCAGTTCTATTTTTTATTTGAAGAGTACTCTCGAACGGTAAACAACGTTAAAAAATCAATAAATAATACTTGTGAAATACTCAATAATAAAAAATATAGTCTCATTGAGATGAACCCCTTGCTTCTACGTCTTTGCGTCCGACGCAAAATACATTAAGCAGAAATCCTAGTAAGATTAGTAATTTCTTACATCAATAGCTCTATTTACAAACTAGTAAATTATTTCAACAACATAGGCAAAATTAGGCTAGTGCACTCATGAAACGTTATGTTTAATTTGTTTCAAGCAACTTCAGTTTCATGTTTCTAGAAACTGTTTCTCCAGTGTGCACCGCGCCTGAGTCACCAAAATTAAAACGTAAAAATACCGGACAATAGCAAATTGATATCTGTCGTGCCACTAATCTATTCAATACTATCCCACCTTCATTAATTATAAAACTTTTAGAAGAACTATTTTTTCGGACTATTCTACATAGATAAGAAAAAAAATTGATTTTTACTACTTAATGACAGTTTGCATCAAATATAATTAAAGGATTTTGTGGATGAAGAGGTTATGTCACATTTAAAAAAATATATATAATCAAGCTCATTGGATGATGGATTTATGTGCAGAAGTGTTAGGTAGCATAATTTGAATATTTCAAAATAATGAAGAATTAGGGGCTAATTATTATTATTTAAAAAAAAAAAACATACGACCAGTAAATGTTATAATGTCGTAAAATAAAAACATGACAATTGATTGTGTGATTGTGATTGACAAAATTGTGTTTTGCTACGTGACCCCTTCATCCACGAAACCCATCAATTACTTGCAATTAGACCATTAATTCTATAAATAGGAAAAAGGCTTACCTCTTTCACCCCTTCTGGCAGACATTTCTATGGACAAATTAAAACAAAAAATCTTCAGAGAACTATAAATTGGTCCATCATATCATCCCTACAATTGCAAAGTATCAAATGTGAAAGGATACATTTTTTGTATTACTTTATCCATTGCTTTAGAACTGATGTACGTTTTAGCGAACTCTGAAATCTGAATTTACTCTGTGAAAAGGAAGAATGACCCTGTCAAAGGGTCGATTATACAAAACTATTTTATTATGCTAAATCGATGTAATGAATTTCTAAAGATCGAATGCAAAAACCGCTTATTTTTACATGTAAATCTTTGCAGTTGTAGGAGTGATATCGTATGTATGTCATAGGTATGTCGATGGTCTGGGACGAACTCGCAAATCGATAGGTGTTTGAATAATGTAAACGAAATACACTTTTCAATTAAATTTACATTCAAATTAGTAAAAGACAAAACTGCAACCTTTTTAGAACAGGAAATCTCGATAAAACTAAACGTTATAAATTTGGAATATGTAGGAAACCCATAAACAAATGTAATAATGTCTGGTAATCTATATGTGTCCAATACATAAAGCTCGCACATCTTAATATCATGATTTACTCTATGTTAAACACATAATTAAATGGTCGAAAATATAATAAAGAACAAGGGTATTTGATCGAAACACTAAAGGAATACGGCGTGGACCAGAAAACTAGGAACTTAATAGAGCTAACGCTAACAGGAACAGAATCCAAGGTCAAACTACAGAATAATGTCAGTAAGCCTTTTCAGGTTAAAACAGGACTTAGACAGGGGGACGGTCTGTCTCCGGTACTGTTTAATATAGTGCTAGACAAAATCATGAAAGAATTGTGGAAGGTCAATAACTCAGGCGCAGTGCTGGGAACCAAAAACAAACACGTTAAAATCAGATGCCTAGCATCCGCGGACGACCTGGCCCTTCTGGCCGAAACCGAAGAAGAAGCAATCGCTCAAATTGACACTCTGTCAGAAATAGCTGGGAAGACAGGGCTACAGATATCATTTGAAAAGACAAAAATAATGATCATAGATCCAAAAAATGACAAAAGGAAATTAAAAACAAAGTACGGTACAGTCCAAGTAACACCCAACTTTAAATACCAAGGAGAAATGGTATGCAATAGAGGACTAGAAAAGGAAAGCATGAGAGAAAGGGTTGCCAAACTGGAAAGGCTTTTCTACACGACCAGCAAGTTCTACAACAAAAGGAATTTATCTAGAGGAGCCAAGATAAGACACTACAACATGGTTATCAAACCGGTAATCCTGTATGCCACTGAAACCTCATGCCTCCCCAGCTTAGAGAAACTCTTGAAAATAGAGAGAAAAATCCTTAGGAAAATATATGGACCCAGAAGAACGTCAGAAGGATACAGACTGCGTTCAAATGAAGACATTTACAAAGAAACAACAGACATACAGACTGATATCAGAATAAGAAGATTAAGATTTTACGGACACATGATGAGAAATGAAGTCCGAAAGACTAAATCAACAAATTTTCCAGAAAATAAAGTCATACAAAACTCCTACTGGATACTTCAATCAGATCAGAAACGACATGAAGCAACTGGGATTAGCGGACCAGGACTGTCTAGACAGAGACGAATACAGAAAATCATTGAAAGGGGTGAAGGTTTATGGATAGTAGGAAGCCAAGAGGAGGAGGAGCGTGGTCGGAGGACAGGAGGAGGAACCACGGTGACCGCATGAGGGAAGTATGGAATGAGAGGAAGAGAAAGAAAGAGGGAAAGAAGCACTAAGCTCTATGATATTCGCGTGGTCCTCAGGGCCTTTTCGCGTGCAAAAAAAAAAAAAAAAAAAAAAAAAAAAAAAAAAAAAAAAAAAAAAGAACAAGGGAAAATAATTAGTTGTCATTTACCTTATTTTTCGATTTTATTTTTTAATTTTCGTTGTCATAATTATCTGTTTTTAGTAATATTCTGTGAGTTTACCTAAAATAACCCACCATTATATTTTACGTTATAATTATCCTTTATGGTCAATGGTCTGAGAATAAAGTTCATTATCATATTGTTTTTGTTTCTTTCTGAAGATTTAAAAACTAATCTACATGCACTCAGAAATTAATATAAAACGAAAGAGTAAATCGATATTAGTAAGAAAATAAATCTGCTTAAGAGATAACAAATGCTATCAACTTATTATAAAATTGTCATGAGGTATGGAACTTCACTGTGCAAGACAATGTAATTAGGGCGTTATTAATTTTTGTTGATATTCTCATTTTTAAACGTTACTTAATGAATTTAGTGGAAAATTAAAAATTTAAAGCGTACAAAAGGAGTATATGAGATCCGTTTTCAGTATTCTTCAGAGCTATAGAATAAATGCAGGCCCTAAAGATTCAGATCGAGATCTTCCAGAGAAAAAAGAAAAGATAATGGGAAAATAAAGTGGTCGTTAGGGAAAGCTCTTTGAGAAATGGTGATGCTATTATCTTTCAGTTATTTACTCATAAATGGAGTGACTTCAGTAAATAATAGGATCCAGACATGAGCGTTTATTATTCCGTAAAATTCATAAACTAATCATGTAAAGATAAGAAATATTTCTCAATAGTAAACGGTTTGGTTTAAAATTGCAGATGACAACTTCTTATAAAAATGAATGGTTTTAGTGCAGTAGCCATGGGGTTCAAACGCACGCTTATCTTCATAAGTGTTAGGTGCCAATAAATAAACATGGAATGGTTCATTTATTATTATGGTGTACTTCTACTAGATTGTTGCTATTGATTGTATTTTTTTAAGAGCCTGAATCAACTCGTAAAAACTTTTTATATAGCTAGTTTAAAGAAAATTCTCCATAGTTCAGGAAGTATTAAAATATACTTAAAAAAAAAAAAAAAAAAAAAAAAAAAAGACTATCTGCTTTGACGAAATTCTATGTCGAAACCAATCGATCCATGAGGTATGCATTTCCAAATTCCAAGACATTGCATTTCCAAAGAACGTACGGACAGCGTTTTTCCTGTATCCTACATTAAGGTATGAAAATTATAACCTCGATAAATCAGGTGTGAACGGAAGGGAAATGAAAGGGAGTAAATGAAAAATTTATTTGTTTGATTTTGTTTTAGAGTGTTAAATTTCTAGGTCATCAACGCTATGATTTACATGAGATTATTTTCAATAGATTATTTATATTATATAATTAAACCTAAGTATGGTATAACAATTTGCACTTTGTTAGAAATGTTATAGCTGAGTCTATTGTATTTTTATTACCTCCAAGTATTTTCGCTGTATCTGTTGCTATTTCCAGGTGGTTCAGGACTTTTTTATAGTATTCAAATTCTTTGAAAAGTTAGTCTGCCCTCACAATTTAAACATCTGGGTGATTCCTTGTCAGTGGTTAGTTATAGATGGGCGAGTCTGCTGTGTCATATTCGAAGTGGTTGCGACTTCTTCATGGCCGAAGTAACCGGCTGGAGGTAAGCCATGGTTTCACAGAATTTTTTATTTTCTTTGATATACTTGGTGGACTCTGATCCCACATCGACTGCAATTCTGTTGATATTTAATCTTTATAGGGACAGGCGAATTTCGATGCTGTAATATCTGTTTTTTCCTTGTCTTAAAAAAACTATCCCTTCCAAGAAAAGGAACAGGAGATATGGTTTTTCAGCAGCTCGATGGGCCCATTCATTTCCAGTGGTACCAACATTTCCGGGCGTCCGGATGAAATGTACAATTTTTTCTTTTTATTCTAGAATTTTTATATAATTATGAATTCGAATGATGACGGGGTGACTTGACCGCATATTTATAGTCCTTGAAGAGCACTGATGGACTCTGAAACTATTGCTATATTTTTCATATCTGTATTTGTCAAAAAAATGAAGTGCGGACTCAAATCCTACAACTCAACTGTGTTATAATACTTTCAATTCTGTCCGTTTTAAAAAAGTTTAGGCTGTCAATAACTGATTTCACTATCTTGTAAAATAAATTATCATAATAATTATAGTTTGGTGTGAACTTCCTTGTTTAGCTTAAAGTAATGACAATCAAGGCTTTAAACTTTAAATTGATTGAACAACTGTTTCTATTATTAAGACAATATAAAATATTGCTTAAAACTGTCAATATCTGTCTGGTTTACTCTTTGCTTTATTAACACAAAAACACATCTCTGCCAAAATTTATCGGGTTGCTATACACACAGCATATTGATGTATTATAAAAAACAACATTGTATATAACTTCAAAATAATAATAATTCAAAATATTTCCCTCCACAGTCTCTACCTATCTGATACGTTTATATTGTTCTTGTCTTTATTTGTTTCTCTTTTAACAGCATTCAAACCTAACCCATACACATACAAAAAAACAAAAAGAAAACAATTTAAACGCCATGCACGTGGTGGTGGAAAATGCCCAGGGAATCCAAGATTATAGTTACGGTCATCACCACAATATCCCTTGCATCCACAC
Organism: Euschistus heros; assembly: GCA_003667255.2. Classification (NCBI taxonomy): domain Eukaryota; kingdom Metazoa; phylum Arthropoda; class Insecta; order Hemiptera; family Pentatomidae; genus Euschistus; species Euschistus heros. The sequence continues at coordinate 194,821 of RCWM02000451.1, read as the reverse complement.
TTAGGTCCTATAAGAGGCACCTTGTTTTTCTAAGTATAACTTATTAAACTAAATTAAACCAAACCATAAGAATAATCGGTTCTGCCTTCAAAACGCCAAATTCAACGCACAAAATAACCCTTCACCAATTCTGCAGTACCTATATATTTTATTGTTTTGTTTTTATTTATTTTTTTTATTTTATTGTTTTTTTATAGCTGTATTACTCTGTACACTTCAGTTTGTTTCAAATGTGTTGCATTTCAGAAACAGAGCAGCTTATCATCGTAATTGATAGCTACATGGAAAATCGCTCGGTATATAAAAATAATAAAAGGGAATGAAACCACCTAAAATACAATGAAGCATGTGGTTTAATTAAAATCAGTATCAAAATTTAAAATGAATACTTTTTTTTCTAATTCTATCAATATATATATATGCCATCTGATAAAAAAATAATTGTCACATCATTTTTTTTTTTTTTTTACATGCGTAACTAAAAAAAAAAAAAAAAATACATTGCGTCATGATAAAAGCCTATTGTTGTTATCAATTGCTTGATTTTATTTTTTGTTTCATGAAATGGAAAACTTTAAATTAAAACTGATTTATTTTTTAAAAACATGTACTTTTACATACCGGAATACCTTGTCATACCAGGGCAACTTCATTACTCACTGTTGAATATTTAGTGCAACTTGCTGGGACATCACAATATGGAGTTTTTGTTAGAGTAACTAATAGCGGAAAAAAAAAGAAGAAAAAACTACGGTACTGAGTAGTAGCAATGATTGTATAAAATAAAAATAAATATATTTATAAAAAATAAATTAATGTTTTAGCCATGTCGAATAGTAATTATATTTAAAGTAAATATAAAGTATATTAATATTTTGTAAAATAATTATACACGAATGTTAGAAAATAAATTAGTTATATTTAATGAAGGTTTTCAACATAAATAGTAAATGTAGTATTGATCACTAATTAATTTTGTTCGTGAAATCTGAAATTACATAAGCATATTACTCCTAGGTTACAAAGAAAAAATATATTTCTATTCATTATGCAATTAACTATAGTCAAGAAATTTTTTTCGAATGAACATCATAGAAGTAAAGAGGAATATCCTGGAGGAAATTGAGGGAGGAAAAGGAGATTGAAATTGTTCGGCCATATTAAAAGAATGGATAATAAAACAATCACTAAAATAGTTTATGAATGGGAAGCAGACAGAGGGTAGGAGGAGAGGTAGGTCTCACATCAGGTGGAGAGATGTTGTGGCTGAAAGTATGGTGCGGTGGGGGTTAACGGAAGAAGAAGCGATGGACAATGAGGAGTGGAGGAAATGTCTGAGGGAGGAGTTTGGTTGAAGGAAACTTCTAATAGCGAAGAAAATCCTTTCGAAGAAGAAAAATAATGAATATCTTTTTCTGTGGAAACAGATCACATGTATTAGCTAAGGTATCTTTCTGTGGAAGTCTGAAGAAACGTCCGATAATAAAACTTAAAGATACGTTATGACTTGAAAGAACTTTCAAGAATTTTATAAAAACAAAATTTTAACTATGTTAACGGGATGAATATTAGTTTAATATAACTACAAAATTGCTAAAGGAGGGTACAGAAAATCCAAATATGTTTAAATGTTGTGAATTTAGGTTTTAATTTGTGTTGAATTATATCATAGGGTTTTTTGACTTGTAGAACATTGAATGTGTGAAACTGGTTTTAGACCATTACCACATTGTCTCAATTTTTTTTATATAGATATGTCTTTTTGGCTAGAGATCTATACATTTTTGGTGTAACGTTTTTTCACATTCAAAAATGTAACATTTTGGCACCCTCTAGCTCTGTTGGTGATGCTGGGTTCAATTGGACGTTACATTTTGTGTCTGAAATTCAATCGAGAATATTTTTGGTAATGTCTAATTTGACGCTAGGACCTACCTCTTAGGAGCTAGTTAGGTTTGAATAAAAAATGTCACGTTGTAACGTTGTTTTATCATCAAAAATATAACATTTTGACACGCTCTAGCTCTTTTCGTATTGCTCGGGTCAAAAATTTGCCGATTGTTTCCTCATCAGAAATTTAATGGATTTTTCCTTTTTTTATATTTGTTTCTAGGAAAAATATTTAAAAAATGGAGTTATACTGTTTTGAATGAAAGAGGTCGAGTTTAAAACCGCTATTTTTATTTTATTTTATTTTATATATATATTTTTTTTCCTTTTCGTTTCACCCTCTTGGGGGGACGTTGAATCCATCACTTCACTGTATGCTGTCCTTTCTTAAGTGCCCAGTACTTCTTCATTCTCTCTGATCTTCTTTTTCTTTCTTCATCTGAGATAAAGGGTTTGGTTTTTAGAGTGGATTTATCTTAGAACCTAACATTTAGCTTTGTTTATTTCGAATAATTATTAATTGTTAATGTAATTTAATTATTAATTTAAGTAATTAAATCCTTTTGATTCTAAAATGTGAAATAGGAAAACGGTAGATTATACATAGGCATATCCATGATCTTTGGTTTTTCCCAGTCAAAGAGATTTTTTAAGCAGAATCTTTCATATTTGGTATGAATAAAACTCTACTAGTTATATCCCTGAAGTTACGTAATCAATAAAGGATCTTGCAAGTTAAGACACCCAAACGCCTACAAAGTCGTTTATAAAAAAACAGGAATAAAATATCAACATACAAAAATGCCAAATATTTCCTAAAATTCAGGAATCATTGGCGTTTTTGTTCTTCATTTTAATTTTTTTTTTTCACTTGGATTTAAATTAATAAAACAAAAAAAAATTGTTTTCAAAGAGAATATTTCACACTTACGTTGAAAACAACACTGTTTTTGACTATCAGAAAGAAGGAGGCATTGTTTTCCAGAAGGAGCAGAATTTACGGGAGACCTGAGCTGTCCACCGCACAACTAATTTATTGCTCCCCGTGTCCAGTTTGGGAGAGGTTTATCATGACCGAATTTAAAAAACAAGAATATATAAAGTTTTTGGAACCTTACCAACCTTCTGTTCACTGCCTGATGTACACCGGTGTTGTCTAGGCGTTTAATTTTCAAAGCATTTTGAAATAGATAAAAATATATTGAATTAGCGTTTTAACGCCCTTAAAACATAATTATTGAATTGTTAGAAATGTGTTATAATAATCTATTTTAATTGTATTATGATTATCTGATTTGAAATGTATTAAAATTATCTTTTAAAAAAGCTTTGAAAAAATTAAATTGGTTGAAAATCATTTTTTTCATATCTCCAGTTTGGTTACATAAAAAAAAAAAGAATATTTCCATTTCAATGTAGAACAAAACATTATTTTTTTTAAGAAATGATTTTTTTTTTCACTCTTGAAATGGTATACATGTGTAACTAAATACAAAAAAAAAATTGATTTTTTTTACTCAACAAATGATTTTGATTCAATGGATTAGAAACGTCTATTTTTTTCTTTTTCGAAGAGGGTAAAAATAGTGACGAAAAGCATTTACGATCCATTCCGAAGTTCTGTATCCTATCAACAGTGAGGTCTATTTCAAAGTTTCTCGACTGGTTAGAAAAAAGAGATATTATTCTTTTGATTCACATAAATTACCATTACATTAATTTAAGAGTTATTAAAATCAAAATATTGAAAACACGTAAAACCTATTCGGTTAAAGGGAATCGTGTACATAAAGACCCCTTACATTTAACATTTAATAACAAACCTAATTAATTAATCCTATTGAATGCTTTCATAAATATATGTATAGATATGTTTTTAGATTACCAAAAATATACAATTTAGGATTTTTCGAGGATCTAAAAAGAACTAAAAAAAAACTAGAATAAAAACACCTATTTTATTAAAATATTTGTTGATATATTTTGCTCTATGAATCGTACTTTTAAAATGTACTACATAATCATCATAGTTCTAGGAAGGTTTGTCTATTTTAATAAACATTTAAATATAGTACCATGTTGAGTAAAAGGTTTTTCCACTCTGTTGCGACAGAGTGGTACCAAACCATCAAACCATGTATTTTGATGGTTTGGAATTAAAATCCAACCAGATGAAATCAATAAAATTATTTCTTCTATGTGGACTGTTGTGCAGTCTACTATCCGCAAGACTTTCTTAAAAGTCTCTGTCCGTCTGGATTACCAATTCAAAGATTGAAATTGAAAATTGAATGTCTAATTATGCTTTTGCGTAATCTTCAAGAAACTAATCATTGCAATCTTATTCAACTTAAAAATTAATTCTATGCGTGAAAATATCATTGAGAAATTAAACTTTTTAATTGCATATTACAATACAAGATTTTTATCGATGAAAAAAATAAATCTTTAATTATTAGAAAATTATTTGTTCTTTACTTATGAGTGCGGGCGACCCTGCGAGGGGGGATGCTAGTTTTTAGATAAATGTAAATAGAATATCTCTGTGGTGAAGGAAAGGCTTATAGGATGGGGTTGTGTCCAAACGTCAGGAGAGGGTTGCTGTAGAAGCAGCCTACACAAGGCTATCTTAGCTCTTGGCAGAGATTGATCGGGGAGCGGTATTTGGCCTAAGCCGGGGGAGCATATATGCAAAGTAACTATAAACTTGTGGCTCTAAAGGGCAGGTCGTCGTAATGCCGGTTTTATACTGCTCTCACTCTCAGCACTTTTTCCAACAAACACCTCTTAACGGTTGACCTAGTTATACGTAGTTCTCAGCTAGCCGCTTTTATTCCCTCATATTTTTCGTCCATACCGAAAGGGCAGACAAGAGTGTTGGGTTAGGTATTTTAGATGTCGACTGGTTCCCTACCACATTTAGACCCGATTAATTCCCATATTCCAAAATAGAATGAGCAAGATAACCAGATACCTGTAACGCAAATAGTTTGAAACAAACATTAATTAATTAATTTTTTTTTTCATTTTATTTCTTTCATACTAACCTGTAACTTAAATCGCGACAATGATCGGATGTGATATGAGAAATTATGTAAAACTAGCTGAAAGTACCCTGCTTCGCTACGGTTTAATATCATTAGGATGCAGGGCAACTTAAATAAGTAAAAGTTAAGCTTAACGTTGATAATTATTATTACTTAAATAAACCTAAAGAATTCCATTCTTAGAATAATTTCAATAAGTAAATTTGACGATTTGCAAAAGTTAATTTTATATTATTTTGATAGTCCTCCAGTGAAGCTTCGAGGCAGCAGTACCATTTTATCCAGCTCTGATACCAGACCATCAGCTTTTCTTATGGCATAGTTTAAGTGAATATAGTCTCAACTTCTCAACTTTTTCGAATAAAGTTTAGCCTTTCTGTTTCTATTTTTGCGTACATATCAAGCATAAATTGGTTGAGGAGATTACGAAATTGAAGTAAATAAGGTTGTTCACCTCCTCGCTCCATCAACATTTAGGCGTAAAAATCAGTTTTCTTAAGTGGTGTATTGGTGTTGGGGTCACGCTGAGGGATGTTAATACTGTATCCATCTTTTCCATGGTAGAACATGAGATGTTACTGAAGAGAATCAAACACCTGGTAGAACATGCGATGGTACTGAAGAGAATCATACACTTGATAGAACTTACTGATTCTTATCTGTTTTTTGTCCCTACATGGGACTGGCCTTACATGACATCACCAGAGAACATAAGTCATTTACCTCCTCTTTAACGCAAGTCTTTTAATAGCTTCTCGTCACGAAACAACTCAAACTTGTAAGGGTGGGTCCACCTCTGCAGCCACCATCAGTTCACAGAAGGTACCATATAATAAGGTTTCGACATCAATCGTATTTTTTTTTTTGTTTTAAACTATAATGAACCTAATTTGTGGTCAAAGTGTGCGGCTTAAACATCTAACCTATTTTTTAACTTAGCTTATCTCCAGATACCTCCAGATATATGACAATTAATCTTTTATTATTCACACAATAAAAATTGTAATCGCATTTTTCGTGAATTAGCCGCGACCCAGACCGATTTTTTAAAATTCCTTTCTTAGCGAGCACCTACGACCCTAGAGGAAGCTATATTTCGAATTTCATTCCAGTCCGTTCGGTGGTTTCTGAGATTTCGTGTTAAATGAGTGAGTGGTATTTGACAAATATATAGTAGATTGGCACGTCCTCATTGCGTAAGGGAGTTCAGCACCCAGCGGTACCTACTCCAGTCTTTTCTAAAGATTTACCTAAGAGATCTCTTAACCAGCTCCTCTTCAGCCTTCTTCGGGTTGTCTTTGGCATATCCAAAGTCACCATGTTTAGAATTAGTTTGTTGTAGTGTACTTGAAGTTTGTCATAAAATCATTAGTATGAAGTGAGAATATGGTCCTGTTGTGTGGTCCTGTACAGTTGTTCAAATCTGTATGCAATGTTCTATTACTGAAGTACCAGGGCGAGCGAGTTATATTCCTAAAACCTTAGACTGAAAGGTTTTTAATTTTTGAATGTGAGTCTTATTTGCTGTCCCAAAAATGTATGATACATAGATCTATAATGGTTTAAGCAAGTAAGTATATGTATTTAATCGTTGATTTTTAGAGTCGATTGTTTGTGAAATATAGAGTATATTAGTTTAGTCTATTGTTTAGGCAGAGGCGTTTCATTTTCACGTGAGGGCCCCAGGTCATTCTTCTGTCGAAAGCACTAGGTACCGAACTATATTTGTTTGTTAAATGGGTTCATTGTTTGTATAGACTGCAGGGCAGACAATTAATTATTATATTTACAATTCAAAGGTTGGCGAGAATAATACAGTCGGTACCTATGATTTTTTGTTTTGTTTTTTATTTTCCCTGAGATCCATTTACTAAGGAATAACGTTGTATGTTGTTGCAGGTTTCTAATCTGCTCCGTTTCCATAACGTTGTGTTGTTGTTGAGGGTTATGTTGCACTCAGAGGGCCAATTTAGGTATCGCAGTAATGCTATAATAGTTTTTTCCGCTCTCCTGTAGGCTTTCCCGCCGCTCAGTCAATTCGTAGAATTTTCGTAACAACATACGGAGTGTTAGTAACCAATATATGATTTTTTTCTACAAGAAAGTTATATAAATTTTTCAGTTTGATAGGTTTATAAAATAATGTTTTATTAAAAAAAAAAAAAAACTGTTTTCGTATTAAGTCGTCCGGAAAATAATACAGGCTTTCTTGTTACATTTTAATTACCTCATTGAAGTAAACTCTTAATATTTAATCGATTATCTTCTTGGGGAATATATATACTATCTCATGAAAGAAATTTTTTTTTATTAACTGTTAAGCATTAAATGACTTGGAAATAATTGAAGAAAGGTCTTTACTCACAAGTTTTCACGTGAATTTCGAATAATTTTGTTTTACGGCCTCAAACTCGGTTGGAACAGTGTTCAAAGAGCCAGAAACAGTAACAAATTATGTGCGACGATAGCGTGAACCATTCAAAAATGGTTTGAAATTTTTCCAGAAGGAGACTTCAGCCTTGAAGACCAGCAGCTTCGTGGTAGGTCTTCTTTCCTGAATGACGATATTCTGCGAACCTTTGTAAAAACAAATATTCGTTATGAAAGCCCAGGTCCTTTTTTAATGACAAAACCTTTCATAAAATGTTGAAAAGATAAAATAAATAATTATAAAAATTCGATAGATATTAAGTGGTTAGTAATATGGATTCAAATTTCTATTCCAAGGAGCCAAAATATGGATAGAAATGTATTGAGAGGCATTATATAATATAATGCGTATTTCATTAAATAAAAATGTTTTATAATAATTTTTTTTAAATTATAAACCTGTACTAATTTCCGGACAACCCAATATCTTTGCAAAATGGGAATCGATTAGTATTGAAGTCGATTAATATAATGGTTTGGTCTTTTACCCATAATGAGTAATGATTGATATCCAGGAAGAGCGATGGAAGCAGCAGTAGATATGCTAACCTAAAGCAGGGAATGGGCTTTGGAGGATACATTTCTGCCTGAGTGACCTGGAATCTAGCCAAAGCAAAGAGTTCTAGAGAATTGAGGTACTTTTATGTCTTTACTTAACGTATAATAAGAATGAAGAGGTTTCCAACTTATTATTCACGTTATAGATTCTTTTCTTGTAAAAATTTATTTTTTCATAAGGTGTAGAGGAAAAAGTCTCATAATCGAAAGATTTCCTTTGAGAATGTCTATCTCAGAGGTATATTTAATCCGTAATTTTTAAATAAATTAAGTTGGCTGGGTTTGAATAAAACTCAGAGCAATCTAAATCTACAATTTTATTAATTCCTATAAATAAGAGGAGGGGGGGAGAGAGAGTGAGTGAGAGAGAGAGAGAGAGAGAGAGAGAGAGAGAGAGAGAGAGAGAGAGAGAGAGAGAGAGAGAGAGAGAGAGAGAGAGAGAGAGAGAGAGAGAGAGAGAAGAGAGAGAGAGAGAGAGAGAGAGAGAGAGAGAGAGAGAGAGAGAGAGAGAGAGAGAGAGAGAGAGAGAGAGAGAGAGAGAGAGAGAGAGAGAGAGAGAGAGAGAGAGAGAGAGAGAGAGAGAGAGAGAGAGAGAGAGAGAGAGAGAGAGAGAGAGAGAGAGAGAGAGAGAGAGAGAGAGAGAGAGAGAGAGAGAGAGAGAGAGAGAGAGAGAGAGAGAGAGAGAGAGAGAGAGAGAGAGAGAGAGTTTTTTTAGTTTGAAGCACGGAAATTCAGTATGTTAAAAGTGCCACCGAGTTTATGCTTAACTTTGAACTTAAACCCACTGGGGGAACTACGGTAAGCGCTTACGCCAATGCCATATTTCAACCAGTCAATGAACTACCTTTTAACAACAAAATTCACACGTGCCTCGGAGGAATGAATTTGGCAAACAAACAAAAATTGGCATTTTGTTGGCACTTATACCTTTTTATATTTCTACGCTTCAATCTTTTAATTAAGCTTGATTCAGGTTTTGGCGAAACACTTTTGGGATTTTAGCCAAAAAAAAATTACACATTTCATCAAAGCACATATTGTATTTGATGCCTTAGAAGGTGCTAAAATACACATAGCGGAATTGGCAATTTAACTGACGATATAATGTTTTTATTTATTGTAAATCCATTTGTTCATCGGCTAAAGTAAAAAACGCTACAAATTAGGTTGAACTCGAGTAGAGCTTGTTTTCGGAATGATTAATCCTTTGGCATTGGTTATGAAACGAGAGGATAAAACTTGGGCCATAAATCGGGACAGCTCTACTACGAGAGCTAACAGACCGTGTCGCGTGCCCCGGTCTTCGTTCAAGTTTCCTGTTGTGTTTATCAGTCAAATCTTGATGTTGTTCCAGCATTTATCCTATCGCTACTTAGATAGCAACTTCCTGCCTCATTAAACTAAATATTTAGTACTGTCGCTGATCAAATCCTGACTAATCCGCTACGGAAAATAATGAGTAACAAGGTTTTTATCGATTTTACATAATCTTTTTAAACATACATGTGTTCCATCCATTGTATGGATATCCGTCAAGTCATTGCATGCATAACGGATCAGCCTAAAATAATAGAAATTTTCATTTAATTACCTTTTCAAGAAATAGTATAGAATGATTAACAATGGTCAGATATTGTTTGGAATGGTCAAGTATTGTTTAGTATGTTTGTAAATCCTACTCTACAGATAGACATGTTGTGCGATGTTGGATTATTGACGCAAACTACAGACGAGACAATTAGACATCCTTGTCTAGTATACAGACCATTTCCCGTCCAAAGGCTCGTTGTGATACCGAAAATCGGAATGGGAAACGACATGCAACGTTAGATTTTATTATTGTTAATAGATGACACAAAGTCTAAACTCCACATTAAATTAATTAATAATAAATAATATAAAAAAACCTCTTCAAACCTTCCGTTTATAATTAATGCCAATAATTGTATCATGACAATACATATTTATAATGAATACATAGTTAATGAATCGTAAACATAAACATAACATTTAATTATACGTAAACATTTTTATTATTTTATTTTTTGAACAGGAAATTAGTTTAGTTAAAGTTAAGTTAATAATAGTTGCAGAAAAAGAAAACTTAATTGAAGATATGTGTTAAAAATTACGGGACTTGTTTTTTGTGGGATATTGAATTCAAAAAATCGAGCAATAAGAAAAGGAATCTCTTGCTACAAAACTAAATGTAACAGTGGCGAGTATAGAAAAGAAAAAAAAATATGAGAACTTAAAAACATCATTCAACCGGGAGCCGAACCTAGGTCCTTCTGCGAGCACTTTGTTCGTCCACCAACTTTTATGTTTTCGCTTTCTTTCATTTGTAATTAGCTCTAAGCAGGGTCTAATTTCACAAAAAACAATGTCCTTTATGGTTGACTGCAAAGATGAGACTGAGAAATCCACATCATAGTGTGGTCGCTAGACGAGACAAAGAACGGCGTCTAAAGACGGGAATTGTTTATAGACGTGACCGTCAATAGGCACGTTACGCAACGCGATCTACTGGTGTGCACTAGGCTTAAAAAACTGTTTTAATTTTATGAAATACGGCTAAGTCGCTCTGAGATAGAATATTAACCCTCATGAGGGCCGGATTCCCAGGAGAGTCGGAATATCTAGAGTCGGATTAGCGAAGTTTTACTGTTAATACTTCATTGATATTTACAAAAGTGTAAAGTATGTACAATAAGTAAATGTGAGGTGAAATGATTACAATAACATGATGTTGTTAGGATTGGATATGAGAAGAATTGGAAGATTTTGTGCAGACCCAAAGATCAAATGCATTTGTCCAAATGGATCTAATAGTCCAGTCAATGAGTGCTGAAATGAGGGGTGTAGAGTGCATGGAATATGCGATAATTTTTGACTTCATAGCTTCGTTAGGAATAGTTGGAGGGTAAATATACTAAAAGTCCCCCCACCCTGGGGGGTAGGGTGAGCTAATGGGGGGGGGGAGAAGTTCTATTTTTTTGGTTTGCGATAATATCTCGAAAACAGTTGACTCTAGAAAAATATGTTTCAAATAAACATAAAAGCTAATTAAATTTACTATACGATTTATAAAATATAAATTTGTCGTAATTCTAACCGTTTACGAGATATTGAAAATCGGTTATTTTTGGGAAAAACAAATGTCACCTCATTTTTTGTCAAACTTTTGTTCTATTACGTTCCACAATCGTTTCTCAGGAAAAAACTTCAGAATCAAAAATTGTCGCATATTTCATGCACTCTACACTGAGGTCACACTTCTCTGAGAGAACACGTTTGTTAGTACTCATTCCGAAACTAATTTTTCGATCCAAAATTTCTATTTTTTATATGAATGCTCCTTAAATTTGTTATAAGAACCTATATATGAAATTTTGATTATGTCACGTTATACACTCAAACCAGCCCACTGAATTTTCGAATATCGTCTTACTTTGCCAAAATATACATATTTAAAAAATCTTAGATAACAACATAAACATAATTATAAAAACAAATATAAAACCACGTAAATAAAATAGCAATAAGACGAATAATAATAATAAACACTATGGAATAGAAATATTATTTGTTTTTAGAAGTTTTAAGTAAAACTATACGTTTTGTTGAATATACTCGTATTATGATTAATTACACATCCATTTTATTAAAAATATTTTATTTGAACTTTATCCAATAATAAAATAGTATTCATTATCATTAATTAAAATTAATGTTGAGACTGGGACAATTATAGTAAGACTATCTGGAACAGTCGCCATTTGCTGTGTCAAAGTCGGTGTGGCGTATAATCAGACAGCTGTAGGTAAACTTGTTGAGCTGTTAGATAATTCACTGCTTGACGAATAATAGAGTGACGGGAGTCTAATCCCTCAGGGCGGCTGCCTTGATAAATTTATTTAGGATAACTTTCCTAATATACTGCCTTCTTAGCCAATGTTAGCAATGTTAACAATAATATTTGCTTTTAGCTAATTATAGAATTTTATTGAATTTCTTTTAGTTCCAAAGTAAAGAAGCTTCTGTTTCCGCCCGAAATAACAGGATATCGTTGGAAGTTGGTTGCGGCTGAACATCGATATTTTCCAAGCTTCCAGGTATTCCTTTTGCTTCTAATTAAGTGGAAAGTTTCGTCACTACTAAAGCCTTATAAGAAATGTTACCATTTATTATTGTTTTATGCTTGCCACAGTAACTATTATCGTAGTTTTCACTAAAATGAAGGTAATGCTAATTTCTCACTCCTTGTTTTGAAGTATGAAATCTTTTAAAACGCATCACATTTATTACAACTATTGTTCATTCCCCATTTGTTTATTACAAACTTCTGAGGTTTTCAAAATTAATACGAATAATTTAAAAAAATACGAATACAAGAAACTACAATTATAATAAGTAATATAAAATACTATTAAAAAAAAAATCTGAATAGAAGTGGAAAATAAATCATCAATCCTGATTGTATTGATGCTAATATTCCATTCCTAAAAGATAATCCTTGGTTTAGACCGGTTAATTTTCTAATTTTTTAAAAAAATATTCATGAAACCTTATGATATACCAGCATGCCGCGTCGCGGCTTTGCCGCTCTCATGAATAATGAACTAAGATTATTTTAAAAAATAATTGAATTTCATTTGTTTATCGATAAAAATCTTGTATTGAAGTATGGAAATTTAGCATTACTTCTTCAAAGATATGTTTACGCATGGCTGTAATTATAACCTGGTTAAAATTACATCGATCAGGTATTTAAATAGCATGTAAAAGAATAATTAGACATCTACTTTGGTAGAAATAATTTTATCCATCCATCTGGTTGGATTTTATTTTCTAACCATAAAAGTATATGACAGTTTGGCAAATCTCTTTTCTGGCAATAAAGACATTTTGATTATTATTGTAGTAAAATTTATAATTATAAACCTTCCTATAACTATGAATATGTAGTTAAAACTTGTTATAGTTGGTTTTAATAGTTATACCATTGAAGACTCTTTTGCTGAATGGCCACATATTGGGCGATTTTTATACTGTATTAGGATTTGCGCTCTATATATTGTTGTGCCGTGGGTGGCCCGGGTGGCAGGTAGCCGAGAAGCCCGGCGAATGGCCTAGAAGGGCCTAGACTTGTACCTAGCCAGAACAATCTGGAAGGTTCGACGTAAGTTTAAATAGGCCAGCCCCTAGCCTAGTGAGGCAGTATTGAGTTGACAGTGTTCAGAGAGTGATCGGTCGGGCAAGTGTCAGTTTAGTCGGTGAGTTAGTGTCAGTGATTATTAGTGTCAGTGAAAGTAGTAACAGTCTCTGCGACAGTGTAATAGATTCTCATGTATAATTGTGACATCTAGTATTAAGATATTAAAGATAAGTATTGTATAATATTAATTGTATAATATTGACTGTTACTGTTAAATGTTTAGTAAGGTTCTTGAGGTTCAGTCATAAAATAAAAAAAACAACTACTTTGGCGACATTTCGAGACTATATTGTTCTCATAATCATGCCCTGCATCTTAGTAGGAATGTCCTAGTGTTCTTCACGCTTGCTAATTTCCTGTTGGCTTTCTGGAGTTCCTTCATCACTGAAACTGCTTCAGGACCGTGGGTCGTCTTCATCCCAAATTGCCCAAAATCCCATTTTTCCACTATAGATATTTTCCAGTATTGACTCGATATGTAAATATGGATAAATTTCTTGACTGTTACTATTAAATGTTTAGTAATGTTCATGAGGTTCAGTCAAATAAAAAAAAAACAACTATTTTGGCGACGTTTCGGGACTATATTGTTCTCATAATCATGCCCTGCATCTTAGTAGGAATGTCCTAGTGTTCTTCACGCTTGCTAATTTCCTGTTGGCTTTCTGGAGTTCCTTCATCACTGTAACTGCTTCAGGACCGTGGGTTGTCTTCATATCTTCATAAAATCCCATTTTTCCACTATAGATATTTTCCAGTATTGACTCGATATGTAAATATGGATAAATTTCTTGACTGTTACTATTAAATATATACTGTTACTAGATTAAATTAGACTGTTACTATATATATATATATATATATATATATATATATATATATTATTATATATATATATATATATATATATATATATATATATATATATATAAGTTTAATTAGATATAAGTTAAACCTAACTATAATTGTTATTAGATTAAGGACCTATTTGTATTTATTAAGTTGTAAATAAATTAGTGTTTTATGTTGAAATTTTATCAGAAATTTCAAGCTCTGTATAGCACGGTACCTTTGTAACCTCCTTCGAATAGTGCTCGCCAACTATCGATCAATTATCAAACTTCAATGCACATCACATATTTATCGTTTTTGTTTTAATGAAAGTGTAATTGAAAATCTCTAAATTTTATTATTGCTTAACTTTCCTTGAACTATGAAGATGGAATTGTTAAAATTCTTTGATTCAGATTGGTTAAGTTAGTGATCAAAAACGAAAAATGACTTGTCCTTTTATATAATAGTGTAGATAATATTCAAATATGATGAACGAAAAAAAAATTAGCTAAAATGTTCTCAAAAGGCCAGTGTAGGTAGCTTGAATTCCTTGGGTTACTTATTTTTTAAGACCAGGAAGCCAATAACTAAAGCCCAAGTATGAAAAGCTCTTAGGAGAGGCGTAGGGTATTCATGCAAAGGGCAAAAGCTTTCATTAAGTTTGAATAAACCCTAAAAGCAAAAGGATGAAACTATAGAAAGACACAAGCGGGGCTCTCGAAATAAATATATTGAAACAACAAGTTGTATTCTTTGTGCAGGTGAAAGGATAACTTTAGAAAGAATAACTGAATCCAGCTTCAAATATTAACCGTTAGTGCCTTTATACCTGCTTGGTATTACTTCAAGGGAATGCACTCAGCGGATCTTTACATCTTTAAATCTGATGTATATTTATCACTTTAATACTTGAGTGGTATTTTTAATCATAAATATTATACTGGATATATCAGTTTAATACTTTATTTGTATTTTTAAAATTCAATGAAATTAGATTATAATTAAATTATCATTAAACTGCTCTTTAGGTTACTGTCTGTATTAGTGTTGTGTCGGTACAAGAAGTTACATTTCTCGTTACCAATACAGGTACCGAAAAATCGATTCTCGATTTTAAAATAAATTACAGTTATCAATAACAGCAAATTGATTGTATAAAGAAAATACAATAATTATTCAAAAAAGAAAGTTAGCTCACTGCAAATATTTGTTATCTTCAACAGATAATATATAAGTTAACTTAGAGTTCAGACAATGTGAAGAAAAAAAAAATTAAAAATTCATATTTGAGTTCATAATCTTAATCCTGGATTTAAAAAATCCCTTTAGAATAACAAAACAGTACGATAGAAATTGGTCTATTATTTAAAATAAAAATAATCTTTGTACTTCCTTACCAGTACCACTACAACCCATGGAGTGTCATGGGTTCAGTACTTTGATACGAACTGTTACTGGACCAACGGTTGTGAAAGGACATTTGACCCCAATTCTCGCTCAACCTCCAGGTTTTTTCACCAATTAAGGGTACCTGCTTTAACGAGGCTAAGTGTGCCCCGAAACCGACCAAGGCCTATGTACCAGAAAATAAATTTTCTAACTTAATTCGGCCTCGGGCCCAGGAGCACGTAAGTCAAACGCCTTCCTTACCTACTTAGCTACAGTGGCTCCCTTTGTACTTTGTAACTGTTTTTTTTTTTCATTAGGGAGTTGAATCAGTATTCAATAATTGAATTATTTGGTATTACAACCAGAACTAGTCGATATCCAAGGAATAGGCATTGGATTAGTGATTTTTAATACCAATTATTTTCTCAAGAATCAGTGGAATGGACACATCCTTAGTTTGGAATGTCCGATACACATTTTGGTTAAACATTTTTGGGGTTCCTACATCGAAAAAAAAATCTGTACGTGATTTTCCTTTCATCCTATTGTCCGTAAGAGCTGAAATAAAAATATAACGTGCTCAATATCTTATTTTTTTATAACTTTCATTCTTTCTAATTTTATTCATTTATCAATTTCTAGATATTCTGTTTATCAATAAGATTTTATTTTACTGTATATCAAATGGAAAATATACATATAAAAAACAATAAAATTATAGTTTAAAAAACTAAGAAACATTGCTTTTATATCAAACCTAACTAAAAAGAATAAATTATTTTGATTGGAGTAGCCTTTTTTGTGTTATAGACACCGTTTATGTTATAAATATTACCGAAAGTAACTTTTTGGGAAAGTTAGCAAATTCGTGGGTTTTTGACAATGGATTGTAGCTACACGCCTTTATCGAATTCAGCTTAAGAATTTTCTTTAGAAGCACAATTTAGTATACTTTAATTCTGTAAATGTTGTTGGCAAAAAATGCAATGAAAATAAAAATGTGCACAAATGTTGGTTTTTTTTTTTTGTCCCCCAAAAATTTTCCCCTTATCAAATGAAGTCACATTTTTGATATGTTATTCTCAGGACCCATCTGGACCATACTGAATCATAAAATCTACTAACCCACCTTTTGCAAGGCATACTCCCTTTTTGGGGGTATATCGGCTAGAGTAAGTAAGAAAATTAAAACAAAGTTGTGCGATTATTGTATTGTCGTTGGCCAAGTGTGCAAAGTGTGCAAAATTTCAAGATAATAAGCTGAAAATAGGTGAAAATTACGTTGCAAGATTACTTTACACACAGGTGAAGTTAATAAAAGAGTGTTAAAAATTATTATATTTAGATCAAAAATTATTTTTAAAAAATCAAATCTTTGGGCTAACTATTCTTATAGATTTTTTCGATACAAATAATCAATCAAACTATTTCTTGATCTAGACTCAGTAAGTGCTAATTAAATTTCTGCTAAAATCAAGAAAATAAAATTTCATATTAGTTTTGCTAATTGTTTGTAATTCTATTAGTAAAATACGTGAGAAAAAATACACAAAAAGTCGTTACATCTTTTTTATTATCTCATATTTTAAGTTTTGGGGCTATTTTGACATGCTCTAGGACTGTGGGTGTTGCTCGGATCAAACATATGACTATATTTTTCTATTGTATATGAAATTTGTCATAACGGATCTGAAATTTGTTTCTAGGATCCACAATTAAGGAGCTATATTGTTTTGAATGAAAAAATACACGTTTGAAATCGCTATTTTATTTCAACATTGTTTATTTCAAGTAATCATTGCTTGTTAATTAAATCATTATTTTAAGTAATTTTCTCCTTTTAATTCTAACATGTAAATGGGAAAAAAACAGTTGAATTTATATAGACATATCGATGATCTATTGTTTTCCCAAGCCCAAGAAAAATTGATTATTTTTAATGTTATCAGCTAAAATACTTTAAATAATACGAAATACGAAGCTTAATATGTATTGTATAGTTAGAAAAATATATAAATTAGTTTGCTAAATTTAAATGTTATCCAAAGCGGAGGCTTACTTTTTGTTTCCCCGTTGTTGGATCCGATAATACAATAAATCTCAAAGGCACATTTTCAAGCCGGACCAAGCCAGAACAAACCAATATTTAACCCGGAGGGCTTAACACCGATTTATTTCAGGATTACTGCCTCACAAATCGGTTCTTTGTCCCTATGCTGTATCGACACAAACACTTATAGAAGCAGCTAATAATTTCAACATAGACTATTTTCCCCCTGTTCTGAAATTATAAATAAAAAAATTTAAATAACAGAACATATTTTTTAAAATGTACAACTTGATATAAAAATAAACAAGCTATTGTTATTTTTATATTACTACCTTAACTCATGGAATTATAACTTATGCATTCGAACGTATACTTATGTGTGTGTGTGTATATATATATATATATATATATATATATATATATATATATATATATATATATATATATATATATACATATATAATGAAAATCATTTTAGGTGCTTTAATTGATTGTTCAGGGATAGTTTAAAAATTACTGTATAAAAGAAAAAATATAAACAATATTGACTTTTTGAAATCCTTTGTTTATATATTTTAAATATTTATTGATAAAACATGTATACAATATCATTTGCATAAATAAAAGGCTATTTTCATTCATTCATTCATTCATGTAGGTCTTACTTAAGAGAACAGAGACAAAAGGGGCATTGAAGATTGTTTAAACAATTGAAGAGAAAGTGGGAGAGTCAATTTTTTTCTGAAATGGAGTTATATACATCAAAATATTCATGTTGTTGTGTAGAATAAGATGGTGAAATGTATCAGCTAGAAAAGGAGTTTGTATGTTATTTACAAGAGGTTGAAAGATATCTATACACGGAAGAAAACGGAAACGTCCAGGTCTATCCTTCCTTCCGTATTCAAATTGGAAATTTTTTCACAAAACATTTATTTCTTAGATTATTATCAGTATTAATTCGCAAAAGAAATATGAAAATGACATACAAAAATTACAATTAACATAATGAAAACATACTGAAGTTATTAAAAATCAACAAAACCTTTAAACTTAATTTTATCGAATTGCATTCCCAATGACATTCCCCCTTTCTCCCATGGACTCTTCAATTAAGAATAGTATGTTGCTTTGAATGTCTCTAATCTCTTATTAGTTGCTGATTTTAGTCCGGTAAATCTGTAAAAAAAACATAAGGGGGCATTAGCTGTTCAGGGATCGGTTGGTAATTGAACCCCCAGCATGCATGGGCTCAACAATGACACCAACAGACATTACTTCTCTCTCGCTGTGTCTTTGGTTAATGAGTCCGTAGACGGTGTCATTGTCGGATCACCATTGTCGAATTTTATAATAAACCTTGAGGTCACTGGAATTTGAATTCCATCAGCAAGGATTATATGTGTTGGATGTACATTAGAATCGTTTGGAGGATTTGAATGCTTAGAAATAGTTTGATGAAATTTCGATGTTTCTCACATTTATTTTGATTAAGACAAAATATGAAAAATTTTGGACCAATATGAAAAAATCGATGTTTCACAATTGGATTGAAGGCCTAATGTTTTGGTTGCCTTTCAAATAATTTATGTTAGTTATATAAATTGTTAGAATATATCGACGTTTGTATAATACTCAATTTACCGAATTCACCAACCAATTTAGTTGTTTGATATAAAATTTCCTTTAACATCGTATTCTATAGATTTATCGGGTACCGGTTCAAAGGAAATTCCCTTAGTTGGCCTCATTCTCTACAAGACAGGCTGTTTATAATAATTATGTAAGTATTATAAATCTATCTTCCACCCTAATGATTAAAAAAAAAAATCAATAATGTTTGGTATATCTTTCCTAACAGAGCAATTCTTCATGTATTAGATCAACACTTCAGGTGGTTAACATGGAGAACGGATTAAATTAAAAGATAATTTAAGTTATTTTCGACAGCAGAGATTTGCTAATATTTATCTCCCTAAATATAGAAGACATATGTTTGGTGTTGTGACCAAAGGACATTAATTTTTTTGTAGACTATGAGAATGATAATCTCAAAGTTTTATCTGTGAGTCTTTGCCTCGTCGTCAATTCCTTTATTTTTTGAGGCGATTTAGACCATTTTTACCTCAACTATTTCAATTGAGATAAAGAAGTATTTTAATATTAACCTTATATAGATAAAGATTTTCTGATTTCTATGAGCTACAAGAAGAGGTGTTGTTATGTCTTATAAACTACTTAAAGGGAATTTATTTAGGCCTATGTCCAAATATATCAAAACAAAGCGACACTTAACATATTAATGTCACATTCAGAAAAATATCCTACCAGAGAGACTTTTAGGCCTTTCCAACGCCGATTTTGATCAATTTTTGTTTCCATTTTCTAAATTTTTAACATGTACATGTTTCTTGGGTGACCTTGTCAAAAAAGGTACGTTTTTGGGGAACGCGAAGGTGTTGGGCGTAGTTTGATAGATTGATATTAGCAGAATAGGAGCAGTTAGGAGCTCAACTCTTCTTATACTATGTAACACTCGCTATCTAACTAGGAAGCAGGTTCTAATGAGTGAGCTCTTTTTATCTCTGTTTCTCTTAATAGGAAATAAAAACATTTAACCTGGATTTGACCGATCTTGCTCAACCCCTTTCGGCTGTTTAAAATGTTGGTTTGAATAAAAATAGTCACGTTTAAAACTTCCACTTTACCATGGAAAAAGTTTTATCCGTGACCTTGTTGGACATAAGCGATACGTTTTTGGGGATCGCGAGGGTGTTACGCATAGTTTGACGCGCTCTATCTCTGTTGGTGCTGCTCGGATCCAAAATTAAAGTCTAACACAGTATGGCCAAAGAGGTATACTCATATTATTATAGCTACATTGTTTTCCAATTTTTGGTATCTTTGTATTTTTGGATAATACCTGAGTGTTTGACTCGTAAAGGTTGTAATATTCGAAAACGTAAATCTTGTCGTTTGGTCCAGTGTGTGGATTTCGGGTAAAACGTTTGCTGAATGGAACCTTTTTTCTCTATCATCCCAGGTCTACGAGAAGGGTAATGGTGATTTTATGATGTTAAATAGGATTTATTTTAACCCTCTAATTTTTACACCTTTCCTAAAAGGAATAATTCATTATACAAATTAACACTTTCCATCAGCATACGTGGTGAGAACGGTGCTAGAATAGGTTGGAATGACAGAGGTATTCACTGTGTAGAGGATAGGACCTTGGATAATACCTTGCGTGACCCCGGTAGGGTCTGTAAAGAGGGAAGGATGTGAGAAATTGTGATTCACTTCGAAGGTTCTGTCCGTTGGGTAGAAATTCTACAT
This sequence comes from Euschistus heros, assembly GCA_003667255.2. Lineage (NCBI taxonomy): Eukaryota > Metazoa > Arthropoda > Insecta > Hemiptera > Pentatomidae > Euschistus > Euschistus heros. Next base: position 174,069 of record RCWM02000451.1, on the reverse strand, counting down.
TCTGAGTCTTTAGCATTCTTAAAATACTTTAGAGTCAAATAAAAACACAGTTGGCCTCTAACTCAGTTGGCCTCTAACTTTCCTAGAGTGCGGGCGTGTTTAAGTGATCTCTTGATTATTAATTTTACTATCGTTTTTTTTTTTTGTGTATTCTTATGTTATCTATAACTTTCTACAAAATTTAATGAACTCGGAAGATGAAGTAGGTGTTAATCCATTAAATACCCAAAATTGCCAACTTTCTTCTAAAACAAATGGCCATGAAGTTATAGAAGACTCCAATTCGAAGAAAAGAAATCTCGAAGGCTCTCCACTAAACCAATCACCGGTTAAAAAAATGGGTAAATATTATCAAGAAATTTCACCTATAAAAATTAGCAATAGATTCCAAATATTAACTGAAACTGACCTTACAACTAATAAGCCTTGCTGTTCAAAACAAACAACCGCTCAAGAGAGTATTATCACTGAAAATAAACAGGTTACACCTAAAATCCCCCCCATATTTTTGCATAATGCAAATAATCACCAACTTCTGTTAAATGACCTAAATTCATTATGTATGAATCCCTTTTCTACAAAATTAGCCGGTAAAGACACCAAAATAATGCTATCATCCATCGACGATTATAGAAGAATTACTCGTTATTACGATGAAGAAAAAAATCGAATACCATACTTTTTCATTAGATAAAAATAAAACTCTTAATGTTGTGATAAGAAAGGTGCCCTACTCCATTACGGATGAAGAGCTAAAATCTGAACTAATATCTAAAGATTTCGATGTTTTATACGTTTCGAGAATATTAAATAAAGAAAAAAAAACCCACCCCTCTTTGTTCAGTTTCAATAGTTAATAATACAAAAGCTAAAGATATTTTTAAACTCGAAAATTTATTTTCTGCTCTAACTTCAGTAGAACCAAAAAATAAAAACAATGACATCCCCATGTGTACCAACTGTCAAAGATTCGGTCACACAAAGAATTATTGTCGTTTAGAACCTAGGTGTGTTAAATGTAAGGAAAAACATCATTTTTCAAAATGTCCCCTCAAATTCACCGATAAGCCATATTGTGTAAATTGTAATCAAGCACATGCAGCTAGCTACAGAGGTTGCCCATATTATCAAACAATAAAAAACAAAACCAACTCACCTGCCGTTCCAAGCAATATCGAAAATAAAAATGAAGAAATCCCATCAAATCGTAAAACATTTCGTAAAGCCACACCACATTTTTCGTATTCTTCTGCCTTATCACCTGAACAACAACCTCAAGAAAAAAATAACACCGAAGATGACAGTGAAAACATATTGACCGCTATTACAAAAATCATAATCAATGCTATAAAACCATATTTATCACAAATAATGAAACATTTAAGTTCGCTAGTAACCTCCTTCTTTACAAATGGGCCTTAGTGTAAACAACAGCCCATCGACTGTTACTAATTCCTTCCCCACCCGTTATAATCAATATGTTTATTTTCATTATACTTGCTACATTCCTAATGTTTCTATATTTATTTTAGTATGGCCTCTGGAATAAAAAAACTAAATCTTTTAAACTGGAATGCTTATGGTATTTTTTCACAAAAAAAAAAGTGAATTTAAAATATTTCTAGAATCAAACTCCATCGATATAGCCTGTATATCTGAAACACACCTTTCAAGTAATACTAAATTTAATATACCAGGATATATAATTTTGAGAAAAGACAGGAACAGCTCGACAGCCTCTGGTGGAGTAGCTCTCATCATCAGAAATAATATTAGCTTCTCTGAAAATATTATTCTCAACATATTTAATATCGAATTTATATCCATCCGTCTCAACTCTACTCCCAGCACTGTTATCACAGCAGTATATAAGCCTCCAAATAAAAGCTCAAAGAAGAAGAAATTCTTAAATTATTACCTCCGAATGAATTTACTTTAGTATTGGGTGATATGAACTGTAAACATATATACTGGGGGTGTCGTAAATCAAACTCGAATGGTAGTAAATTACTAGACATTTGTTCTAGAAACAATATTCAAATTACTGCACCTACTGAACCTACATTTTTTAGAAAAGGGTGTACGCCTGACATATTAGATATTATGTTATCAACAAACATCAGTCTACCTGTCACAAGCAAAACAATAGCTGCTCTAAATTCGGACCACATCCCAATATTGATTCAGTTCTCAACCGAAACTCCTGAAATTATCACTCGGAGTTCCATGATTAAAGGATTCATTAACTGGGATACGTACAAACAATTGATGGAAGAAAATATTTGTTTAAAAAAAAAAATTCCAACATAAACATGAAATAGATGAAGCAATAAAACAATTTACAGAAAACATATCAAAATGCATAAATGAGTCTACAGTAAAGCCTTTCCATAAAAAAAGAAACATTTTTTTAAAAAAACGTTCCAAATTCTATTCTATCAAAAATACGAGAAAAAAATTCAGCTAGAAGACAGTGGATAAGAACCAAAAATCCATATTTCAAAAAAATATGGAACAAATTAAGAAAAACTGTCAAAATAGAATTAGAAAACTTCACTTTTTCACAATATAAAAATTATGTTACAAACCTGGATCCAAATGATCAATCCCTATGGAAGGCTACTAGACGTCTGTTAAACAAACACGAAAAAAATTCCAAGCTTATTAGAAAATGGCGATTTCATAACGAGCGATGTGAAGAAAGCTGAGGCCTTTGCAGACTGTTTGAAAAAACATTTTCTATTCCTACAAGTGAAATAGGTCCGTCAAGAATAAATTTACCATATGATGAGATTAATGAATCTGTATCAATACCACTAGCAACAGCACAAATTCCACTGAAATTTACAACTCCAAAAGAAATTTTCGAATTTATTACAAGACTTAAAACAAAAAAAAAGTCCTGGTCATGATATAATTCCAGCTATTGCCATTAAGCAATTACCGAGAAAAGCTATCATTTTAATAACTTCAATTTTCAATAGTTGCTTGCGGACTGGTTATTTTCCTGATAATTGGAAAAAGGCTGAACTGGTAGTTATTCACAAGCCAGGGAAAAACGTCAAACAAATCAGCAGCTACAGGCCTATAAGCCTCTTACCAATATTAGGAAAACTTCTGGAATCAGTTATAAAAAGGCGCCTTACTTCATTTTTTCAAAATATAAACATTATTCCAGATTTTCAATTTGGATTTCAGATCAGTCATTCCACAGCGCATCAACTATCACGATTATCAGAATTTATAGTAAACGGTTTTGAAATGAAAAAAACATACACTTGTCACATTTTTAGATTTTCAACAAGCATTTGACAAGGTATGGCATCAGGGTCTTTTATATAAACTTAAATCAATAGGCACTCCAAAATATCTATATGATATTCTACATTCTTTTCTCAATAACAGAACCTTCACCGTTAGAATAAACAACACCATCTCAACCACCAGACCTATCAGTGCCGGTACTCCACAAGGATCAGTTCTATCGCCCATCCTCTTCAACTTTTATCTTCACGATATCATCCAATCCTCCGAAACCTCCATAGCTATGTTCGCTGATGACACGGCAGTTTTTTCGCAACACGAAAATATAACAATAGCTAGAAATACCCTTCAAACTCACCTTAACGAACTAGAAAAGTACTTTGACAAATGGATGATCAATTTAAATATTCAAAAATGTATTGCTAAAATTTTTACCCTCAGACGACCAACAGACCCACCGGAACTGGTTCTAAACGGAAACAGACTTCAGTGGAATCCATCTAATGAGGCAGTAAAATACCTTGGTGTTCATCTCGATCGTCGCCTTACCTGGGACCACCACATCAATATTAAACTTACACAGACCTACGCAAGGCTGGCAATGCTGTACTCGATAATAAACAGAAAATCCACTCTTAAACCAAATATAACCATCCTTGTCTACAAAACAATACTCAGGCCATTAATGATGTATGGTTGTGAAGTGTGGGGAGCTGCATCCTCAACTAAACGGAAGAAACTACAATCTTTCCAAAACAAGGTCCTGAGAATTGCAGTAGATGCTCCCTGGTTTGTAAGAAATAGTCAGCTACACCGCGAATTAGAAATAGAACCCATTGACGATTACATCAAAAAATGCTACACCAGGTTTCATAGCAAGTTACCAGGGGTTAAAGGTGCAGTAGCCTTCAACATAGGAGCTCAAACAACTTCCCGCAGATTGAAACCAAGACTCATGCAAGACATCCAGATGTAAACACCATTACTATTTTATTTCGTATTTACTTCTTCGTTACAACACTTCGTTACAACCACTACTACTCTAATTACTACAATTTTATTGTATTATTAGTTATTTCTTACTTCACCTATTTGTTTTGTCTATATTATTATTCTCTTATATATTTTTTTTTTCTGTTTATTATTATTAATTTTTTGTTAAGCAACTGATATTGCCGTTTATTACTATTATTATTATTTTTTTTTTTTTTTTTTTCCTTTATTTATTTACTTCATTTACTTTATTCATTTATTTATTTACTTCATTTACTGTATTTATTTGTTAATTATTATTTTATTTCATTTATTTATTTTTTTGCTGTTATATAGTAAAAACACATTTAACAATATATTATGCCTGATTAAAAATATTTTAAGTGACTCGATTGCGTTCAATATTTATATAAAAACACAGCACTTTAAGAAAAATGTGAAAGAAAAATATGAAAAGTAAAAATAATTTCTAAGTTTTAATTCTTCAGGAAATTAGTTTTAATTATTTAATTTGTTCTCGGATTCACTTTTATTTCAGTTTAAACTCCACAAATCAGCATTTATCATCTCTCAATGAAGTAACGTGTTTCGGGACAATTATCCCATTATCAGACTATTCTTTTTTGTGGTGTCTTTTTTTGATATTGGCATCGTGAGACAACACCAAAAAAAAAAAAAAAAAAAAAAAAAAAAAAAAAAAAAAAAAAAAAAAAAAAAAAAAAAAAAAAAATATTTAGATGATGTGATAACTTTATTCAGTGATGATAAATGGTGATTTGAAGAGTTTCAGTTGAAATAAAAGTGAATCTAAGAATAAATTAAATAATTGCTAAGGTTATGTACAAATTCTTTTTTATTAAATATATAAGTATACTAGGTGTTTCTTGGGGCTTAACGCCCTTGTCTACTCTAACTAGGGCAGGAAGGACGGGTTATCAACCTACTCCAGACTGGAAAAGTCAAGATTCATTTCGTGGGTCCACCACAAAATAAATTTTAACTCGACAAGGTGGGATTCGAACCCACGAATTTCTGGTGACAAGTGTGCTGAGACCCTTGCCCTAACTCGCTCGGCCATTGGGTCACTTGGGCTTAATTATTAAATTTTTTATATTTGCAGCAACCTTTAGTAAATTATTATTTACTTAACATCCTTTTGCTTCTACTGTTTTGAAGTTATTAGCTCTGCAGCATCATTTATATGGGCAAATTCTAGTTTCCTATGAAGATCTGTTCGTTATGCCTTTGTTTTTTAAATAAAAATATTGTAATTTTTTTAATCAGAAAACCAACAATCTGGTGGAAGTAGTAAAGTTTTGTAGGGTGAACTGTTCTCAAAGTTTATCATCCCATCCAACGGCTTACCCTGTTGGAAGTTCGTAAAGTTTGGAACGGAGGCCACTTTTAGCCCTAATCAAGGCAATTACCATGGCAGCTGGGGAGTTGGTCCATGGCTACACTTCTAACTTAACCGATAGCATAATAATCAATAGGTAGTTCCTAATAAAATTTCCCTCTTTCTTACGAATGCTTGATTAAAATATTAAGAGTAAGATCTTCAAGTATAGTGTTTATCTGGAAATCTTTTTTTCACCTTATCGGTTTAACCTCATCTACACCAGTCAAAAATAAGTATCAGATACCATGACAGGCATGAGGAAGATTGATATTCTGCAGTAATTATTCCATGGAATTCATTTACTTAAGAATATTACAAAAATAGATCTCTCATCCTAATTCTTTTCCGTCTCCTTTGAGCATTAGCAAGTACATAGGAAAAAGCCATTGCTTTTATTAGTTCATGTGTTCTCGTCAATGATAATGGAATCATTTGTAGTGTGTCCTTCCATTAATATACGTAAGTGAGCGCCTATGTAAAGTTATGTTGATATTAGAGCTTCCGTGATAAGTCTAAGTTTTCGTTTGAGTCTGCAGTCTTTGTATTTGTCTTCTTTTACCCATGTAAGAAATAAATTACTGAACAGCAAGTAGAATTTAATATCTACAACATGTAATGCACTAATTAATTACAATTCATTCAAGTTACAAAAAAAAAAAAAAAAAAAAATCATTTTACGAATTATTATTTATGAAGTCTAATATTCCAAGGGTATTGTGATTCATTTATTACTAAGGAATCACGGATGTTGCTAAAATGTTTTACAGAACACAGCAGATTGGAGAAAGCACAGATATTTATGCGGTTGCTGTTTGAATTGTGTTTCAGGCCCCGAAAAGCAGTATAAATTTTTAATGATATTAAAGATAATCGTATTATATCACCATTTAAAAAATGCGAACATTATTCAATCCAAATCAGCTTTTTAATCTGGTACTTTATGAAAAGCTAGTGTCACTTTATCAATTACCGAGAAAAAAAAAAAAAAAAAATCATTGGTAAGCACCTCCTATGGGTATTTAAATGACAGTTTTTCATTTTTCAATCCCAATCTCAACTATTGTTTCCAACAAATATTTATTATAAATAAATAATTAATGAACTGTTACGCGGGGTATTTTTTTTTTTTTTTTTTTAGTTAATTAAAAAAATAATTTAGTTATTGTTAAGTTAAAAATGGCTGTAGAAAAAATTTAAAATTTAACTCGAGTCTAAAATATTTCACTCACACTTGGCATTTCGCTATGCTCGCTCGCGCGTGCAAAGCTTGCCTCGAGTGAGTAAAAGTACTATTTTACACTCTAGACAAATATTTGATTATTATTCTATAATTTAAAAAATCCCATATGAATAATAAAAAAGTGTAATAAAAGGGAACTATTTTGACTTTATATAGTTCCTTAATGCTTCAATAGATTTTAACAGTTTGTCTTAATTTTTGTTTAGCAAATAAACAGGTAGACGTTTGGCCTGCAGTAGTAATACTTAATTTTTGAATAAACTGTTTTGAATTTTAAACATAGCAGTGTCTATTAATATATAATATATAATAAAGTTTCCCTCTAATTATGTACAATAATAATAGTAATAAAAGGCTTAATTGATATTATTACAATTACAAATCATTTTTAGTTAGCTCCCTAATAATTTCTTCTTTTTATCAAGGAGAAAAATAATTTTATTCCATACCAGGTATGCAAGTTTAAAATGTCGTTTTAATTCTAATAGAATGCGCTCTTAGCCTATTGAAGGATTTGCTTATCTCTAAACGCTATTTTGTTTGTTAGTCATTTGTTTACAAAAGTCAGTTGTTTTTAAGTCGTTTACGTGGACGTATCATACCTTTCTTTGGTGTTAAAAATGTCTAATTTTAAGCCAAATAAAGAGCATTTGCGGCATGTCATGATTTTCTTATTTAATCAAAAGAAAAAGGCATCTGAATGTCATCGAATTCTTGTTGAGACTTATGGCGATGTTGCTCCAACCGTCAGGACATGTGAACGTTGGTTTCAAAGTTTCAAACGTGGTGATTTTGATGTTACTGATCAAAAACGAGAAAATCGACCAAAAAAGTTTGAGGACTTCGAATTGCAATCTTTATTAGACGAAGACAATACCCAAACCCAACAAATGATGGCAGAACAGTTGAATGTCACTAGGCAAGCCATTTCCGATCGCCTGAGAGCTATGGGAAAGATTCAAAAGGTTGGAAAATGGGTTCCACATGAATTGGACGAACGACAGATGGAAAAAAAAAAAAAAAACTGTGTGCGAAATGCTGCTTTTACGCCACGAAAGAAAGGGTTTTTTTGCATCGAGTTGTAACTGGCGTTGAAAAATGGATTTATTTTCAGAATCCCAAACGAAAAAAATCATGGGTAACGCCAGGACAACCATCCACATCGAGTGCAAGACCGGATCGTTTTGGGAAGAAGACAATGCTGTGTGTGTGGGATCAGAAGGGAGTAGTCTACTACGAGCTTCTCAAACCCGGCGAAACAGTCAATACCGAGCGCTACCGACAACAAATGATCAATTTGAGTCACGCATTGATCGAAAAAACGCCCAGAATGGGCTCACAGGCACGCCAAAGTCATTCTTCAGCATGATAACGCTCCTGCACATTCAGCCAGATTGACTAAGGAAACGATTTCTTCGCTTGGTTGGGAACTCCTACCCCACCTGCCGTATTCACCTGACCTGGCGCCTTCTGATTATCACCTCTTCTCATCGATGGGACACTCATTGGCGGAGCAACACTTCAACAATTTCGAAAACGTACGAAAATGGCTCGATGAATGGATTTCAAGTAAAGATGAAGCATTCTTTTGGAATGGTATCCATATATTGCCCGAGAGATGGACAAAATGTGTAGAAAGCGAGGGTCAGTACTTTGAATAAAATATATTATACTTTTTTTTTAAATTACTGTGTATATATTTTAAGAAATAAACGACATTATAAACTTGCATACCTGGTAGTTAGGTATCGCAGAAGGTATCGTTAACGTTAATAGTATCAATCGGTACCACTTCTTTTCTTGAGAATCGTTGGAATCGAGAATATTGGTATGGGATCGATACATCCCTGGTTGTGATGATTGAATGAACGCAACGAAGTTTCTTAAAAGATTCCCATTAGCAACAAAACAAGAGGAAGTAAACATTTGTTTTCTTGGTTCTGCCTGAAATTCGTTGAATAAATAACATGATTATATTGAAAACACTAACCTCACCTTTGTTATCTTTTGTTTGTTATAGCCCTCATTGAATTAGGATTACGTTTAAATAATTCGATGATATATATATATATATATATATATATATATATATATATATATATATATATATATATATACATATATATATGTAATATACATATATATATATATATATAATTATTTTTCTTAATTTATATTTTTCAATACTGCTCAGTATTGAAAAATATTACCAAGCAAAAATTTTAGTTTTCAAAACAGTAGAAATCAATTGTCACCTATCGCAGTGAATCTTAGATGGTGTTTCGGTCGCTGTTGTTTGTAAAATTAATGTTTTATTATAATTTATAATTTGTTATTTTGCATCTGCCTAAAACCTGATTTCCCTTTAAAAAAATTCTTAAAAGTATTTTTTTTTTGTACCTGCAATTGTAAAAATCACAAATACAGCCTTATAAACCAATTACCTCAAAGTCTATGTCTATTTTTATAATTATATCCGTTTTCAGATCTAAAATATACTTATTGGTTTCTTAATTAGAAGGAATATAAAACTGACCCCGTAAGTGCTGCGACCTCTTAAGGCAGAAACACAATAAAGTGAGGGGACATTTAGCCTAAATACCAGAAAACGAGAGAATTCTGAAGTCTAGGGGGGAAATGATCTTCGTCAAATATTTAACAGTATAAGTTGGAGTCTTGGTGAATACGAAAGAATTAGTAGTAGTAGATCTATTAAAATATTTTTCCCGTATAAATCAGCTGACTGACAGTGACCTTTAGCATATCATATTGAGAATTCTGGATATACCTTTTATTTTGAATAATATAGCTTATTCTTATTGGAACCTTAACTTATTTTCCATTCCCCTTCCTCGAAGTATTGACCGCGAACCGATCAGTAAAGTTGCCCGTGTCTGAGGTTAAGAAACACTCCTGGTCTCGTGGGAGCATGACCTGGCAGCTTGGTACCACAGGCACATCCTCAGCGAATATATGGCGCCTGAACCTGAATGTCTAGCGGGATAAAATATTGGATATTGAAAGGAATCTTTCCGAACGTGAGCTTATTTTTATTTTTATTAAAAGTTTTTCTAAATTCTTTAAAACCTAGTATCATTTTTCAATTGTTAGGTAAACTATGGAAAATTATATTATGATAAAATTAGGGCTATATCTGAACTGTAGTAACCCATTTTCATTAGGTCTTTTTCCTTCTAACACATGTTATCTATGAGTACAAAATTGTTAGTCATTTATGACTGATATTATTAAAAATAATTTAATAATACTTAAAGTTAGTATTTGAATATAATATATCTATATAACCAATAATATCTTGTATTTTGAATGACATCAATTGAAGATTTTTTAATACTTTTATTGGCTTTTACTAGGTTGTTACAAAAGTTTTTGTGCTTCAGAACAATCCTTGATTCCAAATCTCATATATTTTTTTATTTTATTTTTTTTAGCTATTAATTGAAATCTACAACTGTATACGGAATAAAATCAAAATAAATCTAGTGTATGGCTTGTCAATTGCTTGTACAGAAACTAACTATTGGTAGCACTTATAAGTTCTATATTAGAAGGTCCCGAGGCCATCTTATTTTCAGAGGAATCGGAAAATTATCTGGAATATGATGGGAAGCATGTTGTGATGCTAGTGGATTTGAATGGTTATGAAGTTTACTGCTTAAAAGGACAGGTATCTGGTTAAAGCTAAATCAACAACATATGGTTCATTAAGATCTGTAAATAAGTTATTTGGTTACAAAGATACGAGATGAATTAGATGGTTTATTTAGTAAATGTTGAATGAGTTAAAAAATAAAGGCCGTTTCTTGTTGTTTAAGTCTTGTATGTGTACAGAATTGAGATTTAGGATGTCTGTTTATTTGTTTATTGACTGAATTTTATGTTTTTCTATGGTTATCATTTTTTAAATATTTCGTTTGAAATTATTTTGTTCGTGGCGAATAATTTCAGAATTTAATATGATCTGACTCAAACATTTCAAATTTAATTCTTCTGAAGTAATTTATTATCATTGGTTTATTTTTTGTAATGCGTGGTGGGGGCTGTTTGGTTTTAAGTTATAGACGTGCAGCTATTTTTAGGTTGTAAAAATATTTAAATTCAACTAGTCTTATTTAATTTTTGTATTTTTAGATTTCATATTCCGATTACTAATGTGATTGATGATGCCACTTCGTATATGTAGGCACCATTCATTTGTGATCTTGTATCTATTGTAAATAGTTAATTATGAAGAATAAATAAATGAACCATTTTATTAAAAAACCATAGACTTTGATTTACAACTCACACTGGATTCAATATTAAATTTCTATCTTGATCGATCTAAAATTATCGAAGGCCCAAGTATACTCGCCTTTGGTTGTTTTTTTTTTTTTCATAGATTTAACTTCTGTTTTTAAGCCATTAACTGCTTACGTCTAAAACTTTTATAAAAAAGTAAAAAACAAAAAAAAACACTCTCTCTTCAAACAATACATCTACAAACTTTCACATGTCTTGGCAACAACAGAGTGACCGTATCTGTCGTGTACTTGCTAAGAAAAATAAATAAATTGCTTAGCTGTTGTACTCCGGGATAGTTTTAAAGTGGCTTTACTCTCGTAACAAATAAAAGTTGGAGAGAGTTAGTACGTAGAATTGGTGTGGCTCTTCCTCTACACCTACTGTCAATATTTCTTGGAATTATCGCTTTACCAGAGTATCTATACCCATCGATCTTCCTGTATTTACAAACTTCTCGAATTTCACTTTTCCCGACCTTTCATTCCTCTACATAAAAGTAGCATTCCATTCTGATCAGTTCCACCGTGTTTTGGAATTCACTCCGTCCCTTAATATCCAGCGTATATATTCCTATAAACTTATTCAAAATAAAATTTTTCAATGCCTTATTATATAATCCTTATATTTTCTATATAATAATGTTTGATTGCGAATTCAAGGAAAAATACAGCCTCTCTATAGGTTTTGGTTTAGGTTAATTAAATTTAAAAAAAAAATGATAAGATTTTCAAGCAAACAACCTCTATAGTTTTTGTCCCAAAAAAATGACGTCAGATTCTATATTGAGCACCCTCAAAAATATTGAAAAACGTCTATTCAATAAAAACAAAAAATATAATTTTTTTTCACTCTCTTGGTGGAAAATGAAATTTTTAAACTGATTATTTTGTCACGCGACTCACTAGTTGGTATCGCTGGAAAGATGAGAGCCTCAGCTGTCTTTTGATATATATAAATTCAAAACTCGATGAACTAAAACCTATTAACAAATTTGGAAAATCTTAAAAACATTTTGAGTTTTAACTTGAGTTTGAAACCAGATAGGATGATGAAACCAAAGACATTTCAAGCATATTACAACCCTATGTGTTAGGTTAAAAGATGAAGTTGATACGTTTAACAGTTTAAGCGTAATTCATGTTTTGACAATTTAAACAAAAATTGCCTACCAATTTGGCCAGGCAAATTTTGAAGCTTACGAATTTTTATTTTTCTATTTGGATGAAATTTCGTATTTATGGGTTCTTTTGAATGTTGAATTTGAATCCGATGTCGGTTCTTGTGAAAAAATGTATGGAACGTACTTCACTTAAAAATCTGTACCTTTTACACTGTAAAATGTGACTTACATACATCAACAGAAAGCTGAGATTCTCTTCTTTCTAGCGATACCAACCAGTGAGTTGCGTGACAAAGTAACAGCGGTTTAAAGGAAAGTAACTAATAATCGGTTTAAAAATTTTATTTCTCGCGAAGAGGGTGAAAAAAATGATATTAACGCATCATGAATTGCTTCATTAGGTTTGTCTTCGGAACCTCGAGACGTTCCCATGTTTCGCATCTCTACACTGACAAGGGGAGGACACACTCAGTTTCTCACGGATCTTGTTGGCAATTTTTTTGGAGGTTCCTGGTCAAAAAATATTAGACACATATTTTGCCGTTCCGACCAATGGGCCCTAGAAGCCGAGAAAAAAAAAAAATAGCATTAAACTAATTTATTTTTTATCTCGAGTTTAAAAAATGATATCGACATGATTCTTGCACCAAGATTTTCAGTTTTGATTGCGAATTAAAGGAAAAATACAGTCGCTCCATAGATTTTGGTTTAGGTTAATTAAATTCTAAAAAAATGATTAGTTTTTCAATCAAACTACCTCTATAGATTTTTTCACACAAAAATTGAGGTCAGATTCTAATTCAGCATTCTCAAAAACATTAAAAAACGGTTATTCAACAAAATCAAAAAATATCATTTTTTTCACCCTCTTCCAGGAAAATGAAATTTTAAAACCGATTATTGGTTACATACTTTTAAATCGTCATTACTTTGTCATGCAATTCACTGGTTGGTATCGCTGGAAAGAGGAGGGTCTCAGCTTTCTTTTGATGTATATAAATGTAAAATTCGATGAACAAAAACCTATTAAAAAAATTGGAAAATCCGAAAACAAACATTTTGATTTTTAACTTGAGTTTGAAACCAGATAGGATGATGAAACCAAATACATTTCAAGCGTATTACCACCCTATATTTTGTGTAAAAAAATAAAGTTGATACGTAAAACCGTCTAAGCGTAATTCACGTTTTTATCAATTTAAACAAAAGTTGGTCAGGCAAACTTTGAAGCTTACAAACTTTTATTTTTCTATTTGGATGAAATTTTGTATTTAAGGGTTCTCTTAAATGCTGAATTCAAATCCGATATCGGTTCTTGTGGAAAAAATTATATTGAATATACTTCACTTGAAAAATTTTAGCTTTTACACTGTAAAATGTGATAGAAAATTCTTTTAGCCCTAGAATCCCATCTCAACACCCTCAAAACTCAGGAAACGTATGTATATATATAGATATCAATAAAAAAAAAAATAAAAAAATTTTACTGGTTGGTATCGCTGGAAAGAGGAGGGTCTCAGCTTTCTTTTGATGTATATAAATGTAAAATTCGATGAACAAAAACCTATTAAAAAAATTGGAAAATCCGAAAAACATTTTGATTTTTAACTTAAGTTTGAAACCAGATAGGATGATGAAACCAAATACATTTCAAGCGTATTACCACCCTATATTTTGTGTAAAAAAATAAAGTTGATACGTAAAACCGTCTAAGCGTAATTCACGTTTTTATCAATTTAAACAAAAGTTGCCTACCATTCGGTCAGGCAAACTTTGAAGCTTACAAACTTTTATTTTTCTATTTGGATGAAATTTTGTATTTAAGGGTTCTCTTGAATGCTGAATATACTTCACTTGAAAAATTTTAGCTTTTACACTGTAAAATGTGATAGAAAATTCTTTTAGCCCTAGAATCCCATCTCAACACCCTCAAAACTCAGGAAACGTATGTATATATATAGATATCAATAAAAAAAAAAAAAAAAAAATATATATATATATATATATATATATATATATATATATATATATATATATATATATATATATACTAATTGGGAGAAATAATTGGTTACTTTAATTATTATTAAAATAATTATAATTATTAATTATTTATTGTAATAACTTATTACAAATTAATATTTACATTATATACAGACAGAACCGCATATTAGATTTGATTGTTAAGTATTTACAATTTTTATTTTATTTTCAAACCCAGAACACATCTCTAACCCGTTTTGTAATCTTTGTTTACTGGGCCAATAACTGAAGCTTATTACATTACAATTTAATTTTCATTATATTCAACAAAATCCTGACAGCAACAGAAGTGAGGCAGTTATTGCTCTAATGTTTTTATGTCAACTATCACAATCATATTTTAAGATGTTCAACTGCAAAATAAAATAAAAAAAAATTGTAAATACTTAACAATCAAATCTAATATGAGGTTCTGTCTGTATATAATGTAAATATTAATTTGTAATAAGTTATTACAATAAATAATTAATAATTATAATTATTTTAATAATAATTAAAGTAACAAATTATTTCTCCCAATTAGTATATATATATATATATATATATATATATATTTTTTTTTTTTTTTTTTTTTATTGATATCTATATATATACATACGTTTCCTGAGTTTTGAGGGTGTTGAGATGGGATTCTAGGGCTAAAAGAATTTTCTATCACATTTTACAGTGTAAAAGCTAAAATTTTTCAAGTGAAGTATATTCAATATAATTTTTCACAAGAACCGATATCGGATTTGAATTCAGCATTCAAGAGAACCCTTAAATACAAAATTTCATCCAAATAGAAAAATAAAAGTTTGTAAGCTTCAAAGTTTGCCTGACCGAATGGTAGGCAACTTTTGTTTAAATTGATAAAAACGTGAATTACGCTTAGACGGTTTTACGTATCAACTTTATTTTTTTACACAAAATATAGGGTGGTAATACGCTTGAAATGTATTTGGTTTCATCATCCTATCTGGTTTCAAACTCAAGTTAAAAATCAAAATGTTTTTCGGATTTTCCAATTTTTTTAATAGGTTTTTGTTAATCGAATTTTACATTTATATACATCAAAAGAAAGCTGAGACCCTCCTCTTTCCAGCGATACCAACCAGTGAATTGCATGACAAAGTAATGACGATTTAAAGGTATGTAACCAATAATCGGTTTTAAAATTTCATTTTCCTGGAAGAGGGTGAAAAAAAATGATATTTTTTGATTTTGTTGAATAACCGTTTTTTAATGTTTTTGAGGGTGCTGAATTAGAATCTGACCTCAATTTTTGTGTGAAAAAATCTATAGAGGTAGTTTGCTTGAAAAAACTAATCATTTTTTTTTTAGAATTTAATTAACCTAAACCAAAATCTATGGAGCGACTGTATTTTTCCTTTAATTCGCAATCAAAACTGAAAATCTTGGTGCAAGAATCATGATTGTCGATATCATTTTTTAAACTCGAGATAAAAAATAAATTAGTTTAATGCTATTTTATTTTTTTTCTCGGCTTCTAGGGCCCATTGGTCGGAACGGCAAAATATGTGTCTAATATTTTTTGACCAGGAACCTCCAAAAAAATTGCCAACAAGATCCGTGAGAGACTGAGTGTGTCCTCCCCTTGTGAGTTAAATTGGCTGTTCCCCTCCTTCCGCAGAAAATACTTCCTAGGCACCTATCTATACCAAGTTATCAACACCCGTCACCCTCCCTTTATTTACAGTAACCTGAAATTCAAGTCCGCTATCAAATCACTGCATACAAGATCTCGTCTTTCCGATCTCTATACTCCATCCCACAGAAGTACTGCATTCCAACGTTCCTTCTTTGTCCGATCCTCTACTCTTTGGAATTCCCTCCCCCCCCCCCCCCCCCCTGTATCCGCAATGCTTCTTCCCTTGGAACATTCAAATCACTATTCTTTCACCATCTTCTTTCCCTCCAACTCGACGCTCTCTAATTGTAAGGATGTATGTACTATATATGTAATCATCTAATTTAATTACTAAGACTGTCAGACATAAAACATAAGCATAAATTATATTTTGATTATGATGCTTTAATTGTTTGTAATGATAATTTTTGATTTTCTATCTTTTATTTTTCTTCTATTTTTTTGTTTTTTTCCTCTTTTGCAATTTTATTTACAATATTAACCTCTACAGGGTGGAGCGCGGTAATTTGCTTTTTTGCCCTGCATGCTGTGACGGCACTGTCGGTCGAAGAGAGGGGAGAGTGGGCGTGGCTTACAGTGTCTGACGGGAGATTTGTAGTCATCCGACTTTCAGTTGCCATTATGCAGTGGGCACGTGAGGAGAGGTCATTTTGTGTAAAAGAACAATTGCCAACAATTGTTAGCACGGGACTATTTGACTCGGCGGACCTCTTGTGAAGACATTTTAGCAACTGTACCCCGTGACGCAAATGTGTTTTTTTCTGATGAGGCACATTTTCACCTCAGTGGGTGTGTAAACAAACAAAATATGCGTTGCAGTAACGCAAGTCAAAGTCGGCAACTGAACAGCAACTGAAAGTCGGATGAATACAAATCTCCCGTCAGACACTGTAAGCCACGCCCACTCTCTCCTCTCTTCGACCGACAGTGCCGTCACAGCATGCAGGGCAAAAAAGCAAATTACCGCGCTCCACCCTGTATTTTGTATACTCATTTTTTTCACCCTCTTTTTATTTAAAGTTTTTCTCTGTATCTTTTTTTCATACATATTTGTATTCAGTTTATCTATGTTATTTTAACAGCCTCTCGGCCAATTATGATCTTACTTTATGTTATTTTATGTTATTCTTAAGGGACTTTGTCCCAGAATAAAGTTTTCTTTCTATTCTATTCTATTCTATTTTTTGTTTTTATTGAATAAACGTTTTTCAATGTTTTTGAGGGAGCTAAATTAGAATCTGACGTCAATTTTTGTGAGAAAAATCTTTAGAGGTAGTTTGCTTGGAAATCTAATAATTTTTTTGGAATTTAATTAACCTAAAACAAAATATATGGAGAGGATGTATTTTTCCTTGAATTCGTAACTAAACGTAAAAATTTTGGTGCAAAAATCATGTCGATATCATTTTTTTAAACTCGAGATATAAAATAAATTAGTTTAATGGGTTTTTTTTTTGGGCTTCTAGGGCCCATTGGTCGGAACGGTAAAATACGTGTCTAATATTTACCTCCGAAAAAATTTCCAACAAGATCCGTGTGAGACTGATTGTATCCTCTCCTTGTGAGACTTCATTCACTAGTTTACACGTGATTTTTGTATCGAGTCCTAACTGGGTCAGAACTGGGCCCAAAATACGAGAAACAATATTTTAAACTGGCAGGATGATAGTGTAAATGTATGTTTTTTTTTTTTTAGCTACTCCATCTGCTTCTGGGTGAAGGGACTTGGAATTCTTATGAAATCAATAATTTCGGATATTGTATATTTTTTTTACGTAATGGTTATTGTAAATACTGATGAAAGTGCGTCAGAGCAAATTAAGCATTCTTTTGGTCCCTATCTGGTGGTTTTATGTATTCTAACGCTAATTTAATTGGATACAATTCTATCTAGTGTGTAGTAAAAAGAGGTGGTTGTGAGAACTATACCATTATATTACAATATAAACTTGTAAGCCTTATATAAATGGTCATTGTCAGCAATATTAATAGATTTCGGTATATTCTATAAAGTATACAGCCTGAGAAGGTAACCAAGTAAAAACCTGGTGGGACTTGTAACCTGAACAGTCTAGGGAGGAAGGGCGAGATTACCTCAATTTCCAGCTCGTTTACTGTCCTCTACAGGGCTTAATTAAACTCGGGCAATGTTGTCGGCCTTTGTCCAGATAAGATGATGTCCAGAAGGAAGATCCCGTTGCCTTATCTACAAGCTCTCACTTCCTACACCTGGTCTGATATGGCTTGTCACTGTATTCCGTTATAGCTCTGTTTCTTCTTTCTCACTTATATTACTTTTCTAGATATTGTGTGGCTAACCAAGTAACAAGAACAGTTAAGCTAGATAGTAGCTCTATTGTTAGCCACTATTTTTATCAATTAAATAATTAAGTTCCTCTGTCCTATTTTTTTTTAAAACTAGTTCATAGTTTATCCTTTCGCATACCAGACTTAAAAAGATAAGAAACTGATCTTAATTTCTGAATACTCCGACATTTACTAGACAAACGTTCAAAGCTCCTAATAAATTATAAAAGTCTAATTTACATGACAGTAATCAGAACCACTTGGACATTTGGAGCTCCATTGAATCTCTAATTCCAAACCTTATAATCTAATATCCTCAATGCTATCCATAATGATCTTAATATTCCGTATGTCGATGATTTGGCCCAAACCTGATACCTATCCGTTCATAGTTAACTCTAATTCACTCGAATCCACTAGTCTCCTAACTTGCCTCACACTTCATTCCTGGTAATTCTCCGATTTATCTGAAAAGTAGACGGCCAAGAGACCTTCTAATGTTCTATTGTTTGTTTGTTTATTTCGTTTAACGTCACTTTATGCTGCTATGGCTAATCAGACGATGCTACGATGGGAGTCCTAAATTTTGCCTATCCAGGTTTAATTAGGATAAGGATCTTAAACGAGTACCTGACATCGCACAGGTTCGGTATTCCCATTTTAAGTTCCTTCCGAAGGACGGCATAACTAATTGTTTACTCCCTTTAAAAATCCTAAGGTCATCTGCCGGGCTGCGAACCAGCGGTATTGGGTTTAGCAGGTTGCTATGCTAACCACTACGCCACAGGTGACCCTCTAATGTTCTATTGAAGTACTAATTCTGAGTTTTAAACGTTATTGACCTATCATTGTAATAATTTTCCTCAAATTCACTTGTATATAATGTATATAATATATGTATATATATAATGTATATAATAAATATCAATAAATAGTTTTAAATAAAAATTAGCCTTTGAAGGGAAAATATTAGGATAGTAAGTTTTATGAGTAATTTTCCTTATTAGTCATCATAGGTTACAAAACAATTATAACCTCCAAATAATTTATTCATAATATTTATATACATGTTTTTATTGTTTATATTTATTCTAATAATTTCCTGCCATAACAGTGCATCAATAATAAATTGAAAAAAAAATCCGAACTAATTTTATCACTCACTTTCTCACTCACTGTTGGTCGCTACAGTCCTTGCAGGACCTGGGCCTCTACCACCGTTCTTCCCCATGCCTCGCGGTCTCCAGCAAGATCCCTCCAGTTTCCAATTCCCATCTTTCTTATATCTTCTTCCAAGTCCTCAATCCACCACCGCCTGAGTCTGCCCCTTGTCCTTTTTCCTTCTGGTGCACCATTTAGTATCATTTTAGGCAGCCTACAGGGCTCCATCCTTTCCACATGCCCTAACCATCTAAGCCTGCTCTTATTAATAACGCAGAGGATATCAGGCTTTCCGTACAATTCAGTTAGTTCGGCATTGCTTCTGATTCTCCACCTGTGCTCTTTTTTAACGGCTCCTGGTTTATGGTGATGGTAAATTTTGAAATATGGTCAATGCCATCTCAAAAAATGGAACAGAGCCCTTATCTTTGGAAGCCTGACTATAATTTGCAAGCTCATATGTAAGAGTTTCTCAATCCTGTTTTAGTTCTTTCACTAGAAAGCTTTTAAAATGGCTTTTGCTGACCGCTGACATTGTTTTTTTCTCATTGTCTAAAATAACACATCGTAAAGAGGTTACTTCGAACACAGCTTTAGGCCTCAAAATCGCTTGTATCCACTTTAATGAGCAATTTTAAGGTTCTTAGATTTCTTCTTTTTCGGATTTTTAAAAACGTTTTGAGTTGAAAAACCTAGACAAAAGTCACTTTTGATTACAATACAACTATAAATCCTCCAAATTGGTTCATTTAATCACCAGATTTGTTGAGGAAACACTAAAAATAGAAATATTAAAAAATATAATAATAGGAAAACTTGAATTAAATGAAAAAAAAATCACTAGAAACAGGGACAAAAATGTTTAGGTGACTTAAAACTATCAAATAGTTAAGTAACATAAATTCGATTTTGCTTATACTTGAATTGGCCCTCAACACTGAAATACACAACTTTGATAAACAAAAATGTTTATGAATAGATTTATAATAATTTAATTACCTACATGAAACAGTTCTGCGCATACGACAGGCCAGATTAGTTTTGGACGAGTTTATGAAAAAACCTCATAAATGCGTGAAGGGCCCAGATCGGCCAATATGTGCTCTTATCGCAATCGGATCAAATTTTATGTTTAATCCATGAAAGTTTAAAACAAACTAGGGGTCGCTAGCTTGAAAATTAAGCCCGTCAGAGAGTTTTACGTTTTTATAAGCCCCAGTGTTCAAAGTAACCTCCGTTTAGAGGATATTTAGATTGTATATTCTTTTCACAGCCATCTACCAACTTCTCTCTTCCAAATTATGAGCTCTATAATGGTAGGAAATAGTCCAAGAGGGAAGCCGAAAAAAGAAAGGACGCTGCCGCCGGACTATGTGTAATAAGCTGAAAGTTTATCGTTGAGGATAGGCAGAAGTTGAAGTGACTGGTTACTAAAGATCTTCAAGGTCTGTAATATTTATCGTCAAACTTATATAATACTAATCTAATATATTATTCTTGTTAATGGGTGTAGTTTAATAATAAGAGTATAATAAGGGCCTTACAGGCCTGATTCGAGTTTGGCATACTAACAGATTCTGTAAGTATTTATACAATATAAATAAAAAAAAAAAAAAAAAAAATTATCACAAAATAATTTATTAGATATGTTTATGTAAAGACTAGAGTAGCTATTAAAATATGAATAATTAAAATACATAATAACTGAAATATATCTTAATATTTTTCGAATGATTTATATTATTACATTTGTATATTTAGCCTAATTATGATCGAAAATAAAGTCTTTTGCTTACTGACGACCTCGTAATTTAAAAGAAAACTTTTGAAAAATTCCATCAATAAATTATTTGAACCTGTTGAAAGGTGGGGGAGATGTGGGAGAGGGAGAGTGGAGTTGATTCAGAATACCTTCTGGAGTCAGAATCCGTTTCTGGCCTAGCCTGTTGAATTTACTTTTATATTCATATCATTATTTTATATATTGACCTAGGCAATAAGAAGAAAAAATGATAATAAAAAAAAATTTTAAAACCTTTTTTATATGTCTTTATTACACTGAATGACCTTTCTGTTTATGATAAACTAGCGTATCCCGTCTTGGCTTCGCCCGCTCTCAAACAAATAACTTAGATTAGTTTAACTAATAGTTTTATTTGTTTATCAATAAAAATCTTGTATTGAGGTATGCAAATGAGCATTATTTCTTCAATGATATTTTTACGCATGGCTGTGATTTTCAAACTGGTTAAAATTGCATTGACCAGGTGTTGGAAGAGTACGTAAAAGCATAATTAGACATCCAATTTGGCAGATTTTATCGATCCATCTGGTTGTATTTTTAGTTTCTAACCATAAAAGTATATGATAGATTGGCAAACCTCGATTCTGGCACTCAAGACTGTAAATCTATAAATTATAAACATCTTAGAACTATGAAGATGTTGGTAAAATTAAATAGTATTACCATTCCAAACTCTGTTGCAGAATGACCACATATCGGTCGATTTTTATACTGCACTGGGATCCATTTGTCACTCCATATATTTAGTATAGCTTTTTTAATAACAATTGAATTAAAAATAAGTAAATTTTATCATAAATATCTTGCTGTATATGACACCATATCTTTGTAACCTCTCTCGAATGGTGCTCGCCAACTATCGGTCGATTATAAAACTTCACTGCACACCTCATATTTATCCCTTTTTTATGGAAAAATAATTGAAAATATTTATTTGTTATTGTTGCTAAACCTTCCTTGAACTATGAAGAAGATGTTTCAACAGTTAGTTCAACAGAGATTGGTTCAACAGTTAGTTAGTGATCACAAACGAAAAATGGCTTGTTCTTTTATATAATAGTACATATTATAAAGTAGCTTTCATTTTTTTTATTTGTTTTGCACTCTTCATGGTGGTGTGATTCATTATTGAGAATAATCATAGCCTGATTTCTGTATTATATCCAATTATTTTTGGATATTTTTTTATGAAATTGATTTTATCCACTTTTCCTGATACATATTTAATTATTTATCTTGTAATACCGTTCGAGAATTTTCGTTACTTGGGTGAATACGAAAATATATCGGTTGAGGGTGAAACTCCATAAAGTCGAGCAGGGCGAATCATATTTTTATGGACCAGTTATTTTAGTTTTAAGATCGGGTGTAGCTAACAGGCTCTGATGGAGTTGATAAGAAACTATTCTAAATGTGTATAATTTTTATTTTGGAAGCTATCAAAGTATCCTACAGTCCATCTTTAATGGTCCATTTCCATCACTACAAAAAGTAATCGCTTTTCTTATTTTAGGATTTTCTTTTGTTTGTTTTTTTATTGCAATTATTTATGTAATGAGTAATACAATTTGCCTCATTGGATATTATTATCTGTTATCTACTCCTTATGATAAGGGATATTTGTCCAATTTTCATTCTGAGCAACGCCAACAGAGCTAGGCAAATGTCGAAAATTCCTCAATGCTTAAAAAATGTAGGCAACACGTGACCAATGTAGCTTTTAAACGGTTGGTCCTAGCCAGAAATGTTTATAACAAGAAATATTCTCCGTTAAACTTCTTATAGGGAAACTTTCGTCAAATTTTCGATCCGAGCAACATCAGCAATTGTTACATTGTTGAGTGGGAATAAAACATTACACAAAAAAAGTATTGACCCCCAGTCCAAAAGTCATATCTGGAGAAAAAGATGAGCAGAGATGCAGTCCAACAGAATCACCACGCCTAAGTATACTTTAATTGTGTGCAAACGTTCCGAACGACCTTGCAGGTCGTCTTCAGGGTCACCGAACCTCACTGGAGAGGACCTGAACGATGACTGAGTGCCTTTACTTAAACGTGGTGTTTCTGTGTGACTGCGTTCCTAATTATCTTATTTTCCATTCATGTTAACAGTCAACTATATTTTTGACACAAAATACATATCCATGTTAAAAATAAAATAAAATAAATAAATTTAATAAAAAAATTAAAAAAACCTTTAGGTGAAACAAGAAAATATGAAACCATTAAAGACGTAAAAAAATAGTTTTATAAACTTATTAGGTTATATGAAACATTTATGAGCTCATTATTATTTTTTTTAATAATTGAAGTTTTTTGGCTATATTTATTTATAATTTTAATCTGTATCTGTAATGCAGCAACTTAATTATTTTTAATACAGTACATCAAAAAACAAAATCGTAAAAAAAAAATAACTTTAGTCTCAGGGTTCCTAGATGATAAAAAATGAGATGAGAGAGAGCTCCAGGCTCAGTAATTTATAGGCCATTAATTACATTAACTTGAAAGTCCTATTTTATCTCGACAAAGATCGATTGGGCTTTTAATTTTATTTGGAAGAAAGGCGGCCGGTCATTACAAACAACAACAGCACAAAGAGTCCTCAACAAAAGGAGCTTAAGAGCCTTTTTGAATAAAATTTATAGAAACCTTTTAAAGTTCGATAAATAATAATAATAATACCTACACTTGTGTGTATTTATATACTAGTGTTCTCATAGAGTATTTCAATTTATGAATGCCAAATCGGATTTTATTATTATTTTTTAGACATAGATTGTAATTTTATCCAGCTAAACAATCTAGTACCTTTCCAGTTATGATTAGTAATTTTAAGTTTCAAAACAGTGATTTCTTTCATTTTCAAAATGTTTTATGATCACGACGTCATATAGTGGGACAAATGGCCAACTTAGAATGAAAAAAGTGAGAATCAAAATTAATGAAACTTCTAGTTGTTAGGCGTAAAATAGATATTTAAAATTTGAGCTAGACTTTTTCTAGTGAGATACCTGAAATACTTTAGCTCGATTCCTTTCCAGTGACATACAAAGATTTAACTTTTGAGGTGCAACGTTACCTAGTTATGTTGAAGAAATAGAAAATACTCTTATTGCATTTTTATTTATTCCTAATGAATATGGTAACTTGTTCAGGACGAAATTTTTTTTCAACGCGATCATAATTTTGTAACTACGTAATTACTAAAAAATATTTCAAATAATATTCAAGAAAAAAATATTAAATATGACTTTTAAAATTTCCCAGAAATCAAGATTTTTTTAATATCAATTTACATTTGTGTGGTTGTGTTTTTTAGGAGAGACAAATTAATTCAAATTATTTTTAAGGTAAAAATAAACAAAAAAACGTTCTATTGTTTTTATTATATGAAAGATTTATTTTTTCTTTGAATATTCATACCTTTTATTTGGGCGGGTTTTATTGATTTTTTTTTTTTTAATTTTTCAAAGAATGACTAGTAACAACCCGTCGTTTTCAACTTCCTTAATATTTACTAGACAAACGTTCAATCTTTCGGATTAATCACAACAGACTCATTTACATGACCGTAATGAGAATTATTTGAACATAAGGAGTTGACTGATGTCCCACTAAATACACTTTTCAATTCTTCTTGTATCTATTCCTTAGAATCTAAAATTCTTTGAAAAAAAAAAAATAATGACGCCACGACTAAATTTATCGATAAAGATGGATGTTCCGTATGTCGCTGATTTGGCCCAAACAAGGTACCTATTCTTTCACAGTAACTTCATAACTACTCAAATCCACTAGTCTTTTAACTTTCTTCCTATTTTATTCTTGATGACCGTCAGAGGTTTTTGAAAAGAAGAAGGCCTCGAGAACTTCTACTATGGAATTTTTGTCAGATTGGCACCTTATTAAAACTACTCATTTTTATTACCGAGCTTCGTACATATTAATGTTTTATTTATATACTATGAAGATTTTGTAAAATAAAAGGTAGAACTTTGTTAAATTAGTTAATAAATTGGGAAGAGTGTTTTTTTTTTTTTTTCAATTACTCAATGCATTAAATGGATTTCAAAGGTGATTTTAAATTTTATTTTTAATTAAAATTATTTTTTTATGAACTTAATCATTTTAAGTAATTTGTGGTAAATACTAAAGATCCAATAAAAGTCGAATGGAGAGTTGATGTTTGTAGCAAGAGCCACGACCGTGTATTAGGATCGAGATGAGGATCGCGATAAGGGTTGAC
Organism: Euschistus heros; assembly: GCA_003667255.2. Lineage (NCBI taxonomy): Eukaryota > Metazoa > Arthropoda > Insecta > Hemiptera > Pentatomidae > Euschistus > Euschistus heros. Next base: position 148,531 of record RCWM02000451.1, on the reverse strand, counting down.
ACCGCTGGAGAACGTTCCAGTGGGTTGAATTAAATTCCAGTTGTCAGCTCCCCGGATCCTGGAGCCGATTATTGTTTAGTTTCATATCGCCCTCATCTCATATTAAACCTATGTTGTGGTCTCCTCTTACTAGAACACTCTGTGGTCTCTACATGACAATCTAGCTTTAAGTTAAAATATAGTTTTGATATTACTGCTGTGTTCTCATCAAAAAACGTCATAAACTAATTGAATGTTGATAAGTTAATTATATGTATATATTTTTTAAAAATATATGTATATATATTTTTTAACGCCCTTTCTTTATTTAATATAGTTAAATTAATAATTAGGTGATGAGACCCACCGTTTATTTATGTATATGCGCCTAACACACTAAAATAACTTATATCTATAAACCCAAATTTAAAATAATTTTTCCATCGCTTTGGTTCTCCTGGGAGTGAAATTTTGCTGTAGAGAGGATTTGAAATATTTTTTAAGGTATCGAAAATTTTTTCTTTTCTATCGGCCAAAAACCTCCTTATTTTTATAGAACTTTTAATTTCTCGTATATTTCCGTAGTTTTGACTCTTTGCATTGTAGTACCTTTTACAATTTTTCTCATTATACCATTTTGGAATGATTGAAGTTTGTTGTTTGCACTTTTCGCGATGGATGAACATAATGGTGCCGGTGCACCATACAGCAAGGTTGGTCGGATTACACATTTATATCTAAATAATTTTAAACGTAAAGCTAAATTTGTAGCAGATAATAAGTGGTTCAGTTTGTAAGATTGTAATCTCGCTTTTCTTATTTTATTAAGTAAGTTGTTGTTTTGAGTAAAACAGAAATTGATTACTAGTGGGTAGTTTCTTTGCAAGTTATTTATTGTAATAATTTTTCCTCCTATTAACTTGATACACTTGATAAAAATATCCTTTGTAAATAAAGACTACTTTTTAATAAAAAAAGTAACGAAACAAGATTAATTTCAGCAATTTCCTTGTGATTTATTTTCGTTTTGTTTTTCTAAATAAAACTTCGTTTACACAAGAAAATGGGCAACATGGCAAAACCTATCACGAATCAGTAATTTTATTTTAGGTTTTTGTTCTATAAAACCCTACCATTCATTGCTTGGATAAATTCAACTTATAATTTTAGAAACACAAGCCTATCAGTTTAAATTACTAGGATTAGTGCCTGCTGGAACTAGTATATTTATTTCATTCTTTGAGGCATACTACAAATATAAAATTAAATATAATAATTAATCAAGATTAACACTAAAATATGGAGAAAAAATTATGAGATACAATTGTATTTTATATACAATGAATGAAAGCATACCAGATTCTTCTATACAGCCTGTTCCCTCACGTATAAATGCTAGATAGTTTATAGTATTTTATGGACAACCACTTTTTGTGATGTGAATCCTTCAGTTTAATATTTTACTAAAAATAATTGTGTTTTGAAGCATTATTTTCCCCCAAAACAAAATTTAATATTATCTATTCAGAAGTGTAATAAAATTGGCACATGTTCGTGTTTATATATAAATTTATTTAAATTAGTTTATTATATTAAATTTATTTGAATATTATAATTAAAGATCGAATTCCCGTGCAATTGTACGCTTTAGAGGTTATTGGGCAACTTTACACATTTTAGGTTTTAAGTCCACCTTGCAAGTTTTTTTTCTTTTCTTTTTGATTAAAGTTGTGATTTATTTTTAAATACCACATAAAATTACAACAATAACATTTACTTACATAATTTGCCAAGAAATTAAAGAAAACAAAAAACCTATTGTTTCCAATTACTTCTTCGAACTCGTTAAAGAAATGGTATAATGTTGATAAACTTTCTCTTTGAATTGATATTCATAGAATTTATAATTTGATTTTATCCCACCCTCTAACCTACTTTTATATTTTCATTCCGATCTACGGTAGAGTTTTTTTCGGTAAACTAAAGTGCCTAAAGTGACAGCCAACCAAAAAATCGTGAAAAATTATCATTTGGACAAAGACATAGTGAGAATTAAAATCAGACTGTAAAACAATTTCTTACCTCTTTTTGCAAAAGATCAATTGGTTCGATCGAAAATCTCAAGTGGATGCCCATTGCAACTCAAGTAAGTACAATCAATGTTATCATTAATAGCACTCGATAGTATCTGAATATTTCCAATATCTTTTATATTAATTGGGGGGGAGGACAGACACTGTAAACTGCAGCACAAAGGTCATTGGTCATACTCGCTTCCAATATTTCATTCAACAAAATACGGTGATTTAATTTTTTTTTCTTTTGCATAAAAACATTAAACAAAATATACCTGACGAGAGCACCCTAAGAAAAAATTATCTCAATCATTTTTGTGAACATTTTAATATTTCTATACGTAAACATATAAAAAAAGATTATATTTATATAATGGTAAACGTAACTAGACCCACGGTGACAGTAAAATCAGTAGGTGGTTGAATTACACGTTTGTCAATGTGTTTTTTATTGCACGTTTTTAAAAATTTTAATGCACGAAATACGGGCTTTAATTATAACATACGATGATATTATATTATATAAGCTGAAAATACTTCCATGAGAAATATTTCTTCAAGATTATGAACACCTTTCATCCTTCCTTTACTTACACTACCCTCAGTACGTACATCAAATAAGATTCCGTCTTTCTGATTTCAATACTCCTTTCTAAAAAAATATTTCATTCAATCTTTCCCTTATCCTTCACCGCCCATCTCTTTTGTTCCTCGTTTCTTTTTGCCCACTCCTCGACTCTACAGTATTTTTTCCCTCCTCTTATTCGCAATGCTTCTTAATTCGGACATTTAAGACACTCATCTTCCTCCGCCTGTTTTTTTTTTTGGACTGAACTTCTCTAATTATGTAAATGATAGTAATAAATGTCGTTCTTGCATATCATATATAAAAAATATGCACAACTGTAAAATTTCCATATGATTTTTGATTTTTTAATAGGTATTTTTTGAATTTCTAATTTTTTTCCAACTGCTCCAAAGTTTAGTAGACAAGTGTTTAAAGCCCCAGATTAATTACCTAAGACTTTTCCACTTAACGGTAATCAGACCAATTTGGACTTATGGCGTTGAGCTTTGAGGCTCCATTAAACCTAGCAGTTCCTATCGTATCCAAAACCCTTTGTATAAAATACTAATCCTTCTTGAAATGCTTATGCTCCATAAAATATACCTAATACGAGTACATTCATCCGATCTAGATGTCCAGTTCCACGACAAACTACAAACCCATGTGAATCCTCTAGTCTCTCAATTTGTTTCTCACTAGATTCCGAATAACCATTCGAGGTGTCTGAAAAAAAGATGGCCTAGAACTGTCTAATGTAGAACAGTTATTTAAGTACTAATAATGAGTAGTTCTATTGGACATGCCTTTTTAATCATTGTAATGCAAATTTACTTATTGTATAAAGTTTATGCAGTTGTAAATATCAATAAAGTGTAAACAAAAAGAAAATTCTCATTGCCATCTTTCTGTTTTCTTTAATTGTATTCTAATATTGACTATTTACTTCTCTGATTTTTTTTATGTTTTTATTAAGTTTTTGTTTTCTTTATTTTGTTTTGCTTCTCTAGGTTATAAGTGATTTTACTATCTGTCACATAATGCTATAATTAAGTGACATTGTTTCAGAATAAATTTGTATTTTTATTTTATGAGTATAGGTATATATAATATATTGCTATGTATCAAACCTATAGGGTTTAATTTAACAAAAAAAAAAAAAATAATATTCGCTTGTTGGGCAATAGGGTAGGTAGCTACTAGTAGGGTCAGAGCCTCTTACGGGTGGTCCGGCAATTCACACCCTTTGTTGGTGTGAGAAATATTTCTCTACCTGCCTGTCCCTTACCTTTTAATATTTGGGGTAAACGCTGTATTTTGAGTTATTCTAAATTTCATAAAACTGGGAAGTCGGTGGGCGTGTCCAAGTACAAGGGGAGGAGTCTATTTTCAAAAAGAGCCGGAAAAATATTTGGAGATGAGTATAAGGACGGTTGTTTTTTTTTCGTCTATTGCGGCATGGATATCCCTGGTGATTTTGATTAGTGCGGATTGGGTAGAATAACCCCAGGACGAAAACCAGATTGAAGGGGATCGAGTAGAAGGAAATCTTCCAGGAAGCTGGATAATTGGGATTGCACCAAACGTTCTAATGGTTTTGAGAGGTTTGAAAGGATAGAGATCGGACGAAAGTCTGCAGGACAGGTAGGGTTGGAAATTTTATTGATAGGATGAACAATGGCTTTTTTCCAGGAGGTAGGAAATACGGAGTTTTGAAGGGAGAAGAAAATTATAGATGAATAGAAGGATCGGCGTAAGTTCTGGGAGGCATAATTTTATAAGTTTATTTGGGATACCATCTGGACCAAGGGAGTTGGTGTGGGATTTCATGACAGAGGAAATTATATCAGAAGGGGTAATGTAGGAAAAATAAAAATTATTTGCATTGAATGGTGTATTGGGTAAGATACTGGCTGAGTGGAAGGGGCGGGGGAGTGGTTAGAGATGGCGATACAAAATAGGTGTTTAGGTCGTTCGGTGAAACTGGGTAATTGGTCGAGGTTGAAGATCCGGAGGGATTATGAAGGGAAAGTTTGCGAAGGAGCTGCCATTTTGTTTTAGGATCGGGAGCAGACCGAAAGGCTTCATGGAAGTAGGAAGATTTTGCACGCCGGATTTTTGTTTGTACCAGGTTGCGGAGCACTTTGAACGTTAGATAATCTCCGCAAGTCTCGTCCTTCTGAATCTTCTTCTTGCTGCCTCACGCTTTCGCTGGAGATCTTTGATTTCTTGAGACAACCAAGGTGCAGGCCGGCGACGAAAGGTGGAGGTTTTAAGTGGAGCAAATGTATCGAGGATTTTGAGGAGATTAGTTGTGAGGATTTCAACCATGGAGTCTATGGAAGAGGTGGTGTAGATCTCACTCCAGTCTAAGGCTTCAAGGAATGGTAAGATATTATCACGGTTGAGGGCATCAAGGTTGCGGAAGGTAATGGTTCTAGAAAGGACCGGAGGGGTTCGGAAGTCATAGGATATTTGGATTAGTCATGGCAGGATAGAAAAGACACAGGACATTGGGAGGAGGACAGGAGATTTTGTTGTGAATCGATAATATAAAGGTCTAACCATGAGTCAGACCAGCGGGAATGATGAGTAGGAGAAAAAAGGAACGATAAAAAGGTGAAGGGAATAAATCAAGTTATCCAGGTAACGTTTGTTGTTGGAGTCGGAAAGAAGATTTGTGTTGAAATCACCCGTAATAATGATTTTGGGATAGAGAGGAACTAGGTTAAATAAGGAGGATTCAAAGGACAGATCGAAAGGTACAAGAGGAGGACGGTATACAACTCCATAAAGTAGATGCTGGGTACCAGCAGAAATTTCAATGAATAAGCACTCTATGCGAGGTTGTAAGGATGAGGGAGAGAAATCAAGAATTCTTGTCTTTAGGCTGTCATGCACATAGATTCCTACTCCACCGCCAGTCCGGTCGGCCCGGTCATGGCGGGTAAGGGAATAGTTTAGAAGGAATACGGAAGAGGACGGAATGTTAGGGTTTAAGCCAGGTTTCGGAAATGGATATGATGTGGAAAAAATTTTGACTAAAGTATTGTTGGAATTCGTCAAAGTGAGCTGGTAAGGATTGGGAGTTAACGTGACAGGCTGTTAGGATACTAGACATACTGTAGAGAGGTAAAGGAAGATGCTATAGGATTTAGGAAACAGACGTTGTAATTAGAGTAAATAAATAAATATATATTTGGTACCAACTTAAGAAATTTTGCTAAATGAATAGAAACAATGTTTCTTTTTTCTTTATATGGAGGTTGATGCTATGTCTGAAATGAAATAGTGGATGCCAAGAATAGAAAAAAAAATAAACTTTTAGTTGAGATAAAAAAACGAGAAACGATAATGTGAGGTGGTACATAGATATATAAATACATGAATATATATAATAATGAAACAAGACATCCTAAATAGTGATATATGAACGACAGTGAATAACCGAAGATAGTAAGATGCAGTGTGACCCTAAATAAGTAAAACACACATTAGTTGCGATTAGCCAGCGAAAAAAAAAAAAAAAAAACGATAATGTGAAGTGGTTATGCACGTATATGAATGCACAATTGCATATAATAGTAGTAAGGTATAACGAAGTAAAAACGCAATGAGTAACCGACAGTACATAAACAGAGATAATTAGATGCAATAAAACTTAAATAACTAAAAGAACATTCTAGTTGTATTAAGCAAGCTAAAAAAGATAATGTGGAGTGGTTACATATATATAAATATATAAGCGCATGTATTAATGAGAAATGAGAGCATGAATCGAAGTGCATAAACACCAGTAAATAAACCGAGATAACAAGATGCAGTGAAAATACAAACATATAAAGAACTTTCTAGTTGTAATAAGCATGCAAAAAAACGATAATGAGCAATGGTTATAAAGAAATATAAATACAAAATATAAATAATAAAAGAGATATAAAATCATCAACCGTAATAAATAAGCTATAATAATAGACTCTGATAATGTGATGCATGCAGTAAAAACGTAAATAAATAAAAAAAAAACACAGAAATAATAACCTTGTATCCAAAAATAAAAATTATCTTCTAGGGTAGAAAAATGGTAGATGAACAATAAGACCAATTACAGTGTTCAATAGCATAAAGTTGAAAGACAGAGAGGGCGCAAGAAGGTAATGCAATCTAAAAAGTCAGCCGAAAATCTCCAGGTCCTGGCTCTGATCAATGAAAATCACTGGCTGGCCATCATCTGATGAGTCTCGATCAGTCTTGGAGTCTGTCTAGTCTTGTATTGTTCCTCCGGATCTGGTTCCTTGAGGTCTTCGGAGCTTGACACAGGAGCTCCCGCATTACTCGCCATGTAGCCACTTCCACCCACAACATAGCATTGCCCTCAGATTAAGATAAGTCTAGGCTAAGTTTCTTCTGTTACATTTAAGATACTAGATTAACTAATGATGCTTACTTCTAGTTGTAATTTTATGTCAACCCATAAAGGAATATATGTTGTTTTTAGTTCACGTCATTCATTTACCATTTGCATGCCACTCATTAATTAATATATTTTAATATTTTATTCTTATTTATAATTAACACATATAATTATCGATCCCACGATCACCTTTTGGAGAAGACTTAATTAAATTAATTAATTATTTAAAAATACTTATAATTGTCAGGAAATTAAGTCCTGACTGGCATCCCTAAATTTAGATTAATGCTGATCCGGTCACCACAGAGACGGACATAGCAATATATATATATATATATATATATATATATATATATATATATATATATACACGCATATATATATACTAATTTATTATCTATTGTTATTTTACAACGCAGGCCAGAGTAAGTGTAAAATTAAAAAAAAATATCTCCCTTCTATAGGAAACGAAAGGTAAGCTTGATGGATGAGGCTAAGTATTGGGGGAGGTTAAACCCCCTTGAGCCTCAACCGTTAAACTGTTTTCACCTTCCGTGCGACCAGGTTTGAAATATGTAACACTAAAATTGTGTTGGAAGGTAATTTTTATTTTGTGAAATATATGTTCTAGATATTTTTATAAATTTATTTTTACATTTTACGTTCGAAAAGTAAACGTAAAAAAAAACTCTTAATACGGCTTGTAGTATCAGGTTCTCAGATTACTTTTTTTTTTTTTAGGCTAATGGTTTAGCTACTTATCCTACAAGCCAAACTAAAAATAAAATAGTTAGAGGAGTCGTGAAGTTATTCGTGTTATGTATTCTTTTGTTGGGCTATATCCATGGGAGGTAGAGATAGGTAATTTATGAGTTTGAGCCCCTCCTTAAATTTTACTTAGAAGCAAGGAACATATTGATACATACCTCTCCTGATATTCAAAAGAAGGTGTAGCTTTTATTGAATATCTACAATTCTTGTAGTACTCGAAAAGCCGCGAGCCCTATAAGCCCTATAACTCCTAAAATATGAAAAGTTGCTTGACATAACATATTTACAATATTAAAGAGCACTAAAATTGTGACTATTGTGACAGTTCTCCAAAAAGTTATTGATTTTTCATAAACTTTTGATTATTTTTCTGTTAGAGTCAAGTTTTCGGCCACATACTGTCTGAAGTACTGGTTTTACAAAAGCACCTTTGAAAATTAGTTTTATTAGTTTTCTCAGAAAGTGAAAAAGATTGGAAAATGTGGAAAATCGGATTAGAGAGGAAATTGTATTGACTGGTTAGACAAGTGTTTGAGTTGGTAGGAACCAACCTACTCTTTTTTATAAAAGATGTATTAGTACGAGGAATTTTACTGTGAGAAAAGTTCCGCTTTCTGGATTTTAGCGAACAAGTTTGTCGGCACTCGTTTGTCTATAACTCCAAAACTATTTGTCCTGGTTGGAAAAAATTCCTTTTTTTTTTTTTTTTTTTTAACTGAAAGCTGTTTGTATTTACTACCGTACCCCATATATGAAATCTTGACCAAGTCTCATAAAATACCCTTGCATAGGTCCTAATCAAATATTAAAAAAATGGTAGATACATGTTTTTTGCGAACCTAAATGTATAAATCGACTAAGCTGATTCCAAAACTGGCGAATTTGAAACAGCTACAATTAATTCATTTTAAACGTGCCTATGTTATTTTAAAACTTCAATCTAAATGGGAGTATACTGAAAAGGATACGAATAAATTAATTACAAAGAATCAAGTTCATTAAAGACAATTGGTGCCACTGGGTGACATCTCTACTCATACCAACACGTCAGATGCTTTTTTCTCTATCCCAGCATGTTCACCAATTTTCATTTATTTTTTTATACAAGTGAAAAAAAAAATGTATTTATATATTTCTAGAATATAGACTACACCCGACTATGAACTGCTGGTCCTTAAAAAAAAAAATATATATATATATATATATATATATATATATATATATATATATATATATATATATATATATATATATATATATATAGCTAAATAAAAGGTTCGCGGGGGACTGAGTTTTTAAAAAGAGCGTTTTTATTGACAGACATACATTATACAAGAAAAAGCACAATTTATAGCCTAATACAAGGACTTCGTGTTGAACAAACTGTCATCACAACGTGTAGAAGCAGAGTGTCACCGGACGAAGGTGGGGGTGCCCCTTTTATACAATTATCTAGGAGAGGGGATAGTGTACATTTATTTATTATTCCTTAATACCATTGGGTTTCTATAACTTCTCCCCCCCCCCCCCCAAGTTCCGAGGTCTCCGATGGAACAAATATCTAGTGTAAATAGGTAAGATTCTATACAATAAAAATAAAAGGTTTGGACCTTATACATTTCTCAATACCTTTTACACTAAGTCATAACATTGCAATAGATAACATTCTATAAACAAAAGGGATTGGACCTTATAATTTAAGTTTATACAAAAATAAAAGGATTATAACTTGTTATAAGTACTATCTATAGTTTTAAATAAAAAGATTAAACTCTGTACTGAAATACAACTATCAGCTTCCTATAAACAAAAGGATTAGACTTTGAACTTCCTGTTTATGAAGTCAGGATCTGTACACTTGCAAAATAAAAGGATTAAACCTTGCCCATCTCTTAATATTAACAATAAGCTTAACTATAAAATGTTTATACATTACAAAATTCCTTACATGCTAAAGTACAATTTTCCTAACAACTAAAAGATAACAGAATATTTCTTAATACTAAACAATACATTTTAATATCAATACATTATTTAAACAAAAGGAAAATAAAATAAGAGTCTTTGAATTACTTTCTTCTATTACAAATACTACTTTTAAATTCAAAATTACACAATTAAATTAAAATATTTAAATCAAAATAATAATTCAAACACCTCTTCTAATTACAATTAATAATAATTTCAAAATAAAATATACCTTTCTCAATGATCAATCAAAATAATATTTCAAGACAAAATAATAGTATCTTAATATTTATTATAGTTCTCCAAAATATTAATTACAAAATAAATCAAACAGAATATTATCGTGAAATAAAATAATGCTTTGAATGATCTTTTACATTATTAACATGGAATATAATATTTCACAGCAAAATACAAAAGTCCGACTTTATTAAAATAAACTACAGCATTGTCAGTTTAATACAGATAATTCTCTTCAATACAACATAAACATTACTGCTAATACCATTATATTTATTATATTTAAAATAAAAGATTTTTAAGACATTTTAATATTGTTTAAATAAAATTAAATATTTTTAATCAGAATCATTATCTGAGTCATAGTTATCCGAGACATCCGAAATATTTACGCGAATGGATTCATTATCGTCGTCTGAAATATATTGTTTCTTTTTTTTCTTTTTTCTAGTGGGCCTTTTAATATTGTCAATATGGGTTTTAATCGGTCTCTTATCTTTCACTAGTACATTTACTTTTTTAATTTTGTCTCTACTCTTTATTTTTGCTTGGGTATTTTTTAAATATTCTACATCTCCTAATTGTCGTTGAATATCCAAAGGGTCTTCTCTATTTTTATTTAATTTTTCAGTCCTTGTTTCTTTTTCGTCGTCATTTATTTTGGATCTAATTAATTTATGTAATAATTGTTGGTCCTTGTGATATTTTAATACGTATTGTTCCGTCAGGTCGGTGTTTTCGTCTGACTCTAATCTGGAGGTTCCGAAAGTAATTTCATTGAGCGTTAATTTTAATTTATTATTTAAGGTATTATTGTACGCTATTACCGCTAATCTTAATTTCTGCTGCATAGAACATTTATCTTTTTCTTTTCCTATTATTCTCAATAATTCGTTTAGGGTAGAGTGGACTCTGTTCAATAATCCCAAAGAGTTTGAGTGGCTGGCTGAAGTATAATGTAAGATAATATTATTTTCTTCACAAAACTGTTTTACTAAATTATTTTTCATTTCCGTCCCTTGGTCTAATGATATTTTGTAGAGGTGTGGGAAAGTATGTCATATAGTTAGTCAGTGCGTTACAAATATTAATTGCGTTCTTTGATTGTAGGGTTTGAGCAAATAAATGTTTCGAAAATGTGTCTACTGCTGTGAAAATTATTGCGTTGTTAAAATTAAAAATGTCAATCATTAATTCCTGAAACGGTCTTTCTGGTGTAGGTGTAATTTGAAATTTGGTCTTTATAGGTTTTCGGTCATATTTCGTAACTTTACAAGTTTCGCATTTATTAATATACTCCGCTATTTTATTTTGCATCCCTGGAAAATAATATTCTTTTTTAAGTTTTTCGAATGTTTCGTTTATACCCCTATGCTTTGGTTTTGCCTAAATGATAATTATCTATAATTTCTATTTGTTCATTCGGATTTTCGACGTCACTTACAATTTGTTTATATTTTTTCAATTTAACCGATGGATATTCCGTTTCTATTATTTGTTGTATTGTTCTAAAATAATCGTCATATAAATTTTCGGTTATTTCGTTAGGTGATTTACAAATTATCCCGTATGTTTTATTAGGTTCGAGTATCTGTTCTAATAATGAAGCGATATCTGATTTAGCATAAATGTTAATTCGTATCGACGTTTTCCAAATGGTTTAGTGAAATTAATTTTTGTATTTCCCCTTTTTATAATTATTTTGATTTTTTTCTATGTTTATACATTTTTTTGGGTTCACAAATTCGTACTTGTTCGTTACTAGATTCCTGGGAATGGATTGTCTCTAATCATCTTCCGGCGGTACTTCTAAGTCCTCTATTATCGCGTAATACTCGGAATTGTTTTTTCGTCCGCTATTTCCTGATTTAATAATTCTTCGACGTCCATTTCCTCCACGTCGCTATTATGATTCAATTCGTCGCTTCCCCTGGAAAGTGCATCGGCCACGTAATTTTGTTTTTCCCTGAATGTGTTTTAACTTAAATTCAAATTCTTGTAATTTCCAAACCCACTTCATTATGCGCGTGTTACCATTTTTCATTGAAAAAATCCACGTTAAAGGTTTATGGTCCGTGCATAAAAGAAATTTTGTACCGTATAAATAAGGCTTAAAGTGTTGGGTTGCCACTACTACCGCTAGTAATTCTTTTTCTATTGAACTATAATTTAATTCCGCATTTTGTAATACTCGGGACGCGAATGCTACTGGGTGTTCTATTTCATTTTCGTCTTTTTGTGAGAGCACGGCTCCGATGGCTTTATTACTGGCGTCTGTAGTTAATATAAATGGTCGTTCCCAATCCGGATAATTTAAAATTGGTGTGTTACTCATCATTTCCGTTAGGGTTTGACATGCTTCTTTAATTTCCTTTGTGCCATAAATTTTTGTTTTTAATGAATTAGAAATCGGTCTGGTAATTTTTGCGTAATTTTTAATAAACTTTCTATAGTATCCCGTCATGCCCAAAAATTGTCTCGTCGTCTTTTCATTACGCGGAATGGGGAAATTTAAAATTGCTTCTATCTTTTTCTCGTCTGTTTTTAATCCGTCTGGGGTTACGATGTAGCCTAAAACGTTTAATTCTGTTTTAAAAAATTCCGTTTTATCTAATTGTATTGATAGGTTATGTTCTTTTTTAGGGCTTCAAATACTCTTTTTAAATCTTTTAAATGTTCTTTTTCGTTTTTTGAGTAGACTATTATATCGTCGATGTAAATCATAGAATGGGGATATTTTGTATCATCATCGTCATCGCTCTCTGAAAGGTTGGGGGTGCATTACACAAGCCAAAAGGCATACGTAGAAACTCAAAAATGCCCATTTTCGGTGGAGAACGCGGTTTTAGCTATTGAATCTTTATCCATTTCAATTTGGTGAAATCCCGACGCGAGGTCTATGGTGGAAAATATTTTCGATCCCTTTAGTCTATTTAATAAATCTTCGATATTCGGTAGGGGAAATTTGTCCTTTACTGTAGCCTGATTTAATTTCCTATAGTCGATCACCATTCTAATTTTTTTCTGTCCCGACGCGTCTGATTTTCTCGGTACGATCCAAAGCGGAGAATTATACGGCGATTTGCTAGGTCTTATGATATTACTTTTTAATAGTTTTTTTGAACTTCATCATTAATTTGTTTTTTAAATTGTTCCGGGTAACGGTAATTACGCGTATAAATTGGATTTTCATTCGTTGTTATTATTTTATGTTTTATTAACCCTGTTGATTTTAAATTCTCGTCGTCCCTTTTTAATACTTCGCCATGTTGGCTAATAATTTCTATTAATTCTTCCTTTATTTCCGGACTAATATGTTCGTGGCGAATTAAGTTTTTAATTTCGTTTTTATCATTAATAAAAAATAAGTCATTCTCTAATTTGAATTTTTTTTCTTTTTAAATTTTAATTCATTTTTTTCTAAATTGATTTTTAATTTTTCAGTTTTTTCATTGTCTCGTAGCCCAATAAAATATTAAACCTTTCGCTAAATGGAAATATTAAAAATTTGACTTTTTGATTAATTCCTATCAGGGGCATTAGGTCAATTATCACGCTTTGTGATCCTTCCGCCGTTCCCGTAGGTGTTCGAATTGCAAAATCCTCTTTAGAAATTTCCGAGAAATGTGGAATGTGATCGGGTGTATATAATTTTTTGTGGCACCCGTATCAATTAGCCATTTATTTCCCATACTGTCAATTAAGTTCGGTAAGTCGTTATTAAATTTAAGTCGTGAATTTCTATTCGTTTATCCTGGTTATCAATGGTCTGTTTAGAATTTAATTATTTATATCCGGTCGGAGGTCTGCTTGTGCTCGGGCCTAATTCTAAAAAAATGATCCTGTCTTTTTTCTAAAGATTCAATCCGCTCTAACAATAATTTAATTTTTTTTTCTTTTTCTTCTTCAATTGTATGTACCCTATTAGAAACAGTTCTCATCGAAACGGTATTAGAATCTATTTGCGGTTGTTGGTAATTTTGCCTAATATTCTGGGGGATATATATATATACTCACAATCACACTATCCTAGGTATCGAATGATACGTCGAGTTTTCTTTCTTTTTTTCCATGAAGAAGAGTTGAAGGATTCAAAAAGAATTTTTAACACAAGAAGCTCAAGCACATTGAAAACTAATCGGCTCAAAATGACTCAGATATATACAAAATTTAAGAAGAGCATATTATGAGTAGACAAGGATTCCGTAAAAATATTATACTTGTAAAGCACGTAGAAAAAAATTATAACGATTGGAAGTAAATGTACAGAAGAAAGAAGGAAACAGTGAGTTGATAAAGAGGTTTTGGGAAGACACAAAAGTGAAAATTGGGTTTGGTACAAGTTCTTACTATTCCCTTAAGGGGAATAATCGGAATTAAAAATATTTTACACACACGAATAAATTATATAATTAGATAAAATATACGATGTATTCTGGCTCTAACAGTGATTCGTAATGATTTTCTTGCCTAAGGTCACCTAAACATTTTATAAATCTTATGAATTTGTTTAGAAATACGTTTATGCCAATAAACAGTGTCATTTATTATATTTAATTTTCTAAATAGTTTTTATTTAATTTTTTTTCTATTTGCCTTAGATATCTATCTATCTATCTATCTATCTATCTATCTATCCATCTATCTATCTATATATATATATACATTTTCATTAAATGAGAAAAAGAAACACCTCATGTTTGGAGAATATTGTCACCTCCAAGCAGAGAAATGAAACAACCAGAGAGCTGTGAGTTCACTGAACTGGAACAATACCTTGTCAAATTGTTTTCATAGGACCCAAAATCAAATTTACCGACCGGAGGACTGGGGACGAGGAAAAAATAAATGTTTGTTAAAAGAAAAAAAGTATTTAATTTTAGTGTTTCCGTTTTACATTTGCCATTAAATTTGTGCATTTTATTTATATTTTATAAGTAAATTTATCAAATTTAATTGAACTTTTCTTTTTTTTTTAATCCTAATTATTCATAATGCGCTTTTATATATTATTAATTAAACATCAATAATTATTTATAAACCATGCCCCCTTGTATTGCTGATCATCGGAACAGTTCCGAGTATAAATTGTTTTGAGGCAAGAATTTTCTGAAGAATTTCTACAATTAGAAATGAATTATTTTCCTCTTCTGCTGTAATTTATTAAATAGTTTCTAATGGTTAACATTTTATAGTGTACTGGGCTAACTGATGCTTCTATAATTAAAAATAATTAATTAATAAATAAATACATTTATTTAAATTGGAGGGAATATGTAACTGAATGTTGGAATAAATAGGTATAATTTGAGGAGAAAATCATAATTATAAAATGTTCAATATACGTAAGTTCAATATTTTATAATTTCATTTGTCATTTTTTTTTACGAAGAGTGAACAGTTTAATTGCATTTTATTTGGTTGTTGAAACGAAACTTTACATTTAATTTTGAAATTATTAATTACATTTTTCAAACATTATTTCAAAAGGTGGTGGCATAGTTAAAATATTTCAATGTTTTAATTAAACTGGTTTAATAACAAATGCTTTGCCTATCCTTCTTATAATTATGAAATTCCTTCTATACGTAATTATTTAATTCTGTTGTATGTAATATATAAATCAAGTGAGAAAACAAAAGAGCGAATAATAAATGGGTTTTCTGTAGAAAGAGGCACTGTGAGTTGAGGATCCAGTCAAAGAATATTTCTTAGGGCCAAGGCAACAAGATGAATGAATAATATGAAAATTAATAATGAACTAAAGAAGTGAATTACAGCTGTGAATTCATAGCGGAACAGCGATTAGCTGAAAGGAAAAAAAAAATGAAGATTTTACAGTAAATATTTTTTTTTTAGTTTATGAAATTATAAAATTGAACATAATAATAACTTGGGTCACAAGAACCCATTTATTATTAAATGAATGTATAATTTTATGTTAGATTTAAATATTTGCTGTGATAGTTAAATCACTTCATATTTAAAATATATTAAAATGGTGCTCATGTGCATTATCTTTTTGATATTATTTTTAAGATAAAGTAATTATTATTATTTTTTTTTAACACTGTATATAGAATTTTTCTTCTTATCATATATATATAGGTATATATATATATATATATATATATATATATATATATATATATATATATATATATATATATATATATAGGTATATATATGTAATATTCCGAAAAAAATCCATTAAATATGTTATATACCAACATAACAATGTTTTTTTTTTTATATACTTTATCTTATTAATTTTTACCAGTTTAATATTATAATTAATTAAATTTATCATTAGTTATAAAAAATAAATTCAACATCTTGATACTTATATAACATAAGTATGATGGAAAAATTATCGATTTCTTTTCTTACATTTTTAAAATTTATTATACATAGTCTGTGGAACAAAGTGTTGATGTTTTGAATTTTTTTGTGTATTTTTAGAACAGATGAAATCGAGACTAGTCTTCCAATAGACGTGGCCAATTATTCATCGATCCTAATTATTTTGATAGTTCTATACCATCAAGTGATCAAGGATATTCGGTTTATAATTCAATTATTTCTGAATCCGTTTTAAAAATGTTTCTACCTTCAAGCAGATGACTGAAGTGATACAGCGACAAACAAAAATCAAGGTTGTTATCTTGATGATGCTCCTTGTTGGGAGGAGATCTGGAACTAAATCTTTGCAGACAATCGTACGAGGAGGGAAGAGGCCTGAATATAAAACCCTGGCTTAAGTCGCTGGCGATAAGAGCGAACGGAGGATCGATCTGCCTTTCGGGCCGAATAGGTTGTGTACTTTTATCCCACTATAAGTTGGCAATCGACATTTAATGCCTTATTGTTGCCATCTCTATGTGCTATGTATTATTTAGCATTGTAATGTGCATTAAACATAGAAATGGATTTAAAATAAATCGATTAAATATTAATGTTGAATTGCATTTTTTTTTTTTTCACGATTCGGCCTGCAAGAACCACGCCAATATCACTTATTCTTCTTCACACTTTCCGCCTTCCTTCTACTTCAATACTCTTTCATCCTCTTGGACTGTTCCTCTCCTCACCATCTCTTGCTCTTTTCCACAAGAACCCTAACTTTATTTCATTTCTTATCAAAAAAGATCTCTATCCAAGCAGACTTTATCCTTGATTTTTAATCTTCTCTGTTTCTGTTTTACTGGTTTCACATACCCTCCCATACTTCTATAGCTGCAGACTTTGTCGAATATTTTCTAATTCAGTCTAGTATTGTTCACTGTGTCCACGTGACCATAGAACCTCAGTCTCTTGATCCTGATGACTGTTTCCTGATCCTCTTAATTCCGTACTGTAGTGTCCCATTTTTGTATTAGAGGACAGATTCTTCTTGTTATAAATGTTTCCAGTAGTGAAGTTCAATCTGTACAATTAAGCTTTTATTTCTTCTATGGATGCTCTAACCGTACCGTTACTACATACTAGGCCCGTATTCTAGGCTATTTCTTTTATTGCGTTTACCTGATTTCTCTTACAGTTACTTACATTTAAGATAGTTATTGACATCCTAATTTAGTAATTAAAAAAACAAAGAATCAACCAAAAAATATTTAATTAAATTCCTTTTAAATCCTACAAATCAACGGTGTTAAAATATTCAAATTCTATCTATATTGCAGAAGATATCATTAAGAGTGTCAATAACTGATTTTACATTTTTCATCGTCACTATATTGTAAAATACATTCCAGTTGGTGTGTTTACACCAAGTTTTCTTGTTTAAATTAAATAAAAATAATTAAATTTCATCTTTCTTGAACTATTCCTTCTATAATTGTAGTATGAATATTACTTAGGGGTGTCAATAGCTGTCTGCTCTATGCTATGAATTAACCGAAATGGCTGACTGGTCGGTCCGTTTTTACCGACTACAAAACAAGCCGATCAGTCGGTTTTTCCGACTAAGACTATCCCTAATCAAAACATATCGTAATTTCTTTACCAAACGAATGACTGGTTTCTTAATAATAGGAATTCGGGGAATAGTTAAAAGAACAGAAATAGATTAAAAACCTTGTAATGGAAGTTCATAACATTTTAATTTGCGGCATAACTGCGACAAGGACTGAAGGAATATAGTATCAGATTCCAAAGATTTAAACTGCCACCTTTTTGCTTTGCTATGTTTAGATGACTCGAAGTGACTTTTCATATATAGCAATAACATCAGCGATCATACAAGATCATGTCAGTTTTGGAATAGAATTTCTATCAATACTCATGAAGAATAAGTTGCTTTGCAGTTAAGATTCTTAAGTCAGAGGTACTTGGAGAACACTTTGAAAGATCCTATAATACCATTTCCCCACTGCATTAGGAACAGCTTCCCGCTGATGCTTGACAGTGCACAACCACACGGTTACAGTTGAGTACCTCGATGTTTTGAAGCAGATGCTTCCGCAAAGTACAGGCCTCATTCCAATCAAGCACATTTGATTCCAGCTGAAGTGATATTGACAGCATTCCTGGAACGCTCGGGCTTTGCCCCGCAGTAGTTTGTTAATAACTAGCAAGGCATGCAAAGGTAATTAATCACTGTAAATTACGCTCGTGGTTGTAAAACTAGCTGCTAAGCAAAATTTAACTGAGATTAAATTGTGGATTGAATATTATATAAAAATTTAAATTTATATTTATTTTTATTTAAATAAAATCCGTTATTTGATCAAGATATTACATAGACACCTTAAGAATATCTTTGAAAATACGGACAGTATTGAAAGTATTTTAACATAGTTGACCTCTAGAACTAAAAGGAATTTCATTAACATTTTTTATTTTTATTTTCAAGTTAAGGTGTCATTAACTATTTGGTCAGTAACTATTCGGCATACACTCTAATATACAAGGTGTTCGGAAGATCGTTAGCGAATGAGGTATGTCGGGTAGGAAGGTTTTTTTTGAACCTATTTAAGGTCACTTACCTACATAGAAGGTCTTACGGTTTTTTTTTTTTTAATTTAATTTAATTTTTTTTTTTTAAGTGGCCAAAACCAAACATTTATGTCTTATAACTTCGTTTTTACTTACTAACCTAAACTTCAAGTTCTTAATATTTTTTTTTCCTTTAACAAGATTTAACGATCTTCCGTTTTTTATTTTTTTTTTGTATTTGTTTTTTTGAATCAAATTTTTTTTATTTTACATGGACAATGTATTAGTAATTACAGCAAACAAATGGCGTTGATATATCCGTAAACAACGAAGTTATGAGGCATAAATATTTGGTTTCGGATATTTTTTCAAAAACATTCATTTAAAAAAAAATCGTGTGACTTTGCATATAGGTAAGTGACCTTAAAAAGGTCAGAGTATAGAATATATACTAAAATTAAATATTTATGAATCATTGAGAAATAATAGAATCGATTAAAACAAAATTGGAAATACGAAGTTAAACGTTGGGGCTCCACTAAACCTTCCAATTCTTCTCGCAATAAATAATAATAAATTGTTAAAAAACTATTCTCCAGTGCGATCTGAAAATCCAAACTTTCAAAGCGTTTTGAAACTGATTAATAATGCCGATGAGATTATTGTATATCTGATAAAATTAATGAGTCTAGTCGTTGTTATTCATTACAGACTATAGTTTATTATTTTACTCTGTTTGTCAAAGGGATACAAAAGAATGGCTGTCTCGAACAATAGTGGAGAGTTTCAGTTACAGGAACACAAGCTATACTGGAAAATCAATAACAAAATTATGGATTCTATTGAAACATTATTTCATATTTCCAAGAGGGTAAAGAAGATGATTTTGTATTTTATCACTGCATTTTACAACTTTATAATGTATAATAATATAACTATAAATTAGGTAGAATTTTAGATCTCATAACATGGTTAGAAATAGAGATTAAACTTCTTATCAGGTTACCAGCAAAAATCTGTATTGGGAGGAACAGAGGCAATATTTTTTTTAAACGCTTATTAGTGTGTTCGCGAATCGGGAGGGAATATGTTAAGATACTAGTAAATCAGTGTACGGATGGAGCTTGTCATGACAGTCATATTTTTTGAGCATTATTACCAAAATTAACATAAAAATCATTATAAATATGTTTTTTTGTGACACAATTTGGAACATTAAGGAAATGTATTTGTAATCAAACGCCATACACATACCCGTGGGTAGCCCTTCAATAAAAGTTTAATATTAGAAGGTTCCATTCTATTACGCTAGAACTGTTATAGAGAATAATAGAGAAGGTTTTGGTTGGGTAAGGAAATTACCGTGGAAAAATATTCAATATACAATATATGGACTGTTTCGGCCTATTTGTGACATAATAAGAATCATTAAGGATTTGTTGTTTCTTTGGGTCAAACGTCCTTATGTACGTAACTACAACTAGGACAGGAAGAATGGAGGATTCTATGGGAGATTTTGGATTCTAATTATTGGAGGTGAGATAAGTTGAGACCTTAAGTGGGACCCAAAAGTTCATCTCCTTTTACCTGAATAGGACTAATTACTAAAATGTAAAGGAATTGTTTTTCTGCCTCTCTCTCTCTCTATCTCTCTCTCTCTCTCTCTCTCTCTCTCTCTCTCTCTCTCTATATATATATTAAATATTATATATATATATTTATTTTTGAAGAGAAAAGATTTGACCCCGGTTGGGATTCGAACCGAAGTCTCCACCTCTCTAGCGTGGCGCCTTATCCACTAGGCCACTAGCTCGTATCCGAACCAGGGAAATCCTTTCTCTTCACTGATCCATACCCCCGGGCACTCGCAATTGCGATGTACAATTCGGGGATGAATGTTCAAATTGAACATTACTTTAATTAGATCTATTGACGAGCTGTCATATATATATATATATATATATTAAATTATGAAGTGGTTCTTGTTTAATAAATATTTTTTTGTTTTAAATATATTTTTTTATTTTTGAAGAGAAAAGATTTGACCCCGGTTGGGATTCGAACCCAAGTCTCCACCTCTCTAGCGTGGCGCCTTATCCACTAGGCCACCAGGGCCTCGTATCCGAACCAGGGAAATCTTCTCTCTTCACTGATCCATACCCCCGGGCACTCGCAATTGCGATTTCTTGTACAATTCGGGGGGATGAATGTTCAAATTGAACATTACTTTAATTAGATCTATTGACGAAGACTGTCATATATATATATAAATTATGAAGTAGGTTCTTGTTTAATAAATATTTTTTTAAATATATTTTTTTATTTTTGAAGAGGGGGAAAAGATTTTGACCCAGTTGGGATTCGAACCAAGGTCTCCACCTCTCTAGCGTGGCGCCTTTTATACCACTAGGCCACCGGGCTCGTATCCGAACCAGGGAATATCCTTTCTCTTCACTGATCCATACCCCCGGGCACTCGCAATGCGATGTACAATTCGGGGATGAATGTTCAAATTGAACATTACTTTAATTAGATCTATTGACGAGCTGTCATATATATATAGATTAAATTATGAAGTGGTTCTTGTTTAATAAATATTTTTTTATTTTTGAAGAGAAAAGATTTGACCCCAGTTGGGATTCGAACCCAAGTCTCCACCTCTCTAGCGTGGCGCCTTATCCACTAGGCCACCGGGCTCGTATCCGAACCAGGGAAATCCTTTCTCTTCACTGATCCATACCCCCGGGCACTCGCCTTGCGATGTACAATTCGGGGATGAATGTTCAAATTGAACATTACTTTAATTAGATCTATTATGACGAGCTGTCATATTATATATATTAATTATAGACAGTGTTCTGAATAAATTAATTTTTTTAAATATATTTTTTTATTTTGGAAGAGAAAAGATTTGACCCCAGTTGGTATTCGAACCCAAGTCTCCACCTCTCTAGCGTGGCGCCTTATCCACTAGGCCACCGGGCTCGTATCCGAACCAGGGAAATCCTTTCTCTTCACTGATCCATACCCCCCCGGGCACTCGCAATTTATTCGGGGGGATGATGTTGCAAATGAACATTACTTTACTTAGATCTATTGACGCTGTCATATATATATTAAATTTATAAGTGTTTATTATATATATATATATATATATATATATATATATATATATATATATATATATATACATCTATAATTTACCGCAAATACGCAAATGGTTCATTAATGGTTTAATACGGAAATTCAATTATTTTCAACAAATGTAATGGTTTCATGAATTATGCATCTTGTAAATTATACGCATTAAGAGGTATGTTCTGTTTTGTTAATATGTAATTGTACAGTGTGCATGTTTTTACAATGTGCTTCTGTATCAGTGATGTCTTGCAAACTTCAATTTCTTTTGATCTTGGCCTCTCAATTGGTAATTATTAACCTAACCCTCCGTCAGGCGCGACAGGTTAGTAATGCTCAGCAATCACTCAATTCTGTCCACTTCTCCTTTGCGGCTTCAGAACTCCAACTTCTTAGTAGCTTCCTAGCTTGAGGTGTAGTTTGCAACCTGCTTAGTCAGTATGACATTCGCGCACTTGGAGAATAAATATATCCCAGATGGATTATTACGCACACCGTACCCGATTTTTTTAGTTTTTTTATTACTACTTTTTTCTAAACATAACATTACAATTAAGCTTCCCGAAGTGAAAGAAAACGTTCGCTGTGCTGCTACAATTGAATGTTATATGTTTCAATTGTGTGAAATATATTTACTAAAAACATTCTGGAAATGATTGTCATCTACACAAGCCAATATAGGATACCTTCAATCACAAACTTATTAGAGAGATGGATTAGATAATAATAAGATATAATCAAATTGAATGGTTTCATCGGATTATTATTTTTTTAAGGTGTTCATAAATCAAAAAGTTGATAAATGCTTATGAAACTTTTTCTGATAAATACATCTCTAAAAAGGTGATAAATTTTAGTTCGTGATATAAAGTAGCATAGAAAAGATTTTATGGGCAGGTTTCTAAAGTTGTCTCTCAGGGACACCACGCCCTACGGAAGGGGGATTTGAGAAGCGTTTGAGGAAGAGTTGCCCAGGATTGTTTGTATTTCTTTTTCTGTATACATCGTTAACAATGACGTCTAGAGCAAATTTCTTACTGATCAATTTTAAACGATGAATTATCGCTATTTAATAATTCAAATATTAATCTGATATTCGGCTAAAAGTGTAGCAAATTTGAGAATTAGAATTCCAAATCCAGTCAAGAAAATTTTATAGAATTTTTTACAGGTGGTTAAGGTCTGGCTGATTTAGGAAGAGGCCTTATTTTTTGTATGACCGTTATCGAATTGGTTTAACTAATTTTGAGATAAAACCTTCCTCCTGAAGATAATATTGTAGGAAAACTATAGGTTTTGGAATTCTACGCCTTATTTGGTCTAGTTTAATTTTTTAATGCAACAAAATTTCTTGCAAACCAACCGTTCAACAGATATTTTGATGAAACGTAAAATACGCTTTAATTTTTTACAATAAATACGCGAGTTAATTGGATTTTAAAACCCTGGCTAGCAACATATATATTAAAAAAAACCACTAGACATTTTGCTAAGAAACACAATTAAGTTATTTTGCACCACGATTTCAATGTTTAATCATTTTTTTCTCTTCCCTTTTGTTTACCTCCTGTGTGTTAAGATTGGCATTTCGACTTATCAACTCTTTTTTTTCACAATATAAAGATTCCATATTGTTATTATATTTCTTAAACATATTTTGAATAATATATAAAGACATAATCTTCAATAAAATTGAATCGAGAAACGGTATTAAAAAACTTCAGGGTATGATACTGCTATTTAATTAGGATGAATGGTTACAGACTGGCAAAAGATACTTTTGAAGCCGAGAAAGTAGGCAGCGGAATTGGAGGATGGCCCTTAGAAAAAAAACCGGGCAAAGGTATTAGGAGAGGCTTTTAGTTTCCAAGGAATGGACTGTAAAAGGGAGAATATGTATTGAGGAGCATTAGCTCCGCCATCTCTAAGAGACTTCTAAGGCCTTAATCGGTGGAAATCTTTCAAATCTCCGAGTAGGATTGATGTTGCATCGTTAAGTTTATAATTTCAAATGATATTTAAATATCACATCAAAATATCTTATTCTCCAATTTATTTATCTTATAAAATGGGCTTATCGTTAAGTTTATAATTTCAAATGATATTTAAATATCACATCAAAATATCTTATTCTCCAATTTATTTATCTTATAAAATGGGCTTATGAACATTTATCACTTTTATGTTTTTCTTGTTGTTTTTGTTTTATGAAGTACACTTATGGTATAGACATATTCCTGTGACAATCGTTGGTTATGTACATTTTTGTGTCGCAGAAAAAAGCACCATTTTTCCTAAGATAATTTACAGATTTGTAATCATATATGAAATATTTCATAATTAAGTCCAATAGACACAAACAGAGAGAAAAAAAATTTTGGCGCAAAATAGCTCTTTGGTGATACCCTTAAATAACCTAAAATTCACAAACAAATTTACACCCGAAATGTACATAACCGACTATTCACAAGTGCCATAGAAATTGAAGAGAAATATATGGTATACCAATTTTCCTCCTCCACCCTCCATCCAAATTGTTTGAAAGATATGGTTGTCATTCAGAATATGATCGTATTTATAATTAATTTAAGGATTAAAATTGAGTGAGGAACTACATCGTCAACGCATCGAGCCAAGTAAAACCTTCTTGTAATATTGAAAATATTACTTTATCCAGGGCCTTGTAGCGCCATCTTCCCACTTCCGCCTGACGAAGGTTCTGTTCGTCGTCCAGCCAACTCTGTCAGAATCGCCCTCGAATTCTCACTCCTTTTAGTTTTTAGTTTAACCCTTCATTAGTCACGTGATGCTGTGAGGTGCATAATGAAATTGATTTGGCTATATCTTGACCGTAGCAAGCTAGTGGGGGGAAAGACTCCAGGTATGCCTTTACCAACGTTCCCTTCAAATGCTAGCATCTAATTCAATTCCGCCCTGAACCTTTCTTTTCCACAGCATATCAAATCACCTGGGAGGTGCAAAGCGACTAACCACATAAGTTTTATCCTTTTTTTTTTTATTGTATCCTTGTCTTTTATATGTTTTTTATTACTCAGATACAGAGTTTCGTAACTCTTTTTTAATAAATTAATAAATTTATAAACACCTGTGAGGTGCCCGCGACTACTACAGTATTATTTTGGATCTAGAATTCAGCATGGTTTCCCCGGAGAATTGATATATATTTTTTCATAACCTTAAAACCAGATATAAAATTCATTTTGAGTTGTTTTTTTTTTCGAAGGAAGGTAAAAACATCCCATCGGTATAACGCCACAACTCATGTCTGTATTGGGCACGCGACTAACGGAAGATTAAAAAAATTCTAAGAAAACTCCTCATATTCTTCCTCTCCACGTGTCCTAACCATCTTAACCTCTCTTTCATTAGTCGGGGGTCAATATTTGCGTCTCTTATTCACCCAGTTCAGGCTAAAAAAAAAACAAAATTGGCCGTTAATCGAGATTTAGGCCAAATCTGCTCCTTTCACAACCGTTGACGTGGTAACAGTACATCCTTACTAAAGTACTGAACCCCAGACCTTCATGGGTTGTTAGTGGTATAGGTTTTATTTTTATTTAAATGATGTAATATTCTTTAGATTTGATAGCTTCTTGTTATTTTTTTTTAAAGGCAAAAACTGTTGATGGTCATTATACCTTACACTTGAACTTTTGCCTAGATTGTAACAATAATTTCAATGTTAAAATTACCATATTATTTTTTTAAACTATTGCAATAAGATATTTTAACGTTATTGTTCTTACTAAATTATACC
The DNA here is from genome assembly GCA_003667255.2 of Euschistus heros. Lineage (NCBI taxonomy): Eukaryota > Metazoa > Arthropoda > Insecta > Hemiptera > Pentatomidae > Euschistus > Euschistus heros. The sequence goes on along the minus strand of RCWM02000451.1, from coordinate 122,666 downwards.
TATCTCAACCAAATCAAAAATAGATAAGTAAAATTAAGAAAATAAATATAATACATTTGAAATCTGATTTAAGTACTTTTTTTACCTCTGTATATCAACATATCTAAAAGTTTTTAACACAGCCATAGAAAGTGTTTCCATGTTTTTCAATTCGCTTAAGCGCTTGTCTTAATATAATGGAACCAGTTTTTATATTATTTGCAGATTTTTTAAAATAAATTAATTATTTTTTATTGCATATTGTTAAACGTAATCATAGTTATTACAGTAAAAATTATCAATGGGCTATAAGCATTAGATAACATGACCGAAATAATAATTATTTATTATTTGCGAATGAGCCCATTGGGACTGCGCATAGTACTCAAGAGGCATGCTTTTCCTTTCTTCGTGTCCACACTTCCTTCATTCTGCTGTGGGCTTCTTAACCCTCTTGAGACCATGTTGTTCCAGTCTTCTTAGGTTTTCCCTTCTGGCCAAATTGTCACTTGTAAATTTCGGACCTAAAAACTACACGGTTTGGAATATTCTCTGGTGTGATTCTGGCTGGTTTCATATCAGTTTTGAACTCGCCAATCAACTTCATTGGGCCTGTTCTCGATTCACTCCTTTGTTCGTAGAATTCAACTATTTGTCTAGTAAGTCTTGCCGGGTCCATTCTCATGATGTGTCCGTAGAATTTTAATCTGCGTTTTCTAACGTCACTGTTAATATTAAAGTATTGTTTGGTTTATTGATTACTTCTAAAATTTTCCTTATAATTCTGCTTTCTTTTTTTTTTTTTTAATGTTTTTTATGTCGGATTTCTTATTCAGAATTAGTGTCTCTGACACATAGAGACATTTTGGTTTTATGACTATATTTTAATATTGTAGTTTTGTTGAATAATTATATTATTTATGAATATTTTTCACCCACATAGTTTAAAAATATTTTCTATGAAAATGTTAAAATGCTCTATTTTCCAAGTGAGAAATAAATCAATATTTTGCCTTTTTTATGGTCTTCTATTTTACAATAATTTAACAACACTTACAGGTATTCTATTGTTTAAAAATATTGCCTTAATTAATTGAATTTATAATCAAATAAAATTTTCTTAAACGTAATTTGTTCCTTAAAGCGACTATTGAAAATGTACGCCATTCATCACGTACTTAGTGAGGGTAGTAGGGAGCGGTTCAATAGAATATATGGAGCGGTTGTAATTATGTAGGGACATATACTAATTACAGCAGGTGTTGGCATCCCAGCCAAACTGGAATTTAACACCCATAGTTCACTTCCCTAATGCAATTATCTAAGATTGATTGTCTCAATTATTGTGTTATTACTTTTTATTGAATTAGAATTCTGCGTTATAGCATTATTTATTCTAAATTTATAGTTTTCTTTAGCTATTATAATCTAATATAATAAAAATAAAACCGCTACATAAATTTAATTACATAATATTTTATTTTAATAGGATAAATAGGTCGGGAGACCCTTCTGGGACACACCCATCCTCTTAAAAAGTAGGTACCCTTAACTTGGGAAAAAACCTAGCGGTTGGGCATGAATTCTGGTCAAATCACTTCCTTTCACAACCGTTGGCTCAGAAACAGTACAGCCTTACCAAAGTACTGAACCCAAGACCCTTCATAGTTTGTTATTAGTACAGGTTTTTGTTTTAAATTACTAGTAATGGTCATAGTTTAGGGAATTACATTGATATAGTTTGTAATATGATATTTATATTTAGTTACATATTTAAATTCTCAAAAGTTTATTTTATTGAATGTGAAATTGACAAATACACTAAAGCTTCCTTTCAAATAATTTTTTACATTCAGCTAAAAATACCAGTTATGTGCATGTTGTACCGGTTATGTTCATAGCCAAGACTAATCATGGTCATGTAACAAATCAGTCTTCAAACGAATGTTTTTTAATAAATACTAGACAACTTGAAGTATATATTTAAAAACACAATTACTCGAAGCATTCATTCACAAACCTTTTAGTTACTTACTAGTTTAGAAAACCGTCATGAAATGGTAGGTGAATATGAATTTAAACAACTGTTTATCGTGCTATAACTTGTAGGTTTTTCTACATAACCAGAAACAGCAAAGAATATGGTAATTATCCCCACTAAAAAAGTAATGAATTAAAAGAAATCGGAATGTATTTTTTTGTAAACTATCTTCTTTTGATATTTCAGAACAGCAGTAGCCATTGTCAAAGTACAGAATATATTAACTAGTAATGGTATCTTAAGAGACATAAGGTCAAACATGTCCACTACAAGTACTAGGAAAGAATGTATTATTTGTTTTAAAATAACATATTCAAATGAAGAAAATTCATTTTTTTAGCAGAAAGAATGTTTGTAACACCAAATAAAATTGAAACGGATAGGAGTGACCATAACTTATATCTCGTATTTTTATAAACCGGTTATAGTCAGTTCAAAAATATTGCGAATTAAAATTATATAATCTAACAGAATGAAGCTCGCATGGAAGCTTGAATTCTAATGAAAAGCTGCGTAACTCAAAAATTAAAAATTAATGAAGCAATTTCACAATAATTCCTCATGAATCCTCACTTTTAAAAACGGTCTAACTAAAAAAGAAAAAGGTATTTCGGGACACAATTTGATCACAATATTTTTTAATGGCTACTGGAAAAAGATGGGCGGAAGGGTTTTCATAAGTAAATGAATCTTAAGCCCTTTTCGTAAATTTCTTCTGGTGATATCACAAAGAAATTGATTAGATCCTTATTATTGCGAAAATTGTATTAGCCTGCCCATAACCGGTCAGGTGACCATAACTAGTGATTTACCATGTTAATTTTTTATAATCCCTGATTTCATTTTTAGAACTTAAGCTTTAATATTCTTATTTTTCCTTATTTCTTCTTGCCATTTAACCAGCCATTGTGGTCTTTTCCCAGTGTATTAGAGTTTTAAATACAAAAAAAAATAATTTTACTAATTCGTGATCTCATATCTATTGGTTCGTCCGGATATTAATAAGTTATAAGTTTTTAAAATGAATGATTTTGAAAAAAGATTATTCATGAAAAGTTACACAGCTAATACCAATACAACATGCAGGTTTAAGTACCTTTTAAATAGAGTTTGATATATTTATTATTGACAAACTATGAAAACTCATTTTTGGTAGAATTTTTTCCAATATATCCTTTAAATTTTATAGGTGTTTAAAAAATGAAATTCCAAAGAGTTGGGCAAATTAAGCAGTCATTAAAAAAATTCAATAAAGATTATTACATTTTTTTATCAAATATATATGTGTGCACAAAATTATAAAATTTATCTTATAATATATCATACTGCTTAATTATTACTTTTTTTAATAAGAATTATTATGTCTTATGTATTTTTGGATTTATATTTAACATAGTTATTTGTATCGTCACAGATTTATGTGGTATGACCTTTTAAATAGTCATATTATAAAATAAACACTGTACGCTGAACTAGTTGTAAATCTTAAACTCATGAAATACTTAGGAGAGCATTATTTAGACGCAGGTTTCCCACCGCAGCCCTGTCTTCACTTACTAAAGACACTACCCTCTCTGTACTCTCAGATTTCAGCACCACAGCCATGTCGTAATATCAATGTACCAACATTGTTTCAATGGAGTTTATTATTTTATTTCCATTAAATCTGTCTATCGATCCATGCATATGTGTATGTGTGTGTGTGAGGGTATCTTGTGCTGCGTTACTTAAAAAAGTAAAAAAAAAGTAACGCCAAATCCTGTGAAGCACAGAAGCGATTGGATCCTTAGAACATGGAGCACTGCAGTAGTTTATCTAATCTTACCAATAACGGCCTTTGTAAACCTTGGTCAAACAGCTGTGGTTCACAGGCAGTCTAATAAAACATCAATAAATGTAGACTAAAAACTTTAAATATAAATATGTTAAGATATATATGCCGATACCGAAATATGTGGAAATATTGGAATACATAAAAATTGTATACATAGGTATTTTCATACATTCCCTAATCACTAATTTTGAATTCATAATCAGCAGGGATAAAGGAATCTGAGAATAAATATTTCCAAAAATTAAAAAGCAAACATATATTTCACTTGAGGTACGCATGATGGTATAGAAGGAACAATACAATTAGGATTGATGAATTAATTGCCACTTCGATTGAGATTATTTTATTAGGAAACTAGTTTCGAATGCTAAACATTCATCTTCAGTTCTAAAACTTACAAAAATTTTTTTTTTTTTTTCAACACATCAGTACTATGTTGCATAGATTATATATACTAAAATTTTTAAAAAGGTGAGACAAGAAATCAAACATGTGCACTCACCTTTAGCGGTCTAAAAGGTAACTAAAACAGAAATGGAAGTAGAAGGGGGCAGATAGGTTAAATTTTTGATTTACTAAAGGGTTTCCCTTATGTCTCACTGGATTTTTCCGTTCCTAAGGGAAACAAATTTAAAATAGGGCTATTGGATATGTTTATCTGATCATTTAAACAAAAATCTGGATCGGTTTTAAACGATTTTATTATGTATAGTGATTCAAAAATATTTTACTTCCGAGTCTATTAAATTTGTGGTTATTTTCATTTAGCTGAATAGCGAAATTGGAGTTTTGGGTCTTATTAGTGTATGCTCTTATATGTTCTTTTACTGTTTGGTTTACCGATCGTCCAGTTTTTCCCTCGTATTTTACTTCGCAGTTATTACATTTTAATTCGTGTAGGCCGCTTTTTTGGAAAGGTCTATTTTGTCTTGAAGGTAAAAGGAAGTATGATGACAATGGTTTATCTAATTTAAATGCAGGGTTTAAAACTAATTTTTTTATATTCTTTCCCGACTTTAGTGGATATTGGGCCGTAGTATGGTATCAAAATATATTTCTGCGGAGTAGCTTTATCCTCTGGGGGTGTTATGTATATATTAACATAGTTTTCTTATGTATTTGTTTTCTTAAAATATCACCGATTGTGGTTTTACTGTATCCGTTATTGTTTGTTATAGTGTATATTGTTAGGATTTCCAATCCAATCCAATGTCCAATAGTGAGAAGTCCATTTTTGTTTTACTTACCTCTTAGACCGCTTTAAGTGAGTGCCCATGATTGATTTTTTTTTTTTTTACCTTTTTAAAAACTTTAGTATATATAATCTATGTAACATAGTACTGTTGTGTTGAAAAAAAAAAATTATGTTTTAGAACTGAAGATGAATGTTTAGCATTCAAAACTAGTTTTCTTATAAAATAATCTGAATAGAAGTGGCAATTAATTCATCAATCCTAAACATATGATTGTTATGTGTAAGCTTAATCCAATGTTTTATGTTTCAATAATTATTTTGATTGAATGAATTGATTAATTACCATCCGTATTACTTATTGGCCTTAATTGTGGTGGATTGTAGTATTTATTAAATAAAAGCTTACTATACAAGGCTAGACTCACTTAGTGTATAAAGAAAAAAAAATGGGTGAAACTAGATCCCATTCTTCCAAAAATGAAAAATGAACCTAGGTCCCAAGTTTGTAAAATTCAAGATCACATGCACTCTGCTCATAGATATTACAGCTTTTATGACAAAAAGAGGGGTTTTCTCAAAATAGATTGGAATAGAAAGTTAGGTCTGCAGCACTTTTCTTCATTTTTTATCTAGTTTCACCTTTTTTTCAGATTGCATTGCATATAATTTACAACTCTCTTTATTGCACCTAACAAGAGTACATAAAAATTTAAAGAAGAAAAAATAGATTAGGTTTGATTTTTCCTCTAATATAGATTATTTACTGTAATAAAAATGTATTTGTGAAACTAGGTATTGGTATAGCTAGCCGATTTTTTGATACCAATAGCAGTCTTAGGAATCGAACAATTTCGGTACCACATCACCAGTAAATACAAAATTTGACCCAAGGATATAAATCTTCAGTTGTGATGGCCGCGTTATACACAGCTCTAAACCAGGACAAATCTTTAACCACAGCCCGCACACCACGCCTGACTAATGCAGCAATAAGCTGTAGCAGCGCTGGTTGGAAATGTGTTGAATAACTTCATTTAAACAGTAATCTCAGTTCTGGGTGGTCATTTCTCACTAAGCAGCCTCTGTATCCTCCTAACCTCTGTTTACGATTTGAATTTGTCATTGTAAAATGTCTTTGACTAGATATGCCTGTAAGTAAATAAATATTTTTCAAATAACGAGTACTAGGGGCTGTGCCTAATGTTTCGATAATGTAAATTGTATCTTGCTTTCTGGAAATCTATTCCTGGTTCTATTCAGCTAGCAGAAATTACTTGATTCGATCGTTAGCATTGCTTGTGAACGAGTTACTAATATGAAGATAAAGTAGAATTTGATAATGGAACGTTCCTTTATCGTATTTATAGAATATAATAGAATAGAAAAATAATTTTATTTTAGTACAAAACCTTTTAAGTATCTGATAGGAAACATTATATATATATATATATATATAATATAACAATGATAAGTATACAAACATTTAGCTAAAATAACAGATGCATATAGGAAAAGGAGACCAACGTTCCACGGGCACATACAAAGAATGCATCCAGGCTGATTAACAAGAAAAATAGTACAAATTTGAAAGATTAAAAGGCAAACCCAATTAGCTTCAGATGGTACATACAGATTTAAAAGAAATTGAAGAAAGAACAAACTATAGAAACGAAATTAAAGAGTATAGAAACGAAATTAAAGAGTGGGATAGTTCCAAAGTAAAACAGCTCCAAAAAGATAGGGGAGAAGAAGAAATGGACGGCAGAAGAAAGGAAACAGACAAATTAACAGGTGAAGTAGTATTGGAGAAAGTGTAAAGCTAATGGTTCTTAGCTGACCTGTAACGAAAATGATAATATATACATAAATACTAATAAATATATAGAGAGGAAAATATGATAGCACTCTAAAAATGAAAAAAATAAATTCATTAGATGCAATGCTTAGTGTTGTATATACAATAGAAGTACCCTAAATGTTATATTCAAAATAAGAAAAAAAATTATTAATTAATCATAAGGGCATGATAATGTGTAAATAATTGGTCCATATATGGGGAGTACCATGTAGGGAAAAAGATAGTTCATATAGATCGTTTACCCTGACTGTTTTTCTGATCTTAAAATTAGTCGTACAGCAAAATACGATCATTAGACGAACTATTAATCAGAAAATGACTCTCTCGGAATTTTTCAGTTCGGTCCTTAACGATGAAATTTATTTATCCTAAAGGCTAATGACTCTATCCAAGCCTTTATATTAGTCTAAGGAATGCCACCCTGGAATCCAATTAGTAGAATTGTGCTTTCATTCAACCATGGTTCTGCCCTTCACCACCGTGTGTTAGGTAGAATTCATCTAATCAGCTTTATTGTTTTCGATTTTCCTTTTATGAAACTTTGACCTCCCCATTTCTAAGAAATGCACTTTTTAGCTCCATTTTCCTTAAAAATAGAAAAAGGAAAAACAATATTCAAATAATTTTTTTGATTTATTTTTCTTAGTGACTCTTTTTTTATTGAATTTATTTTTCGTTATCGAATGTATGTATTTAATAAACCAGGATACATTTACAACTTCCAGGGTTAAACTGTGGCAATCAAAGTATTATAATAACAAATGAGCATGGGGTTAACATATCCTAACAGTATAGTAACTTATACATGTTATTATATCATTCTTTTTTTTAATTTTCATACTTATTATCATTATAATTACTGGGCCATGGTATTTAAAGTGATCCAAGGGATGTTGTTTGACCATTAAAAAAAAAAAAAAATGTAACTTTCTAGGTTGTTTTCCCTATCTCATACGACACCATAACCAATTAAAAAAATAATAAAAAAATACTGTGTTTATTTATGTCTGATATTTCGTTGTTATTCAAGTATTATTTTTTTCTTAGTGAAGTTGAGATTTTTTTTTCTCTTGAAACATATACATACGAACTATAATTTGTGTTAATTTTAGATTATTTTCAAGGCCCATCAGAGCTATTGAAAGTCAAAATGAATGATTATATATATATATATATATATATATATATATATATATATATATATATATATATATATATATATATATTTGAAAATTTATAAACAATTTTAGGGTTTTCATAACACAATTAATATTATTTGTAGTTAAAATACAAACATATCATTACAAATAAAAATATATATTATATTGGTACTTACTATTTTCTTGCAGAAAAAAAATTACAAAATGTCAAATTTCGATGGTGTTATAAAAACATTAAATTTTCCATATGATTTTCATACAGAATAATTTCCGTTGCGGCTTCACCCGCTCTCATAAATAAAATACTTACGTTAGATCATTTTAATTAATAATTGAATTTGATTTATCTATCAATAAAAATCTTGTACTGAAGTATAGAAATGAGCATTATTACGTCAATAATATTTTTACTCATGGCAGTAATTTTTAACATGGTTAAAATTACATTGATGAGATGTTTGAAGATTACGTAAAGGCATTAGACATTCAATAATTAATATTAATGTATGAGTTATGGGAAGCAGAACTCGCTAGGAAGGGCATGAATATCAATGTGATGAAAAGCAAAATCCTACAAGCACGGCGAGAGCCCGAACAAATCCATTTGACCTGCAATAATAAGGAGCTTGAAGTATTAAATGAATTCTTCTACCTAGGAACTGTGATCTGCAGGAATGGAACATGAGAACAAAAACTTTCCCAAAGGATAGCCAAAGCTAACAACATACATTACTCCAACTGCAACACAATTGTGGGAAAGAGAGATAGGAAAAGATGTCAAGCTCCACATTTTGAAGCCTGTATATATGCCAGTTCTGCTATATGGAGCAGAGAGTTGGGTCCTTCCTGATAAGAAAAGGAGCCGAATAACTGCTGTGGAGATGAAATACTTACGTAGAGTGGCTTCAAAACGCGCCGGGATAGAATCTGAAATAAAACAATTAGGGAAGAATTAAATATCCCCGCGATGAAAAAGGCCCTGGAAAAGTGGCAGCTGAGATGGTATGGTCACGTATGCCGGATGTGCCCAGACAGAGACCCACGAAAATTTATGGAGGCGAGACCTGCAGGTAGTAGACCTAGAGGAAGGCCTCGGTTTACCTACAATAGATATATATCCAGGTTGGGACAAGCAAGAGGAAAAACACTGCAAGAGATGACAACTCTTGCGAGAGACAGAGAAGGATGGAGGTTGGATCAACTCTACGCTGAAAGGCACAAAAGAGAATGTTGAAGAAGAGAAGGATGTATGAATTGGTAATACCGATGGACAGATACTACTAAGAAACCCTTGCGAATAACGGACTGCATTATCAGGGCTTACAGCTAAAGACCCATGGATCATATTTTTACACACAATATCAAAAAGAAAAGGGATCAACATTTTGATTTGGCAATAATTTTTATTTTGGAGTTTATTTTCTAACCAAAACAATGCATGACAGTTTAGCAAACTTCGTTTCTGCCACTCAAGACCATACATTTTAATTATTGTTTCACTAAAATTTATTATTATAAACCTTCCTAGAACTATAAAGGTGTAGTTAAAATGTGGTAAAGTTGGGTTTCATAGTTTTATCATTGCAAACTCTGTTGCAGAATGGCCTCTATCGGTCGACTTTTAGACTGCACTGGAATCCATATGTCGCTCCATATATTTATAGCTTTAATAAAAATTAAATTGTAAATAATTAAATTTTATTACAATATTCTAACTCTGTATAACATCGTACTACTTTGTAACTTCTCTCGAATGGTGCTCGCCACCTCGATCGATTATCAAACTACGCACCACATATTTATCACTTTTTTATGGCAATATAATTGAAAATATTTAGATTTGATTGTTGCTAAACCTTCCTTTAGCTATAAAGATGATATGGTAGAGAATGGTCCAGTAGTTTTTGCACGGTTAGTGATCACAAACGAAAAATGGCTTGTCCTTTTATATAATAGTATACATGAAAGATATCTAAACAAAGTATTGAACTTTTATTTATTCTGGCAAAATCATTAATAAGTTTTTGTTGCATTCGCAAAATTAGGTGTATGCTCAAAAAAAAAAAAAAAAAAAAAAAAACCACCATAAATAAACTGAGTTAAAATAAAAAAAGAAGAGATTTTTTGAATTGTTAAGTTATATGGGGAACAACATGTAAAGTTTCATAATTTTTTAAAAAAGGTCACGTAACCATCTTATTTATTTTTTTAAATTGAATAAATGACCCTACTAATGATGTGTCGGTTCCATATTTTTATGGTCTCGGTACAGGTTTCAATGAAAAAAAAATCCATATTTATAAACATAAAAAAAATAAAATAAAGAAAAATAAAGAATATATACGGGGAAATATCAAAGGTTAACTCTAAATACGAAGCTAAGTTTAATCAAACTCAATTAAAAAGGATATAAAAGAAAGTTTAAAGGTCAAGAACTCTTGTTGTTTTCCCTCGTAAAATTACTCTGTTCGCTCCTAAAATCAAGAAACATAAAAAATTAGAATTTATAAAACTATTATTATACTTACAGTTTGGTTACATGCGCGAAAGGTGGCCACTAACGTTAAAGGAAGAAAAATTCCTTTTTAAAGGAAGAAAAAAACTGAAAAAATATAAAACAATATTATGACTGAAAAAAAAAATTAAATTGAAAAATTCCTTTTTTTCCCATGAATCCCAATTATTAAAAATAAATTAAATTAATAAATAATAACTCCCATAATAATAGTCAGCCTAACAACTAACTTGACTGTAATTATAAATTTAATTTTTTTTAAATATTATATTACCATAGTGCACTAATTTTATGTTTTTATAGAAACTACAGACATTAAAACAAATGTAGTATAATGAATGACATTATTTTATTATTTATTATAAAAGTATAAATCTATAGAAGCGACGTGTATGAACATGCATCTATGACATGCACATGTATGACCAATTAACAAGTTCTATCTTGATGTCTACGTGATCTATGGACGTGTTTGAACAACTAATGCTGTTCGTAGAGCACGTCAGTTGAGTTCGAAAAACAATTGCAACCATCACATAAATAATTAATTTCTATTATGTACAAGTAAGTGTACTCATCAACTAAGTTTATAATAATTTTTTTAAGTTTAAAATATAATTAACTCATGAAAATTATTTTTTTTTCTTATTTGATGATTTATTCAATTGGTTAGAATTTTCGTTTATGAAAATATGTGCATGTTATTTATGCCTCCATTTTTCAGTGTTGTTAAAAAAATTGTCACTTCTATTGGAATAATTTTTTTTGAAAACTAGTTTCGAATGTTAAACATTCATTAACAGTTATAAGGATGATGTTAAACATTTATCCATCAGTTCCAAAATAGGACTATTGGAAATGCCATATTAAATTTCTTTTTGAATAGGAACGGAAAAATTCAATTAGTCATAGAGGAAACCCAGTGGAAAAAAAGAACAACAATTTAACCTTTCAGTCAATATCTTTCAGAACTCCGTTTTGCCTTCTTATGTGAGTAAGAAGGCATATTTGATTTCTTGTATTACATTTTTTAAAACTTTAGTATATATATATATATATATATACATAGCCTACGTGAAAAGGTTTTAAAAATTATGTATTTATGATGAATGTTTAACATTCGAAACTGGTTTTCAAACAAACATATTCCAATAGAAGTGGCAATAATTCCATCAATCCTACTGGTATTGATCATTCTAAATTATCATTCATACCTCAAACTTTTCATTCGAAATTCCATTTTTTTCTTTATTTTAGAGTCGTATTGTCTGGTTTTTTGTTTCTTATTCTTTGAAAATAATTTTTTCTAGATAATGTAGGGTTCGATTAGTAAGTTGATACAATGTGATGCTGAAAGACTGAGTTTCTACGTTTCTAAAATCTCAGATAGCATCAGATATTTATTTTCAATACAAACTCCCCTTCAAAAGTATCGCAACACTTTGAAATATTAGAATTTTATAAAAACGTATTTTTTTTCATAATAAAGAAAGGTTCTGAAGCCTATAATAAACATTCCTGAACTAGACATAAACAGATTTATTTAAATAAATTATAATATTTCTTCAAATGAACAGAAAATTGAAAGTTACAAGATAATAAACAAAAAAAGAAAGTGAAAACTAGTTTTTTTAATTTTAATTTTTTACAATTTTAACTTAATTTTTTAATTTATATTTAATAACACATATTGCCCCCCATGGCTTGAATGACTGCTTCCACTAGTCTTGGCATAATTTTAAATAACGAAACGAATCATAAACATGAACTAAAAGAAATTTGAAAAAAAATTACATCGTTTGTTATTAATAGGTAAACATTAAAGTGTCTCACGTTTAATAAATACTATTTATATGAATATAAACCAAGTATGGATTAAGGTAAAAACTAGGAAAATCTCTAGAATTATGGATATTGAATACATTTGAAGGGGAGTTTAATTTATATTTAATGACACGTTTAATGTAGAAGTGTTTAATAATCAATGTCTCACGTTTTATAAATAATATTTATATTGATATAAACCTAATATGGATTTAGGTGAAAACAAAGAAAATCTCGAGAATTATGGTTGTTGAATACATTTGAAGGTGAGTTTAATTTATAATTTAATGACACGTTTAATGAGGTTTTAAATTTTTACCCTTCCTAATTTAGCTGTACTATAACCTGGCTGCAGGAACCACAATGTTCCTTTTGTTGAACAAGCAAATTGACAGTAACCTGGCAAGTGAAACTACAGCTACCATTAATAATAACTGGCCATACAAATAATTTAAAGCACTTACACGATTGGATAATCGTTTCATGATATGTTAAGGCCAAAATTCGATTTTTGAAATGATTTCTATAAAAATCCCAATTTTTCTGTTTTTTCCAGGATAAAGGGAAAGGAACTTCTCTATTAGAAATCGCAACGACTGTTTTCCTGGATCTAAATAGCGAACAGTTTAACGGTCGTTATCCTCGAATGTGTATCAGAAATCATCTATTTACATAGAAATGGATATGTTACTATAAAATTCCAAGTTAGTAGTAGCGAAGCAGACCCGGCCCGGAGATAAATCTTAAACTAGAACTACTTGGAGGAACACAACACTAGCTGGAGCTGGAGCTGGAGGTTAGGAGGGCAGGAGGGGCCTGGAATACTGATCAGGGCTGACTCTCCTTGAATAACGACCATTGTCAAAGGTTGTGCACGGCCGCTCACTTCGACTTCTTATTTTAGTTTCATATTTATTCCAGCCTGGATCATCCTGTTTTTTTTATATACTTAAGCCTAGGGATAAAAAGCCATTAGTTCAGCTCTGTATATATACAAATAAGCATTTTATACTTGAGGTATGCATGATGGTACAGAAGGATCAATACACGATAACTTATAAATGAATATATAAATATATAAACGATTATTTGAAAAATAGTTTTGAATGCTAAACATCCATTATCAGTTAAGCCTGAAATATTTAAAATTTCTTAAAACATCAGTACATTGTTACATAGATTATACCCCCCATGGAACCTCCATTTTAAATTTTTTTCCAATAGGAACGGAAAAATATAAACGATTGTCATCTTATTTTCTTTGACCTAATGATTAAATAGACTCTTTCTATAAAAGCAGTGTATGATATCTAAAATGTGATTACTGTTAAGCTAAGAACTTATAAAGGGCATACAATAATAAGATCCAGGATTCAGATTTTGAGATCCATTTAATAAAAAAAACTGTAAATTCTACTAAGACTCGGGAGAGAAACTAATTCATCACGTAGAAAATAGTCTAAAAATATATATTTGCAAGTCGTTAAAAGTAATAATTTTTTGTTGTTGTTAAACACTGATCTAGAATTTTGTTTAAATGATTTAGGAACAGAAAGAACCTGCCTAAAGAACTATCTATTTACCTTTCATCCCTTTATACTTAGTCTGCATTTGGTCCTGATATCTTGTAGAAGCCCGTTTCATTTCGCCTCCTTAGATAAGTATCAACATGGTTTTTTTCTTGTATTACTTTTTTATAAATTAAGATATATAATCTGTGTAGGATAGTGCTGAGGCTTCGATTTTGGTGTGTCTTTAGATCTGATGACGAAACTGGTTTGAAGAAGAATTGGAAAATAATTCATCAATCCTAGTCTAAGAGATCTTTCAAGAACTAAAAATAAACTAAAATAAGATTTATCTGAAGCTCTGATGAGGACATTAAATGCGAGTGATATAAGAATCACATGGCGTCCACATGTCAAGAAAAAATGGAAAATGCTCAACCAAACTCTAAGACTTTACGAGCAGTTAGGAGTTCAAGTCTTCTTATGCTCAATGAAACTTGTGACTAGGAGACAGGTTCTAATGAGTAAGCTCCTTTTAAGTTAGTTCCTCCTAATACGCTAGGTATTTGTTTGAATGGTAAACGTCATGTTTAGAACCCCTGTTGTTATAGTGTAGGGGATTTGCTGACACATGTTCCATGTTTTACTTTTTTTAACCAATAGGCTCAAAAGAATCGGTATCTTTTTTTTTGTTTTGTTTTTTTGACCAGCCAATAATTTTCATTTGTTATTCTGACATTCTTTACCAGAATAACAAATTAAAACTTAAAATTCAGTTATTAGCGAATATCCTTCCGAATATTTTTACTGAATTTATTTCCTGATCCTGAATACCTGGGAAGTTTCTTAGATAAGGAGGCAGTTTACAACTACCGGCAGTGTAGTTGTACTGGGCTGTCTTTGTCTGTACAGTTCTTCATGATAAATGATGTTTTCTTCGGCAGTTAGTGCACTACTTGTGCCGTTGTTTGCTTCCACTATATTTCAAGAGTTTTGTTATTATTCAAGCATATTTAATATATTTAGTTGGTAATGCAAGATAAGATATTATTTATAACTTAAATATGAGATAATATTTATACTATTGTATTATAGTTTTATATTCAAAGCGTATCATTCATTCTATCATAAGTAATTTGTTGTAGGTATGTGTCGATTTTCGATTTGTCCGGTTCTTGAAAAAAAAAAAAAAAAAAAAAATTAAATTCCAAACTGCCAAATATCAAGCACTAAAGAAATAAATGAACGCCAGAAAATAGCACTGTCGTATTATACTTTTTTCTTATTTTTTTGAGCTTTTCCTTTTCTCAAAATAAAGATTATTTTTCTTTTCATTATATGTCCATATTGGTTTTGATCCCTAATAAAAATTTAAAACAATATCTATATAAATATTAATACATCCTCCCATGTTTTAGTTCCATTTGATATTGCTATGTAACAAACGAAACCCATAATATTTGGAATATTTATCATCTTAAATAAGAATTTGTGAAATGAGATTTAAATTATTGTACATTGTCTGCATATTATCAAATTTACATATTGAATGTTCTAGGTAATAAATGTAATTCCCAGTTAACAAATTTATTTCTGGAATAATAATTCTTTTTTTTTTAATATATTTGATTTTTTTTTTTTACATATCATAGGAATTTATTTTAGCACTAGTAATTTATTTTTATGAGGGGTATTTTTATCATGTGTTGAGAATCGATTTTTGGTACCGGTACTAATAATGGAAATTAAAAATTATTAGTGCCATCACACAGTAGGGCCATTCGTGAATCTAGCGGGACAAAAGTCTGAAAGCGATCGTATCGATAATTTAATATTTTTTTTTTTCATCCAGAACAACTTGAAATGATTAAAACAATGTTATTGAAAGGTTGATAACACATTTAAAATTTTATTTGTGACTTGTCGTTTTATTAAGAAAAAAAAACTTAATAAAACCATTTATTGATTTATCGATGATTGTATAAATTGAATTTTTAAAAAATGAGTATACCTACTTTATGATAATAATGTCAATATTATGACTGGAAACACACCTTTGTAACAACTAACAATTTCTCTGAAGTTTTGTTCAGTAATAATAAATAGAATTTATAATATTTATAAATCATGACAATGTGTTATTAAACTATAAGCTGTACCACTTTAATAATTAATTTCTATCTTAAAACGAGCAGAACTCAAACACATTATATTGGTTTAAACTAAAAAGAAAATTATAATCTATAATGATTTGTCATCTTTGATCGAGATTATCACTATCATCACTATGCTGTTCACTAAGTAAGGGTACCATACTCGTATCTGCGTCTGATACAAACAAATTGAGAACACTATTACCTAAAGTCGTATTTTTCTAAGGTAGTAGTCCGTATCAGGTAATTAAAGGATAAGACGAAATAAACAAATTATTCATTATGTCGGTATTGGTTACTGTGCGAGACATTTTCCGAGGAAAATGTTCCCTGTATCTTTTTTGTCTCTTTGTGTTGGTTTTTTTTTTTTTCTTCCTGGAAATTATTAAAACTGAAACCTCCAGCGCGTAACGCTTCAGCCAATTCCAATCGCGCAACTGAGAGTACTCCGCCTGAAACACAATTTTTGGTGCTACTGATAAACGGGCAAAAACGGGCAGCCAAATACAATATATTCACTAAAATTAAATGTCCCCAAACACACAGAACTATAATTTAAGACCTACGTTCACCTACCTAAAAAGTTCCAGATTAAAACATGAACATGTTTTTTTTACTTGTAGACTTTTTAATTGACGTACCGTCTGAGTATCTAAAATGCCGTAAAATTAAAAATAAAATGTACTAATACTGAGTATTATGAATGCAATTCATCGTAAAATGTAAAAAAATAATAAAAGTTTAATTTTTAATTTTTTAAAAATTTATAAACATCTTTAACGTTTATTTGCTTTTTTGAACTCAAATACTTCGTCCACTAATTCAAAGTTAAAGAAGATGTCCTTCTAAATGTGAATTTCATTGTTGCAAAGTAGATATTAAAATTATTTTACAATTTTACAAATTCGTTGGTTGGATTTGTTTACATTAGCTTATACTTAAAAATTACTAGTTTATCTCGCCTAGATGCCTAACACGGCGCATGGTCTGTGTTTTACCCGCATGACTTTAGTGTGTTGCAAAACAGAAGCATCGAGTCGCCCACTTAGGTCTTTGTGTAAAGACTGTAAGTAGAAAATATTTAATAATAAATAAATATTAAATAAATAAATTTATAATGAATTAAATATTACTTTGAAATAAGTATAGAAAGACGTCTTACCCTAATTTCAATTTATTTTTAGATTTAACCTTAATTTTAATTTAAGTAATGCGTCAAATTATGATTTCGATAAGTTCCGGCCAGATTTTAAAATATGTTACAATTAATGGTTAACATTATGAACTGAAAAATATGCGATCTACAAGCCTCGTTCGGCATCAGATTTTAGTTTGTTTAGATCGATTGCTCATCTATTGCTCGGATCTTTGATAACCACTAATACTTAACAATTGAATGTAAAGAGTTCGTTGTCTCTAAATCAAAGGAGAGGTACTAGCATCAAATCCGATCACTAGCACAAATATGCTGTGGATATAATTGAAAAAAAAAGAACCTTACTTAAAAGAGTAATATTCGTAATATTCAATAATGTTTTAAATATTTAATCCTCAATAAAGATGTAGCAGAAGTACCTTATTTCCTCGTTTTATTAGATTTATTAAAACAGTATATAATTTTTTAAAATTTACCTTGTAATATAATTGAATTACGTTCTAAAAAATGAAGCAATAATAAATGAATGACTAACAATAAATAGTAAAACGCTGTTGTTTTAGTGAAGTCTTATAAATGCGTGTAAAAGTTTAAATTTAGGAAATACTTAATTCTAGTAATGTTTATACACAAGATAGGATCGGTAATATTAAATATTGTATTTTCTTCTTCTTATTTTTTTTTTTTTACTTTTTTCATCAACTCTGATATACTTTTTGTAGTTGCAGGTTGTTTAAATTATTTTTAAACTAATAAAAATTGTATTGCTATATTTGGTTATTAATTGAAGCCTGTAATGGTTAGTATCTAACAGAGAATTTACGATAATTATTTTTATTTCTATTCTATATGCTTAATTTTCTTCTCCTAATGATTATTAAAAAACATTAATAATAAAATAAAAGGTAATAAAAATAAGTAATAATTATAATGAAGTTTTAAAATACGTATTATGGTATCTAAATTAAAAAATCTAAATCTGAATTAAAAATGTATATATATATATACATATGTTATGTGGATATATTTTCTTGAATGTTACTATTAGATGGTAAATAATGTGCTTCAGGTTCAATCAATAAAATAACAACTAATTTTGGCGACGTTTCGAGACTACATTTTACTTATTCATGCCTTCTGTGAAAAAACAGATTACAATAAAATGATATGGGTTTCACAGGCTATTTAAAAAATACAGTTAGCACAATATAAATATTTAAAAAAAATTGCTTTAGAATATATACTATCTATATATAAATATATAGAAACGTCGCAAAAATAAGTTAATATTGAACCTTTTTAATTATATAACTCTTATGTTTTGTTTTACTTAAATCAAACTGAAGATAGCAGAATGTTTGAATTTTATTTGAAGGAAACAAGTTACCAAGAACAGAAATGTACTGTCAAAAATGTAATTTTTATAATAAACACGCTAGAATTTATTTTTACTTCAAAAATGTTTTCGCCATTGTTGGTGTTATACTGGCTGGCTAAAAATGAAAAGTGGAACTGGGAAGCAGCGACAAATGTCCGCAATTTGTTTACTCTCTACCTTAATACAAGACTGTTGGGAAAACCAATTTTCCGTAATAGTCGTGTAAAAAACACGATTCGTATTCTTTATATCATGAAACATATATTGATTCTCAACGTTTCCAACAAGTATTTCTCATAGTTCATATTATTTACATTATAAGTTTATTCTCTTTTATTAATTTTGTATGGAGTAAAAACCGTCATTTTGTTCTCTCAAAAGCTCTGAACTATACGGATTTTTAGTCATACGTTTTAGTTATACCATATTTTAGGTTAATTTACTATTTAATTATTTAGATAAGTCTCACTTTTTTAACGAGTATTTTTTCATTGGTAAAAAATTATTTACTGCTGACATTATAATTTTAGTATTTAAGCATATATATATATATAAAGATATATATATATATATATATATATATATATATATATATATATATATATATAAAGATATATTATTGAGGATTTTCAGAAATAACCACAAATTGTTTCTCTGAAAGTACAAAGTTTTATTTTAATTAACAACTATTACAATAATTATCGTTAACTATGACAATTACCCTTTTATCTAACCTAAAGTACAAAAAAACGACATTTAATGTATCTTAATATCGGCTCCCCAATATATTTTCGTTATAATAAATTTCACACAAATAACTTGCACATCATCTGTTCCTAGTTCAACGTCATGATGAATTAATTAATTAATTAATGAAATGTCATTTGTACTTTCATTACATCTCCCCCTTAAGAGAGAAAATTCTAAATAATATATCTATATAATGAACCTACAAGTTATCTAGTTCTTCTACTTCATCTTCTGATGTAACAGCTTGTAATTTTGTTATGTGGAATAAAGTTGATTCTGTTTTTCTGTAGCCAGTGTCAATCCTATAAATGGAGTTTGATATTTTCTCTACTACCTTGAAAGGGCCTATTACTAATTCGTCTATTTTTTTCCTATTTAGTTTATTTCCATTTTCTACATATACACTGTCCCCTATCTCTAACTTTTCATTTTTCTATTTCTTTCAAATATTTTCGTGTTGTACTTATGGGATTTTATTGTATTCTCTAATGCTAATATTCTATTAACAATCCTCTTGTCTTCTTTTTGTATTGTTTTAATTTCATTTGGTAGAATACTAACATTTGTGCCATCCTTGGTTTTTAAAAGTTTCCAAAAAATTTGTCTTTCCATTTAGAATTTACTATCAGTTTTATGAACATGGAGCTATACCAATCCAAACAAGATTTTTCCAAAAACAACCTCAATATTTCTATTTTTGTTTCATCTTTTGTAATATTAAAGCGCTCACACTCTTTTTCAAAATTCTCTATTCATTGCATTGCATTAGTATTCTTGCTTGTGAATTTTTCAATAATAAATTTCTCTGAAACATTTTTTAGGTTATGTTGATTTTCTCTCTTTGTCGTTGATTCTATTAATTTTTCCAAAATATGTTCCAAATTGTCATCTTTATCTCTTGGTTGTTTTGTGTCCATTTCTTCCACGTATTGATCCACAAAATTGCATATTATCTTCCTCATCGATGTATGTTTTCTTTTGATTTTCATCCAATTTTATCCATATTTTTTTACTTTGATGCGTTTTCTTTATGCTATTTTTTATTTTTGATAAAGTGTTCATTTTGGTAATATATGTATGATGACTCACCGACTTCAGCTCATCAGGTAAAATATAACATTTTCCTTCTTCTGTAAATATTGAAGTTATAGCCAACACATTTGCTTTGCCATCATTTGAGGCTATCATCATAAACTCAAATTGCAGCCGGCCCATCTTCTTTTAGTTAACAAAAATGTCCTCTTATAAGACATATTATTGAGGATTTTCAGAAATAACCACAAATTGTTTCTCTGAAAGTACAAAGTTTTAATTTAATTTACAACTATTACAATAATTATCGTTAACTATGACAATTTCCCTTTTATCATACCTGAAATTACAAAGAAACGACATTTAATGTTTATAAATATTGGCTCCTCACTATATTTTCGTTATAATAAATTTCACACATAACTTGCACATCATCTGTTCCTAGTTCAGCGTCATGATGATTTAATTAATTAATTAATGAAATGTCATTTGTACCTTCATTACATCTCCCCCCTAAGAGAGAAAATTCTAAATAATATATCTATATAATGTACCTATAAGTTATCTAGTTCATGTATATATATGTATATATATATATATATATATATATATATATATATATATATATATATATATATATATATATATATATATATATATATATATATATATATATATGTATATATATAGTATTTAAGCAAGTATTTAATTTGTCCTAAAAGGGGGCTCTGAAAAAAATGAAGAATTAATATTGGTAATATCCTACGCAATTATTGTTAATTTTTTACATGAGTTCTCAGAGTTCTTCAGTTCTCGTCTGAAATTCGCAATAAAAGAAAAAAAATACTTTGTAATTAAGAAAAAATTGATAAAATCGCTTTAAAAAATGTATGATTAACTACAGTAAATTTTGCTATAGTTTAAAAAAATAAATTAGATCTAATAACGAAGCTATTGTTAGCTGAAATCAGAAATGTAACTCCAGATCAAAACTAACGTACATATATATATATATATATATATATATATATATATATATATATATATATATATATATATTTATATATATATTTATTTATTTATTTATTTAGTGCTTATAATACTTTTTGAAGATGTGGAGGAGGAAAATCTTGCATAAGGCGACCATCTGATGTCCTGACAACAGCAGAATAAATGTTCTACTGTTTCCACTGCGTCTGTGCAACCGATTGACCAATGCAAATTGTGCGTTATCAAGTTTCAGGTAGGCCCTGAAACACCCATGCCCAGTAATCAATTCATTGATGTAATGGTCAACTTCCCCATGTTTCCGGGCTATCCATGTTGCAATATCTGGCATCAAACGGGGGGTCTATCTTCCAAAAGAGATGTATCCCAGCGTCATAGACATATTTGTGTTTGTGAACCAATAAGCAGCCAGATCCACTCGTATTCGGTGGTAGATCCGGTCAAGTTCATCAGACAGAGATAGTAATTAGACGAAGAATTCCCGGTTAGTAATGCATCTAAATGAAAATAATGATAAATTTAACTAGGACTCAGGAGTGATGTCAGGTAGAAAATTAAATATATATACACAAATTTATATATATATATATATATATATATATATATATATATATATATATATATATGTATATATATATGTATGTATATATATATATATATATATATATATATATATATATATATATATATATATATATATATATATATATATATATATATATATATGTATATTTTATAATTTAAAATGTATAAAATATATAAATTAAAGGAACTTGTTGATAAATTATTAGAATAACTTTAAAGCAACCAATCATTGATATCACTTTAACAAGAGTTCTATATTAATAGATAATCTATAAAAGTAATTAGAAATAGGAAAAAGACTATTTAGTCACTTCGATGGATTATCGGGAATCGAGTGGGAAACAAGTCGGAAGACTGGTGGATTCGAGTGGGAACGGATCTTGTCATTGAGGTATACATATCAGGAAATAGACAAATGTTCAATATTTATGAATCATTATAATTTAAAATAAACAAAATTTCGTTTTTAAAGTTTTTATTTGTTTGTTTTTAGCACACTTTAAAAAATTGTCCAGCCTTAAAGTAGGATATAGGTTTCTCTATTTACTAGAGAAACTACGTCTCGTCGTCTTTCATTACGGCGGAATTGTGAAATTTAAATGGCTTCTATCTTTTCTCAGTCGTTTTTATCCGTCTGTTGTTAACGATGTTAGTAAAAATTTTATTCGGGTTGTAACAATTCGGTTTTACTAGTGTATTTGATAGGTATGTTCAATATTTATGAATCATTATAATTTAAAATAAACCTTTTAAAACAATCTAAATTTCGTTTTAAAGTTTTTATTTGTTTGTTTTTAGCACACTTTTAAAAATTGTCCAGCCTTAAAGTAGGATATAGGTTTCTCTATTTACTAGAGAAACTACGTCGCCTTTATTCACAATACATAACCAGTCAGTTCTTTTTGCTGCAACAGGTTAAAATTCTCTCTTTCTTGGTTTATATGAGCATGCATTTTATTGCATTTTAATTGTATTGATTCTTGTATGCTATCATGCGTTTCTCAACTGATTTAACTTTTTATCAGTATTGATTATAGATAAACCATGAATATCATCAAAATTTGGAATTGTCTAAGAGTTAATTATTAAATTTCCAAAAGTGTCGATCTTTCAAAATTTCTCAAGAAGTTTAGTCACTCCCCTAATAAGCTGTTAATCCTAATTATTTATAATTTTAATCTTTCTTCCTAATGATGTTTGTTAAATTTATATACATATTTATTCCGTTGTACCCAGCGTCTGTGATAAAAATGTCCTTGTAAAAGTGAGTAATTTTATTATTTAATAAATCAATTTTATTGTATAGTAAAAACTTTATTAGTTTCTTAAATAGGCTTTAAGTACAATTAAGTAATTCAATTTATAATAAAAACAAACACGTTGCTACTTATATAGCTTTTAGAGTTTATAGTGTATTTATATAAAAAAATTATTTATTTTTTATGGATTTAGCAACTACTGAAGAAGGGAAAACAATTACTTGAATTACGGAGTTATGAATGAAAATGGAATTGGATATAAATAAATTTTATCGTCTACTTTATAGGAAGTAATGCTTCTCTTGCCGTACCGGAACAAGCCTACCTGCTTAGAACTGTGATTCCAATATTCGTTTAATTTTTCTCACGTCCGCTCTCTCTCAAACCCATCGAAGATGACGAAAAGCTCTTGCTGGAGTATCTTAAATGGATCTACATCCTTGACACAGATCGATTTTTTGAAGCAATCGATATCAAGTCACTAATGTCGATTTCATTGTCTTTATATTGTTTGACAATATAGTTATAAACGTTTTCAGTATCTCACTTTTGTGTGTGTTCCTGTAAAATTAAGATAGAAAATATATATTGAATACTCATTTAAAAAAAAAAAAATATATCGCTAGATATTTTAATTGCAAGTTGATTGTAATTAACCTAGGATTTAATTAGTTTCTATGCCCTGTGGATAGAAGTTCGAGTCTCTGCTTTTGAAAAATTATAAAAACTTAATTTTTTTTTTTTTTTACGTTAAAAGTGGTCTAGGCTTTTAAAAATTAGTATTCGGTTAGCAAGGGGTCTAAAAGAATGATTGATGAGGTATCTTGTAACCTATGAATACCTCTTGAGATCAAAGGTAAAACATGTGGCCGAGTATTCACGTGTAACCAAATAGGGTCTTTTCGGTTTACCAAAGTTGGCTTCATTAACGCTAATTTCGATTGCATAGCATCAATTTGAGAACTGTTGTGATTAGCCCGAATGAAACCCAAACAGTAACCATTAGTCTCTTTTGATGAGTTAAAGGCTTTGGAAAATAGCATACATACTGCCTCTTCAGTGTCTAAAACGTTTAGAATTGTCGTATAGAATTCAATTTTTATTACAATTGACTATTCTAAGTAATAATGGTTTATTTCAGTTTGGAGAAAAATATTTAACTTTATAACAGTGATTTAGTTAATGTTTTAGGGTGCTGAGTTTCGAACTTTTTTTTTTTTACATTTCCTTGAGGTGTACTAGGACCTTTTCTCCATGTTATCGCACAGACGTTCTGGGGGTTTCATCTAAAAAAGGTCTCAGAACATCTCTATCAAAGGACAGAGCCCTTTCACTACCTTCCTTTCCTTTAAGGACTTCTTTCAGTAAATATTTTAGGGTGTTAAGGTCCGGTTCCAACCAACTTGAAAAGAATTTGACGTCTTAGTGCAAAATGTAAGATATCATTAAGCATAGAAATGCTGCAGAGGTTCAGACATTTTTTTGTTTAGAAAAGGAATAATTAATTAAGATATCTATTCAGATCAATGATCTATCGAACTTTAACAGCTTATTATGTAGAGAAGTGATTTAATAAAAACAGTATATTCTCCAATAATTTCTAGACAAACCAATATTAAGAATAATGGTTCTGAGGACAAACGGAGAAAAATAAGAAAAAAATGTAGTATTTTGTTAATTTAAATTATTTTTCTTTTAATCTTTTTCCCATAAATTATACGTGAAGTCTGTCTTTTTAGTGGATTTCCTAGAATTTATTTTATCTTATTTTATTCTCATCTCATTTTATTTAATTATTTATTTTGATAATTATTATGACTAGTGTTGTGTCGGTATCAAAGTTATTCGGTTCTCGATCCCGGTACCTCGATTTAAAAATAAATTGCTAATATAAAGTATAATCCATATAACAAATAAAATACAAATTAAATCTATTTAAAAAAATAAAAATAATCTTCATTCTTTTTCAACAAAAATCTTTCAAGTATAACCAAGTAGGGCTGTAATCTTTCTATTTTTTTTTTCACCTGTGCTTTAGTTTTAGTTTATCATTGTAATCCTTTTTCTTATTTTTCCAATAGCTAATACATATCTTCGATAATTTTACGCTTCAATTAAGTAGCAAAGTTTAATTTTTAAAGAAAATTGTTTTGAATACTGTGCCAAGCAGTGTTAATTTGCTCTATGAAAAACTGTTCTGTTATTTAACATTAAATATGCTCTCATATAACATATCCTTATATTCAGTAGGGGGAAGAATAAATATGTAATATTACATGATTATGTATCACAAAACATGCTAATCGGTTTCCAGGAATCGAGTTTATACCATCGTCGATTCATTTATGAAGAATCTGTTTAATCGAGATTCGACGCATTTCAAATAATGATAAAGAAAAATACATTACTATAATTATCTACTCCTTTAGAAATCTGATCAAAATAATTCTAAATAGTCTTTTGTTACCTTTATGTCCCAACTCGTGGATACACGAGGAAGGTTCCAGGATTTTGACAAAGCGAACATACTCCCACGGATCGTTAATTACTGTTCATGTAGGTGTAATTAATTATTAGTAGCGATGAATCGTATCGTATACGAACAGGGATTTCAAAGACAGCCATGATACTTCTCTGAACGGCCCTTCTCTAGTATGTATATGTACAGTATTCAAACTGATGTGAAACGAAAACTGGAACTGGTTCCAATAGTGAAACGGAACGTAAAATCTCATTACACTTTCAAGTCGGAACGGCCCTTCACTGTTCATACCCACTCAATTCCACTAGTCTGCCTTGCTTGTTTCTTGCTTTTTATTTGATTCCCGATAACCCTCCGAGGCGTCTGGAAATAAAATAAGACCTATTAGACATACGGAGTTGAACTTTAGGGCTCCACTTAACTTCGAATTCGTCGCGTTTCTAATATTTAAAATCTAAAATCCTCAATGCTCCTTATTTATATTGATCTTAATGTTCCAGATGTTGCTAATTTGGCCTATACCAGGTACTTATCTTTTCATAGTTAACTCCATTCTATATTATCTATTCATAGTAAACCTAATAAAATTCATTAGTCCCCTAACTTGCCACTAGTTGCCCAATAATCTTCCGAGGCTTTTAAAAAGATGACCAAGAGGCGTTCCAATGTACATTTTTTTAATTGCAACTAACGAGTAGTTCTTCAAAAGTTAAAGAAATACCATTATAATCAAATTAACTTATCTTATATCTTAATACGGTAGTACATATCAATAACATAAAATAAAAAAAAATGAAAATTATCTTTGTTTTTCCATTGAGTCAGATCTCGTCCTAGCTTCCTTCAGCAGAAATTGTCATGTGTCTTTATTCGGTGCTGCTGCCATCCAATACCTTTTAATCCAAATTTTTTACACAAGCTAAAAATGATTGTTAACGACACCGTGTGATTCTACCTACAACTACTACTTAAATTAATGTGTCTAAGTTGTATCTTAGGATTTTTTTTTTTTGAATTTTATTATTATAGAGTGTTTTTTAATTATATTTTTGTAAAGAAAGCAATGATGCAGATCATAATAATCCACTAATTTTATTTACTGCAGTTTTCCGACAAACCAATTGAACACACAAAATCTAGTATTACTTAAGTAAGTTTCTTAATTTTTTTATCTCAATTTATTAATGACTTCAAGTAACCTTTGTGAATTATTGCATAAAACTATGCGTTTGGGATAATAATGTTCACCGTACTGTTAGAATACGCAGAAAATAAAATGGCCTGTTCTCTGAACACAGAAGAGGGACACTCTTAATGAATATTTATGTTACACTTGCTCTGGAAGTTAATGAATTAGCTTAAAAATAGACTTTATATTTTGTAAAGTTGTTAGTTTTCTTATGCTTATTATGGATTATTTGTTAATTTTATGTACACATACACATACAGTATCTTTATTATTGCAATTTTAATTATTTATTTTTTAATTTTATTTTTATATTAAATAAATAAGATGCAGCCTCACTGAATTCAAATATACAATATGTACGATGAATATTAAAAGAAACGGCCTCCTACTAAACAAGGAATAAAATTAAATGTAATAATTGATAAAGTGATAATAAATTGAAAAAGTTATTATAATAAAGTGATAACTGCTAGATGTAATAAACGATAAATTAGAAACTAAACAAAAAATGAAATTGAATGCAATAAATAAATGATTATATTAAGATAATTGTAGAAACAAATAAACTAAAATTAGGAAAGAAAAAAATAAACCCTAAAATATATATATATATATATATATATATATAAATATATATATATATATATATATTTTTTTTTTTTTTTTTTTTTGAAAGAAAAGATTTGACCCCAGTTGGGATTCGAACCCAAGTCTCCACCTCTCTAGCGTGGCGCCTTATCCACTAGGCCACCGGGCTCGTATCCGAACCAGGGAAATCTTTTCTCTTCACTGATCTATACCCCCGGGCACTCGCAATTGCGATGTATGAATGTTCAAATTGAACATTACTTTAATTAGATCTATTGATAGCTGTCATATATATATAAATATGAAGTGGTTCTTGTTTAATAAATATTTTTTAAATATATTTTTTATTTTTGACAAGCATCCCGAAGAACGAGCCCGGTGGCCTAGTAAACTAAGCTTTTTCGAATCAAGGGGTCAAATCTTATTCTCTTCAAAAATAAAAAAATCAAAAAAATTTAGTTGTTGTACATAATGTATATAGTTGTAAATATCAATAAACAGGTACAGAAAAAATATTTTGTCTTAAATGAATATTAAGTTATAATTGCTTAAGAGACATAAAATGTAAATCTAAGTCGTTCACAAAAAATAAATATTGGAATCTTTTACCCACATTCTGCTTCCAGTATTCCCTTTGTTGAGGTATTTTTCTATCCCCGACTAGCCTAAATAGGTTTGGGTTGGTTGAGCAAACGATACTTTAGTTAAAAGATAAGAGGCTGTGGTATATATTGTTGGCTCTATATGAAAACCCTCTTAAATCTTTCTATTTCAGGTCTTTTTGAGGGTTCGTGCTTCTCTTGTGAAGAAATAGATTAAGGAACTTAATGTCAACATAGCTGACTAATACAAGCGCAATCCATTGTAAATTTCTATAAGTCTATACAGTATTTATATTTGTTTAGGGCTTAGCATAAAATTCTAAACAGCCTCCTTTAAATTTTAATTATACTGAAATAATAAAGGAACAAAAAAAAAAAAAAAAAATTCCCTATGAAGCTTGTAGTTTACCTAAAATATTATCTAGAACATACATATGTGTGATTCATAAACCTAAATTTTCTTGTTAAAATATCCTAAAATTTTAGGGTTCGGTAATTTTTCAGCTGTCTCTGATATCTATCAAATGTATAGCTATCCATGAACTTTATTTTCCTTTCCAAAATGTAAATTAAAAAAAGAAAAACTATTACATCCTAGCATTTACGAGCTCCATGACATCAACTGCCCTTAAGAGTCCTTAAAACATACTAAAAAAGTGTAAATGAATGCGCGTTTGCGAACTTCTATCTATAAATCGACTGGACTGGAGAGTGCTGGCCAAATTAAATAAGTTGTAACTGATTAGAATTCTTACATAGATGAGCAATTATTGAGCAGAATCCATGTAGGTGGAGCAATTGAAATCATAAAGGTAATAAAAAATAAGATAAATTTTAAGATAAAGGAAAGTATTGTTGAAAATGTACTTAAATGCCATTGTCATGGCATTGTGTCATTTTCATGAACTACGTAGGAGCTATGATAAGTAGAAAATGAGAAAATGGGTCAGGAGTTTTATCAAAAGCTAGGTCGCTTTATTGAAATTTAGAACGAGCATAATTTTCTAGTTCAATACGAAAATGAAATCATCTAAAAAAAAAATAGTTTTTTTGGAAAAGAAGTCTAATTACAAACGAGCATGGCAATGAGGAACAATAAAATTAATAACCTATTTTTATGCGTTCCTTAGCGGTTTTCGAGTAGTGGATGTATAGAAACCGTCGTTTAAGCTAATTGTATATGTAATTCAGGGCTACCACTACACAACACACCTGTCGAACCGCACGAAAAATCCTATTTTTCCTATAGTAAAATCTAGTTTATTCTTGCTATGACGATGAAACAAAATACTACTTACAAGAAAAAAATACATTCAAAGAATTCACTAATTGTTGAATTAAAAACAAAATAAACAATGTTAAACACTCTCAAGATATTCCTGAATAAGAATGTTCCGTTTTTAGCTGGTACGATTAACTAGGAGAAAAAATAAACTTGAAATATGAAACTTATCATATTTAGTTTGCTTGAAAAACTAATAATTTTTTTAGAATTTAATTAACCTAAACCAAAATCTATGGAGCGACTGTATTTTTCCTTTAATTCGCAATCAAAACTGAAAATCTTGGTGCCAGAATCATGTCGATATCATTTTTTAAACTCGAGATAAAAAATAAATTAGTTTAATGCTATTTTATTTTTTTTTCTCGGCTTCTAGGGCCCATTGGTCGGAACGGCAAAATACATGTCTAATATTTTTTGACCAGGAACCTCCAAAAAAATTGCCAACAAGATCCGTGAGAGACTGAGTGTGTCCTCCCCTTGTTAGATCCATTCCATGACAACGAAAATCGATCTAAAATTAGAAAAATATACAAGTAATCGTAGTTTTTAATTTTTTTTTTTTTTTTTAGTGGTTTAGGTAGGACAGGACTCAGCAGTAACAATCAAATATTTTATTGAAGGAGATTTAATTTTTATTTATTTTAATGGCATAACTCCAATTAATCATTAATTGTCTTCAACATGTTTCAGAGTACATTGCTCCATCTTCAGGATCTACAACTCAAATTATCTCTGTTTACAATACTATCCATTATACAGTCCAATCTCAT
Organism: Euschistus heros; assembly: GCA_003667255.2. Taxonomy (NCBI): domain Eukaryota; kingdom Metazoa; phylum Arthropoda; class Insecta; order Hemiptera; family Pentatomidae; genus Euschistus; species Euschistus heros. The sequence goes on along the minus strand of RCWM02000451.1, from coordinate 92,515 downwards.
TTAAATATGCTTAAATTTCTACTTACAACTGTGATTTCTTTCACATAGTCATTCGTGCATGTCCTTACTGACCCTCAACTAAGCAATTAGTTATGCAAACTTAATAAATAGATTAAAAATATAATTAAACCAAATATCCATAAATATAAATAGTAATTAAAAATAAAAATGTAAATATGGGTAAAAATGCAGTAATAGAATAAAAATAGAATGTTTGTGTAAGCACCAAATTAAATGGTCATGTAAATGAATTAAACAAACAATAACAAAGAGTGAACATTGCTCAGTTGGGGGTCAGTAAGGACATGCACAAATGACTATGTGAAAGAAATCACAGTTGTAAGTAGAAATTTAAGCCTAATTAAATGAGATTGGATTGCATAATAGATGGAATTATAAATGGATATAATTTGAGTTGTAGATCCTGAAGATGGAGCAATGTACTCCGAAACATGTCGAAGATAATTAAAGATTAATAGGAGTTATGCCTTTAAAAGAAATCGAAATCAACAATAACATAAAAATTAAAATGTAAACTATGAGTTTTGCATTTACTGGAAATAGTCCCAAGTTTACGAATCATTCACCTATCCCAGAAAAATGAAAAAAAAAACCTAGAGAATTTCAATTTACAATATAATGAACACCTACTAATGGAACAGTCGACTAATTACTGAAACTGGATTCAGGTGAGCGAACCCGAACCCATTATCCCCTACGCAACCGAATACATTGATTATCATTCCTGAACAAACGGTAGCTAGGGCAATAATCAAGTTAAATGTCCAGTTGTTCTGTTTGATGTTATTCTGTTAAAACTGGGACCGAAGTTGTGAGTGTTATTAGTAAGCAAACACCAACTCCAATGATGGGCTACCAAGAAAATAAAGAAACACCTAAATTCTCAGTAATAGAGGAAAAAGCGGATTTGTAGATCGAAAGTATCCTTTGTGAAAGAGGTTCAGAGTAAATTCTACAGAAGCCTGTTAACATTGGATATCCTTATTTATATATTTTATTTTTAATAAATACGTACATAAAGATAAATCTCGGATAGCAGCTAAATATAATTTTTTTTTTAATAATAAGTTATAATATTATCAATCTCTTAATGTTTTAATACGAAACCGAAATCCAACTCGCGCTTCACAGACTAGCAATATATCCTTTTAATTTCAAAATGTAAAAAGATAGTTAATTTTTTTTTTCATATCCATTTATTGAAATTTCCAACTATACAAAATATGTACATTAAGTAAATACCATATAATAACATGTTAAAACTTGAAAGGAACTACTCATCAGTAGCAATTCAATAAAAAGTCTACACTAGAAAATTTCTAGACCATGTTCATTTCAGACACCTCGGAGGATTATCGAGAATGGAGTGGTAAGTAAGTTGTAAGACTAGTGGATTTGAGTAGTTATGGAGCTTACTATGAAAGGATAGATATCTTGTTTAGGGCAATGCAGCGACATATGGAATATTAAGATCATTATGAATAAGTTTATTGGTGACAAAGTAAGGCGCATTATGGATTTTCGATTGTAAGGATTGAATACAAAATGGATGGTTTAGTGGAGACACAAAGCTCAACTCCATATGTCAAAATATATCTAATCATAGTATATGATTCTCGTTATTAACTGGGAGCTTTGAACGTTTGTCTAGTAAATGTTGGCAGTTTCTTGTTTTAGTTTAGTATTTGGTTTGATTAAAAATAAATTTTGTTACCAGATTATTTCTCTCTTTACCTTATGTACTTCATCAATTCGCCCTTCCGTCCGCAAACTCAATTTCGCCCTGACTGGGAAAGGCAGTTGATTACAACTACACATATCCATGACCTATTGTTCAGTCAGGAAGGAATACTTTTTATGTTTTCATATTTTTTTGGTCTGGATATAAATGAGGGTTATATCCCTTCCAGTTCACTGTAAGTCGTTAATATTACCCTATTTAACTAGAAATGTATTTACGTGTAGGCTGAAGAGGAAGCAGCAGGGAAGTTACCACGCTTGGATTGCTTCCCGATGTATTACGTGGTGCGCTGTGCATCTGATGAGCTCGTCAAAGGGATCTGGTGCACCTCCTTCATCATAGCATCATTCCAATCCGTGTTGTATCCAACCCGCTATTATATGCTACACCCAACCCGCTCTTTAACTAAGCCGGGGTTAATAGAGTCGATATGGGGCTAATAGTCGTTAGGGGCTCATCAGTGAAGGCGTATCAATGAGGGTGATTTATGAGGCGATGGCAGGTTAAGCTCATCAACCAACCTGTCGTCACTTTATCAGCAGCTCCTTGACAAATTTTCTTCTTCCTTAACAATTCAGTCTTTCAATTAATATCGAAACCTTCTTCCTTTGATATTTTTTCTTTTCATCATATTTTCATTTTTTTTATAGCTTTAGAACTTTCATTAGCTAAATGCAGAAGGTGGCAAAAATGCAGGAAAAGCTTTAGGCCGTTAAAAAAAAACAACGTTAGATCCTTGCAGATATGATGACTTTTGTTTTAATTATTGAAAAGACACTCTCTATTCCCTTTTAATCCTTTTCACAGGACACTCAATTTACTAGCTAAAGATCTAACGATTCCGCCATTGTTATCATTTTGAAAATTGTTTATATATATATTTTTTAAATATTCTCTTTACTCTGATAGCCGAGCGAGTAAGAGCGAGGGTCTCAGCGCGCTCAGTACTGAAGGACGTGTGATCGAATCCTGGGCCGGTTAAAATTTATTTCGTAGCGATCCCACTAATAAATCTTGACCTTCTCACCCTGAATAGAATAGGTTGGTATCTGTAGGATAACCCGTCCTTACTGTCTTAGTTGGAGTATTTAAGGACGTTATGCCTAAATAAACAAACAACAAGTTGATATTACATGCAAACACCAACAATCACAACGTTGTGCTGGAATTTCACAACACTAATCACATTAACATTTGATTACGCTGATTATTAATATTTTTATAATAATTAATAATAATATATTTATTTATTTATTTACATTTTGGTGCCATGTACCACCACATTTGGTTAGAGGCACCATACTCAGGTTCAGAACTATAATTCCTTGTACAGGTTTGTTTCTTTTAAAAATTGAATAATGTTTTTGTGGAGATACGAGTTGTTTCCTAGTAGTGTTGCAATGTCTTGATTCGTCAGGCCGTTATCTTCTCTTTGCTTGTTGTATTTTTGGCATTCAATAAGAATGTGTTCTATAGTCAGATTTACCTGACATTCGTTGCATTTTGGGGGTTGTTTGTCTTCCAATAAGTAACTGTGGGTTAATTTTGAGTGTCCAATTCTTAGTCTTGTAAAGATGACTTGTTCTTTTCTTGGTCCTGGTTCCTCTTTCCATGGTCCTGGAATTAGTCTTTTTTTTTTTTAGTTTGTTGTTGCTGTCGGTTCCAAGCCATCTTTCATGCCAAACTATATTGATCTGACGTTTTAAGAATAATTTTAGATCTGTTATAGGGATAGGGATTGAGGGTTGATATCCTGCCAGCAAAAATAATGCTGGTAGGCCCGACTATTTCTGCAATCTTTTGGACATACTCGAGTTGCGGAACCCCACTAATTGAATTAAAAACTATACCCTGTTCCTTACTTGGATATCGAACTTCCAACGGTTTCGAAGTGACAGCAGCAAAGCTTTTACCTTTAGTAAGTATTCTTGTTGAAGAATTCATCATATTTTCGAGAAAGGAGTTACTTCTTAAGAAAGTTACTTCTATCAACTTTAGATAATATTTTTTAGCTCACTGATCCAATAATAATATATAATTATTAATTATAATATTAATATTTATCAACATTAGACTCTTGTGTGACCTTAAAGCGGGAATGTAATATTAGAAATATTATTATATTAATAATATTATTTTATTTTATTGATGAATAGCAATGAAAAATTGTTACGAGAGTGAACGTTCAGACGGTTAAAAAAAACACTTACCATGTACCTATCAATAATATATATATTTTTTTTTTAAACTTTTATTGATATATATGTACAATCTGTCTCAGTTAAAGGCAATAAGTAACAGTGATAAAGAGAATTAATTCGTACCATATATACAAGTTCTAATACATACACAATTAATAATAATAAGAGATAAAACAAAACAAATAGTCATAATACAAAAAAAAAATAATAAAAATAAAAATAATAGTTACATAAATAAGTATTAGTTCCCAGAAATACTTTTGCATATTTTCTACAAAAAAAAAACAAACAAAAAACAAAAAAAAACGATGTAGTCCAGTAATTATTTGTTTGGGACCAGTTAATTGAAGAGTTATAAAACTATTTGGTCGAAATTGAGGATAATTAGTTTGTCGGAGCCAACGATACTCCAGATCTAACGACTTTTGAGGCCATTGGATATTCCACCATTGTTGTTTTTTTGAAAATGTATTACATCTTTTCGTTAAAAACACTTTCTTTCCGTTTATTTTTTTGTATTTTGGCTGTTTTCGTTTTATTAGTCGGGGGTTGGAGGTTTACTATAAATCATATAGAAACTTTTTACTAGTTGCACTAGTTGGGGGTTTGGGGATGGATGGCCCCTGCATTATGCTCAAAGCCACTGATGGATACTAGTTTCAGATACTAGTTAAAACTTTTATACTTAATAGTAACCGTTACAACAAGTAGATTTATAGTTTCTGTCCTATTTAATTCATCTTTCGCATTCGTTTCCTTTATCTCGACAACTCTCTCCCCGATTTCATCACAAAGCAATAGTCTTATCACTCATATCTCCTTGTTGCTATTGGAATTGTATAACATTTGGTGTTAAGATTTACAGAATTCGAGACTTAACTGTTGACTGAAATTTGTTTTGAAAATTCTCTCTACCGCCTTAACTGACTTAGGTAGTTGAAAGTAAATATAAAAATAATTTAACATATTATATTATTTATTTACTTTAGTATGTTTTGTAATTTATTAGAATACTGAGATCTGAAAGGGTGTTTGAAAAAAAGTGCATTTTAGAAACTGAATCAACATTGCTTACTATATTGAAGTGCAGTTATTTTTTATACTATTTTATTTATATAAACAACATTTTTGTAAAATGCGTTTGTCCTATAAAGTAATAACTATTGGTATGGAAAAAACAATTATTTAGAATTTCGTCCGTAGGTTTATTTAATTTTTTTTTATATAAAAATAAAAAAAATGGGAGAACTTCTTAGAAGTAAATAAGATTAAAAATATTTACTGAGGGCATCCGCTTGAAGGTTACTATAACAAACTCCCTCGTGAACTGTGAGTCAATTTGTACGGCTGTATGCAAATTAGGTGGGATTAACATACTAATTAACTCGAAGTTAATTAGGATGACCTAAAATAAGGTGAGGCAGCTTTCAGGAGGGGCTTGTTACAATTTTTTTTTTATTTCAGATCGTTGAGCTGGCCGGTAAACTCCTGAGTGAATTCCGCAACAGTATTAAATTATACAGGAAAATTCGAAGGGTTCTCTTTCCTCTGGATTTGTTCATAACTCTATGGTTGCTTGGATTTCAAATATCATATTTAGTGAGATTTAGGTCGGGATACCTTCATATTTATATACTGTATGTCATTGATGCCATAAGTAATATGTGAATTATTAAAGCTATACTTTGATCACTGCTAGTTCAATAAAATTTTGACAACGAAACATAGCAATAATATGTTGGTAACTGTGAAGTTTGAAAATTCAACATAAGAGGTTACAAATATACCGTCTTATATAGAGCTTGAAATTTATAATTAAATTATATTTTTAAAAAATGTAATAGATGGTGGGACAAGTGTAGTGTGAAAATCGACCGATTTGTAGTTAGTACTATTTCGCAATATATTTAACAATGGCAAAACTATTTAACCTATCTGTACCATATATTAACTAAATTATCTTCATAGTTTTAGGAGTGTTTAGCAATAATCTATGTTACTATTGTAAACATTTAAATGTACATTGCTAAATGATTGTCAAGCTGTCCTATACTTATATAATTTGAATTATTTACGCCGAATTCAATTTTTAATTTTGTTATTAAAAATATAATTCATGGGGATTTAGTTTTATTGGTAGCACTGATATTTCATTATAATATTGGCGAGAGATTTTAAATATTCTGTCCATCTGGATCATCTACTCATAGATAAATATTAAAACTTTAATGTCCAATTTTGCTTTTACATAATCTTTAAACACCTAGTCAGTGTAGGATAGAGCACTTTTAATTATATTGATTGATTTTCTTCAATTCAAATTTTTCAGAGCGTGAATTTATCTTCATCTTTTACTTCCTCCTTCTTTGAAAGTGAGGTAATATTAAATTATATACTCTATCTCGGTTTATTTTATTAATTAATTATTAATAAAAATAATGTTTATTTATTATTTAAGTATTATGTCAGAATAAATACAATCGCAGATGAACTAGGTCTTATCTTCATATTCTATATTTAATTAAAAAGCTATGGGGGAGTCCGTGATATTCAGGTAAGGTAATCTTCTTGGCCGTGTCGTGATAACCTGGAAATAAGCCCATTCAGGAAATGGAGTTTGGCCGGAGTCACCGAATTACCCTAGGCTGCGTTTATGATGAAAAATGGTACATTTAATTCGGTTGAATCAGACCTAAATGTAATGGCGTAGGTTAAGTATTGTTGACTGAGTATAACCATTTTACTTCTAGCTATAGCAGTTCCTGTTAGAATTTGCTGTCTATCTTAATCAAACTCTAATCATTAGTCAAACTATTTTAAAATACAGAAAAATGCCCAAAATATTTATGGGAAAAATCCACTTCGGGTGACATTCTGTATTCAGTTTATAAAATATTTGATTTGTCATTTACTAAAATGTGTTCTAATTATAAATGTTGACCATTTTCCACTAGTACATTAATGATCGACATTAAAAATCATGCAAAGGCTACATACTTAAACTTACTTTTTAAAACCATATGGACGTACTCAAATTTACTGAATAGCAAAAAAAAAAAAAAAACGAACAATCTATCCAGTTTAAAACATTATGGCTCGATAAACAATCACTCTGGTACGTCTAAAACATATATATTTACGCATACTTATGGTACAAATTCACATGCTGACTTCACCACAAACTCTACGGACAACTTAATACAAACTACAGCCTCTAGAAACATGCCAGAAAATACCCGAAGAAGGCTAAAAAGGAGTTGGTTAAGTAAATAACATGTTAGGAGTAAGTACTGTTGGGTGCTAGCCTCCCTCATGGTCTGACATGCCACTTATCGTTCACATCATCACATCTGTTTTTGTTTTTACACGGGATATGTGAAAGGTTTGGATTTGAAAATTAAAGAGAAAAAAAAAATAAAACTTTTATTTTAATAAATGATAGTGATCAAAACAATGAATAAACTTACACGATAAAATAAACACGATTTACTGAGAATAAACTTTATCTCAAAAATATAATTGCATTGGTTATAACCTGAATTTTACTAACAGTATGACTTTAATTTTCATAAAAAGTCAAAAAAGAAAAAAAAAAACCGCTTTTAAAAAAAATTTGTCTCTGCACATTTCTGGAATTTTGGATTATTTTTAATCACCTGCTTTATAATAAATTAAATATATTCACAATAAAAATATTAAAATACAATATAAATATATCATACTGAAATATTTCATCAAACTTATACCTTTAATATCAGTTCGGAATATTTCTCGATATAAGTCCTTTATTATTATTATTATGTAATGATAGATATTTTGTTTTAAAAATTATAAATATATGTATAACCCTATGGATATTAAAATAAGAGAGCTTTAATAATTAATAACCGATACTATTTATAGCAGCTTCACAACTTTATTTATTTTTTTTTATAGAAAGACACTCCAGAATATAATTATTTTCAATGTAAAATTACAAAAAAAAAAAAAAAAAAAGGTGATAGACAGTCATGAATTCCCTTTTTTAAGGTATATACGCTAATATACTAAATTATTAATTTTTTTTTTTTTTTTGTGAACTCCATCAATTTCTTTGTCAGTTGGAAATTTATGATATATATATATATATATATATATATATATATATATATATATTATATATATTTTTTTTTTTTTTTTTTTTTTTTTTTTTTTTTTTCAAATACCATCCCTGTCAAATTATTAATTATCAAAATACGAGAAAATAAGTTGTGAAACAGTATAGTTATTCATTCAAGTGTCCTGTACAACATACTGGAAGTACCAATTTATTAATTAAGTCGGGAGTCGTTTAAATGTTGTTATTTACAATTTTTTTTTTTTTTTTGTAATATCGAGAAATATGAATAATAAATGTGTACAAAATTTAAGTTGATAAAAATTTTAACTAAATTCACTAAAAGTTTTTATTTTTCGTTTGAGGGTTACCGGTACGCTAACATGAATTTTTTTGCAATCGTCGAAATCGTCTATTTCCGCCACGTAAAAGTTAAAAATTGTACTTATCGATAATATGCGTATTTTACGTGTTCTATGAAACCCTTAGGCTATGCCAAATGTATTATAATTTCTTACCAGAGGAGTCTTTAAATTTTCGTGCCTAATTAAATTTGAATGTGTAATGAAAAAAAAATATATAGTAAACAGCGTCAAAGAGAATTAGGCTAGGATGCCCAAACAATTACTCAACTTTCAAGTCTACTTAATTTCAAAACTAGTGAGCGAGAGAGGAAGGTTATTTTATTTATTGTTTACGCTTTTATTTAAATTTTTTATAAAACATAATATTGGAAAAAAAAAACTTGTATGTAATAATAGCTTATTTTAAATATGCTTTTAATATACTCGAAGTACAGCGCTTGTGAAGAAAATCCAACTTATTTAGTTCATATTTGAGAGAGAATTTTCATAGGATTGACGAATTAATTGCCATTTGTATAAGAATTGATTTGAAGAATAGTTTCGAGTGTTTCATCGTCAGTTTAAAAACCTAACAAATTTTTAAAATATCAACATTTTGTTAAATAGAATAAATATATGAAAGTTTTTAAAAATTTACGACAAGAAATCAAGTATATTTCTTGTCACCCGTTTCTTATCACCTACGGAGGCAAACGGACTGTGATTGATATCAGGAAGAGTAAGAGGGATCAGGTTAAATGGGATTTTTCGGGTTTCACTATGACTGGTTGGTTTTTTCCATCTCTATTGGAAACAAATTTAAAATGGGACTATTGGAAATATTTATCTAGCCATTAAAAAAACTCTGGATTGGATTTGAACGATTTTATTATTTATAATGATCCATAAATATTAAATCTGTTATAGATGGTGCCACCGGGGTTCGTCCTGATAGCCCGCACAGCTCGCTCTAAACAAAGGTTAAAAATTACACAGGATAAAGGGTCTCCCTGCCTTAAGCCTCTATCTACTTTGAATTCCTCTGACAGTGAATTTTTTATTTTAACTTGACACATCGTGTTTTGCCACGTCATACTTATTAGACTAATTAATTTATAAGGTACACCGAGTGCTTTTAAATCTTAAATCGACTAAAGCAGCCCTTGGAGGAGTTTTTCAAGAGCTGGAAGTAGCTTATAAAAAACGCGGTTTGCAAATAAACGAAGCGAAGACTAAATATATGTTAGCGTCGTGAACCCAGTCTCAAGTAGAACAAATCCAGTTAAGGGAGTACAGTTTTCCAACGTGTGAACAATTAAAATACTTAGGGTCGCTAGTAACAAATAATAATGCTGTTATCGCGGAAATCAAAGGACGAATAGTGGCAGGAAACAGAAGCCTGTTCGGAGTTCAAAAAGCTCTTAGGTTCAAAGATTTATCGTGTAAGGCTAAAATAACAGCATATAAAACTATTATCAGACCCGTTGTTACATACACAAGCGAGACATGGGTGCTAACAAAAAGAAGTGAAGCGCTACTCCGAGTCTAGGATAGAAAAATATTTAGGAAGATATTTGGTACAAAATATCTAAATGGCGAATGGAGAATAAGAAAAAATGATGAATTAATGGCATTGTTTCGTGAGCCAGACAAAGTCGCCCAAATAAAAAAAGCGAAATTAAGGTGGCTAGGACACGTGGAAAGGATGCCTACAGATAGATTTCCTAGAAAACTGCTAAAAGAAAAGCCAGAAGGTTTAAGAACTCGAGGGCGGCCACGAAAGAGATGGTTAGATGACGTGGAGGAAGACCTCCGTCAGGCAGGCATTAGTGGATGGCGCCGCAAGGCCGCGGATCGAGAAGGTTGGAGGAGACTTATTGAGGAGGTCCTGGTCCTGCTCTAAGGACTGTCGCACCGATTAAATAAAATAAATATTAAATTGAAATATTTAATAATTAAAAAAAACAACTCACTGTGCTTCATCAAAAATTAACCTTAATAAAAAAAATAAAAAACATAAAGTAGATATAGTACATTTAAAAACGATTTCCTTTTGTCCTTTTCTTTTCTCAATTAGTTTTGTAACAATATGTCAACAGCTCTTCGGTCATGTTATATTTAATGCTGAATTCATTATTAAAAAAGTTATTTGTGTAATTGGCAGTACCCAAAACATATATTGATGAATTTTGCAAACAAGTTTTATTATTTTGTGGAATAATGTTCAACTAATTGAGGAAACACATAGTGAATTATTTATTATTTAGACTATGGATGTATATTAAAGGTAATAGAAGTTGAATTAATAATATTTTTGATGTGAGTTATTATCATTATTTTAGAGCTTTAAAGTATAGCTAAGCCATGAAACATATAAAATGTATAGATATTTTCTAATAACGTTTTTATATCTGGAGATATTTTTGCTCTTAATAAAATGACACTTTATGTATTTGTTTATTGACTGTCAGGCTATAAGAGATCCGAGCGTTGGTCTCTTAGCTGCCTCATATAAAATTCAGTTGCACGAGAGCGCTATGGTGCAACCGCTTAGGACAAATAAAAAAATATATTCTTAATGGATATATTATTTAGTTTTTTTTTTTTCTCTAATATTTTTATTTTTTTAAACTGTTATCTTCAGTAGGGAATGGGGTAGGTCAATGGATAAGACATTATCCTTAAGGAAATCCAAGTTAAAGGAAGAAAATTGAATTTATTTTTCTTGGGGCGTGAATCTACTTCGAGGTCTAGAGACGCTCTTGAGGCCCACCCAGCTTTTATAATGTCAGTATCCCTAATTAAAAGTAAATCCTGGTGGCTAAACGTGATTGCTGACCACGTCATCTAGCACAACCGTCGGTCACCAGACAATACTTGCTTATCAAGTACTACCATAAAGACATCTCATGGGTTGTGGTGTAATAAGAAAAATCATAAGTATTATGTTTTTTTTTTTCTACTAGTTGAAGGTCACATTTTATCAGTTGTTGGTAATCTGTTCTATATTCTAAATTGCAGCCTCTAATAACATTTTATAAGTTTAAACACTTCAACTTGACAAATGCGAATGCTAATTACATCATAATGTCCATTTATCGAGGATAAACAAGAGTTGACCGCATTATCTCGCCGACTGGGCCGGGCAGGGGCTAATGGATGTACCTCGACCTTAATCAACATTGATTAATGATTTGAGTCATGTCAAGGTCCGATCGGGATTAATACCTTTCCTCAGGCCCGGGCCCAAATAATCAGGAATACATTTTTCAAAATAGGCAAGGGTAGTCATTTCATTATTTAAAAAATATTACAAAGTACAAGGTACCTATCGATATATTGATGTATTGAAACAAAAATATCGATATAGAAATATCGAATCGTCGTAAGAACGATGTCGATATTTCGATATGTTGTTGAAGAATATTAATACCAGTGTTTTAAAATATTTTATTAAGAACGTATATATTTATCCGAAAACATTTTAACTTTTCTTGAATTATAACAAAAATGTGATTAAAATTTTTTTATTTTTACTAGAATTATAATAAATAACATACAAAGAATAAAAACAATGTAATATTTTTCGTTTGAAGTCAAGAATTGTAGATGTTACTGGATCATAGCGCCCAAACAAACTGTTGGCAGTCGACACATTTGTTCCCTGTCTTGGCCTGTACTAGGGGCAGATATGAAAGTATTTTCTTTTCTTCAGCTTATCACCCATTGTGGAGTTTGATGCAGGAATCTGAATTTTTAGTATTTTATATATCCATCATTATTCCCACTGAAGGGTTTTCTAGTCTTATATTGGTGAACAATATAGCTGTTCACTATGGAAATGTTCAGTATTCCACTAAATAAACAAAAGAGCCATTTTTCGTCTTTCCGTTTGGAATTTTCTACAAATTCTTTATGATGCTCAAGAAGCTTACATGTTTCATTATCAGAACTATCCATGGATTCATTGAGTATTATCGGAAAGCGATCGCCAAAGGCTAGTCGTTTTCAAGCTGGACAGTTTACAGATTTGTCAGAGCCATCTTAAAATAAATAAATAAATAAATAATCGTCCATATAACATGTATTTGATGACAGGTTCCGTCAAAATAGCCTGGGTGACATGTACGTCGGAATGGCCCCTTAGTTTTTTACAAAACTAAAGATTAACCTTACCTGGAAATAGTTGAGTCCACAACTAACACACCTAACACACAACTTACTGAACTAAATTTACATTTCGCATTCGGGGCTTTCCTGGGTTCCAGCAGTGCCAAACAATATCCCTTTAATTCCCTGCATGAGCCGAAATGGAAGAAATGGAGCTCTATTGATATATATATATAAGTAAACAGATAAGGACCTTATATATAGGAGATCTATATGAATAAAGTCAGTTGTTGGGACACACTTAAGGTACGTCTTAAAAAACTGTATGGCGGAGGTAGATGGTCTCCGGACGAAGACACATTCTACCTACTTAAAGAAAGAAGGAGATCGGGCCAATCAGAGGGCGACTTTGCCGAGAAATTACTATTGCTCCACAACAGGCTGGTGGAGAAGACAGTGGAGACATTTGGGCAGGTCGAAGCCGGGCAGCGTATGGAATTCATAAGAAGAATTCTGAAGGTCCAGTTGAACCACTATGTCGATCGCCCCGAATCACTCCCGCGGGACAAGGATTTCATAACATGTGCCCACGAACTAATAGACGCTCGTGAACGTAAAGAGACCCGACCCAGGAGCCCAGAAAAAGACTGGATCGAGGTCAGAAGGCCCAGTAGGAAACACCGTAGTCCGCCCAGACGCAGTGGAGGAGAGCGGAATTTCGAGAAACGGACAAGCCGAGCACCTGAGGACCGTCGACGAAAGCAAGAGAGGAGGTGCTACGAATGTAACCAAACGGGGCATCTAGCAGCACAGTGCAACCTCACGAGGTGCTACGAGTGCGGCAGGAAAGGACACGTCGCAAGGGAATGTCCAAGACGGAATAGTCGGCCAAATAGGAGAGGACCACAACCAGAGCCTATGGAGGTCAACAATCAGGAGTGGAACAGGAGACAAACACTCAGGGGAAGCGGAGGGCGCTCTTCGAGCTCAGAGTCTTCAGGAGAAGAAAGTATACGCTCCGAGCGCAGCACTCCGGTCTCGAGAGGAAATGAGGTGAGTCGTGGGAACCCCTGGAGGGGCGGTACTTCCGGATCCGAGATCGTGGTGCGGAAACCTAAGTTAGAATGAGGATACGAGGACGGGCGGGGCAACTTCCCACGCGAGTTATTAGCAAATAACAATGGGATAAAGGGAGGAGGTTTGAGGTTGCCCGTGGCGAAGTTGGGGGGGTCGGACATTAGGTTCCTAATTGATACGGGGAGTACAAATTCACTTATTAGTAAACGGGGGGCGAAATTACTAGGAATATGGGGATCACATCAGAGGTGCGAGTGCAAAATCACCACAGTGAGCGGGCAGTGCAGTACGTTGGGTGAGGGGTATTTTGATGCTACGAGGCTGGCGGGAAAGGACGTGCAGATCAAATTACACATCACAGAGAATTTGAGACCGGAATACGATCTGATAGTCGGGTGTGACCTATTACGGCGAGCGGGAATGGACATGCAGATAAAGCAAGGGCGCTGTCAGTTCCGGTTGGGAGATCGGGAATACCGGACCACGGTGGTGGGATCAGGTCAGGGCGTTGAGATCGGGGCGGTCGAGTGTGGTCAGAAAACCGTTGAGGATGTCGTAGGATCTGTTTTACCGGGAGGGCGAGAACCTGCCAACTACGGGGAAAACGGTACACCGGATCGCACTTAAGACAGACAGGCCGGTCTACGTTAAGGATAGGAGGTACCCGCAAGCGATGAGGGAGGTTATTCGGAAACAGCTAGCGGAATTGTTACGACAAGGAATAATTAGACGAAGCAATTCCCCTTTTAATAGCCCTCTGTGGGTCGTCGAGAAGAAGCAAAATATGCCCGGGGGAGAGAGACAGTATCGCGTTGTTGTCGACTATCGGAAGTTGAACGAGGTAACACAAGACGAACGCTACCCCCTACCCCGGGTTGAGGATATACTCGATAGGTTGGCAGGAGCGGCCATCTTTAGTACATTAGACCTCAAAAGCGGGTATCATCAAGTCAGGATGGCCGAAGAGGATATCGAGAAAACCGCTTTTTCCTGGGAAAGGGGGCATTACGAATTCGTAAGAATGCCGTTCGGGTTGAAAGGGGCCCCGCTGACGTTCCAACGCCTTATGGATGAATTCCAGAGAGGGTTAGGGGAAGATTTCGCTCAGGTCTACATGGACGACCTCATAGTGTTCAGTAGATCGGAAGCAGAACATGTCGAACATTTGGAAACTGTATTTCATAGAATCCGACAATTTGGGCTTAAGCTGTCGCGGGAAAAATCAAAATTCGGGCTGAGTGAAATTAGATTTCTTGGACATGTGGTGTCGCGATCAGGAGTGCGACCTGATCAGGAACGAGTAAGGGCGATTCAGGAAGCTCCATTGCCGAGTAATGTCCGTGGGGTTAGGCGCTTTCTGGGGATGGTCAACTATTATCGACGTTTCATTCCGAGTGTCGCAGAGTTAACGCAACCACTGACAGAGATACTGAAAAAGGGTAGGCGATTTGCGCTGGGACCAGCTCAGCTGGAAAGCATTAGGAAATGCAGGGAAGCCCCTGACATCACAACCCCTACTAGCATTCCCCGACTTCCGACTCATGTTTCGGATCACCACGGACGCGAGCGCGGTGGCTATCGGAGCCGTCTTATCTCAGAATTTCACCGAAGGCGAGAAGCCGATAGCATACGCCAGTCGGAAATTGAACGGAGCGGAGAGTCGTTACAGCGCCATAGAGAGGGAATTATTGGCGGTAGTGTGGGCGATTGAATATTTCCGACCTTACGTCTACGGGCGAACATTCGAATTATTTACCGACCACAAACCTCTGGTTTACTTGAACACCCTTAGAGAATCGTCAGCAAGGGTGTCAAGGTGGAAAGAACGGCTAGCAGCTTATACATTCCGAGTCATCCACAGGAAGGGGGTGGAGAACGCGGTGGCAGATTGGCTCTCGCGGGATCTTGTAGTAAATGCTATCGACGGGGAAGGCACCTCGACGGAACCATTTGCGCTGCGGTATTTACGAGACTGGGCGGAGAACGGACCCGAAATACCACCAGTGCGTCGAGAGTCTGAGGATAATTCGATCGGGTCTGACCGACCGGGAGAGTTACCGGAAGTCGACGAAATAATAAACGACAAACGGGTACAAATTATTATTCGCTCGAAACAAGGACAGGGCGTCGAAACCAAAGCACATACGGCGGAAGGTTCCTCGGTGGTAATAGTGAGGGCCCCAGCTACGATAGAGGACGACGCATTAGAACGAGTATTCACAGAATTTGCTGTACCCGGTCGTGGATGCCATATTTTCGTTGGGAATAAACTCCTTATTGACAAATTGCGAAGGTTATGGCGACAAGAACGGATAGGAATGGGTTATACGATAACGAGGTGCTTGCGGGAAGTCGAGACGATATCGGATAAGGCGAGGCAACGCCAAATCATGTCAGACCATCATGTAGGGAAATCAAATCATCGGGGGATTGAAGAAACCTTGCGAGCCCTAAAACGGCTATATTTTTGGAAAGCAATGGGAGGTACAGTACGGGAGGTTGTCGAAGGATGCGAGATTTGCAAAAGAGCTAAATATGACAGGAGACCGCCGGTAGCGGAACAGATAGTCTCCCCCACGGCATCGGAACCGCTGAGACTAATTCAAATCGACGTGTATTCTAATGAGGGTCAATCCTGGCTTACGGCTATTGACTCTTTTAGTAAGTTAGCTATGGCATACCCCGTCGAGGAGAAGACGCCGGGCGCGGTTTGGGAAATTATATAAGCTACACAGGCTATTTAAAAAATAAAGCTAGTAAGGGTATGCAGTCATGGCTACACATATTTATATTTAAATTATGTAACCATAACTGCATGCAACCAACTACCTACATATTCTTAAATATATATAGCTGTATTTTTATATACAGGGTGTCCTGAATTTAAATAGCAAAACTTCAGGAACTTATAGGGGACCGAAAAACTAAGACAAAAAGTCCTTTAGAGATTTTCTCGTTTTTGCTTAGTTTTAGAGAAATATCGCAAAAAAAGAAGCAAAACAAAAATGTTACAGGTAGCGATTATCACCTTTCAAAGACTAGGCAGTGAGATATGTAAACACTTAATGTTATCCTTTACATTCTTATATTTGTTTACATTTTGGCTTCTTTCTAGGATTATAATTCCTAAATCAGTCTTCAGTCAGTTACTCAAATATGTTTGTGTCAATAGCATCAGCCACAATGCCGCATACCTATTCTAATGTTGAATACGCTGATATAATTTTTGTGTATGGTTTGTGTAACGGTAATGCTTTAAAAGCGGTGCGGGAGTATACGCACCGATTTCCAAATAGAAGAGTGCCTAATCAACGAGTCTTTTCGTTAACTTTTAATAGACTACGAGAGATTGGGTCATTCTTAATACGTAATGAAGGCGGCCAATTTCAGGCAGCAATAAGAGAAGATTATCGGAGAAGAAATTGTGTCCAACAACACTTCGATAACAATCCTGAGACTAGCATCCGAAGAGCTTCTGCTGCATTAGCAATATCGCGGCAAGCAATATGGCGAACTTTGAAAGGTGATAGTCGCTACCCATACCATCTTCAAAAAGTTCAGAATTTATTAGCTCAAGATTATGCCAAGAGATTGAATTTTAGTAACTGGTTTCATGACAAAATTCGCGATGATAATTTATTTCCATTAAATATTATATGGACCGATGAAGCTACCTTTACAAGAGGAGAAGTTGTTAATCAAAGAAATTTTCAGGTTTGGGCTCTTGAAAATCCCAGAGCTATTAGAGAGAATAGGTTTTAGCATGAATTTGCTATTAACGTTTGGCTTGGAATTTCGAACGGATTACTGGTGGGACCATATTTTTTATCTGGAAGATTGAATGGTATCACATTTACAAATTTTTTGGAGAACGACTTTTCTAATTATTTAGATGACATTCCCTTACAGCAGCGGATTGAAATGTAGTTCCAACTCGATGGATGTCCAGCTCATTATAGCAGAGTTGGTCGAGCTTGGCTAGATATAAATTATCCACAAGGATGGATTGGACGTGGAGGAGTAGTACCTTGGCCACCCAGATCACTGATATGACACCCATGGATTTCTTCGTATAGGGAACCTTGAAGTAGAAAGTTTATTCGGTGTCAATTAACTCAAGAGAGCAATTAACAGACCGAATCATAGATGCAGTGCACCAAATATCATCAGAACAATGTTTAGCTGCAATTTATCAAGTGAGTGCTAGATGTAATGCTTGCATTGGTGCAAGAGGACAGCATATTAAGCAATATTTACATTAAAAAGAACATAACATAAATATAAATGTAAATAAATAAGTATAAAAATGAAAACTTGTTTTGTTTCTTTGTTTGCGATTTTTCTAAAACTAAGCAAAAACGAGCAAATCTCTAAAGGACTTTTTGTCTTAGTTTCTCGGTCCCCTATAAGTTCCTGAAGTTTTGTCATTTAAATTCGGGACACCCGGCATGAAAAAACAACAACAAAAAAAACGATCGAAAGGTACTCATCGATATATTGATGTATCGAAACAAAAATATCGATGTAGAAATATTGAATTATCATAAGGAAGATGTGAATATTTCGATTTATCGTGCATTGTTTGTAAGAAGGCTGGTCTGGGTATCTCCAGCCTGAATGTAAATATTTTAAATATTTATGCACGCGTTTTGCTATTGTTTTATTTTATTTTTATTTCATTTGTGATTTATTCTTTTGTTTTTTTAATTTTATAATCAATGTGTCTTTTTCAATTGTATCATATATTTTTTATTTTATTGTTATTGATTAGCCTTCGTTTCTCAATTCCATTATATGTAAGCTATGAAAGTATACTTTTGAAGAGCACAATTAATCACCACCCATGATGGTCGTAGAATAAAGGTTATTCTACGACAAAAAAAATTTTTTTTTCAATTTCTATGTTACAATTGATGCAAGAGTTTAAAAAATGAAAATAAATAGTCAATAAAAAATTATTATTGTTATAATTATAAAAAATATATATATATATTTAGAATTTGAAACACAAAAAAAGACAGAAAGTATTAAAAAAAAAAGAAGGAAAAAACGTAATTCTGTCCTTTACTTCCATTTTTAATGGAATAACCCTTAATAATCATTTTTACATGTATTTCAACGTGTAATCCTCTTTTAATTAAATGGTTATGGCCTAACTTCCTGCCACTCTGGAAAGTGGGGGTCGGGATTTGGTCCTTATGATCTTGGCATAGCTAATCCTTTCCTCAAGCCACTCCGTTAAGCCAGAGGGAAATAGAATAGCGAAGGCATCACGTTCAATGTAATTTAAAATAAACCTATCCAAGCCTTTATTTTATTCAGATTTTAATTGCACTGGATTTGTTGATCTCAAATATTTTAAAAGTTTTTTAGGTTTGTTATTTCTTTACTTCAACCATTAAAAAATATATCTTATATCCTACTTCCTTTCAAAAATACCACACATGTGTGTAGAAAAACTTATTAATTTTTTAATATAATTATTTGAATTTAATTTTTTTCTTTATTAATAAATAAATCTTTATTTATAATAATAGTAAATATAACAAATTAGTTATTTAGTATAATAATAAATCCAATAACTTATTTAGTAATAAATGAATAAACAAAATAGCCATTTTGTTTTCAATATTCGATTTTGCTTATTTTTGATTGTTATTTAATTTTATTAAATTAATAATGTAAGAATACCTTTGTTCTGACAAAACTGGTTTGACTGTTTTACAGAAAAAAAAAAAGTTTATCAGTAAGTTCTTAAATCGACATTTAAATTCTGTAAATAAAGTTTCCAGAAAAATCCAAAATTGTATGCAGATATAGAAATAAAAAAATAAATTTTAAAATCTCATGTCCTATGTAGCCGATTGAAAAAAAAAAAATTATAAATCGTATGTGGTCGATTGACTGTCTGCAGCTATACCTGCAACTCTATAGAAAATTAGAAGTTATTCAAAACTCATGTATGAAAATAATAAACAACTATCTGATGTACACCAGAATTTCAAACATGCTATCTGACTTAAACTATCAATTAAATAGTTTACTCTTTTACTGACATTAAATTTCTTTTCCCTTGCAACAATATCAGAAATAAATAATATATATCGCTTTCATATAAAAAATATTACGATAATACTTTATTCTGAATAAATTTTATCTGGTTCGGATACCATACGCTAGGTATATTTTTTTTCTCTTCAAAATACATCATTTTTTTTACTGATTTCTTATCTAGCTTTTCTTCTTGATTGTGTAGGTTTTTTTTTTTTATTTGTACTTCAATTTTTTTCTACTGTAAATATCTTCAAATAGGTAAAAAAAACAAAAACCAAGGGAATACGTAAAGCTCCTATAAAATGCAGAAAGGATAGTCACCTTTCAAATGTAAATATATGTACATAATGTCCTTTTGGTAACATTTAGAATAAATTCAAATTCTTTTCAATAAAAAAAAAAAAAAAAAAAAAAAAAGAAATAACAGTTTAAAAATGTTTATTGAAATATACAGTTACAATAAAAATATGATAATACAAAAACTACCGTAAGGAAAAGAACAAAATAGGAAAGATAAATAAAATACACAATTGTTCTTAGCTTTGCTATAATATCTATGTCATACTTTATTATATTATTAGATATTTCGATATTTATTTGTAATTTATATATAATTTTGTTTTTATAAATATTTGGCCACTTCTATTTTTTTTTGTATATTTTAGCCCTGAAGAAGACCTGTCATCCAAGACTGTCTTGCAGGTGAAACGTCGGCACTCCATAATAAGTTTTTAACATCGGCATGTTTTTTTCTTTTTGTCGATTAATTCTTATAATATTTTAAATTAATTAAATGATTTATTTTATTCAAAAAGAAATTTCAGCAATAGTTGATGATTAGAAACATTGTAAAATTTAATAATATTGTCAAAACTTAACGCAAACCTAGTCGACCAAAAAAGTGTTGATATAGTTTATTTATTAACACATTTTCTGGTGCCGTCTACCACTACGTTTCATTACCATTCACAAGTTATGAACTACTAGTTTATGTAAAGATTGGTTTATTTTCAAAAGGTAATCATTCGATTATCAAAACATGTATTGTTTTCTAACAGTGTTGAAAGATCTGGATTGTTCAGGGCATTATCTTGCTTCTGCTACTTGTATTTTTCACATTACACAGCTATAAGTTTCATTGTCAGACATAGTTGACAATTGCTACATTTTGGAGGTGGCTTAGGTCTTGTCATTGTCAGTTCTTTTTTTCCTGGTCTCTTTAGTTTGAGTTTGTTGCTTTGATGCCATACTATTTTAACTTGTTTTAAAAATGATTTGATATCTGGTGAGAAAACATGCTTCTCTAGCTACTGTATCTGCTTGGATATGAAAAACTGTACCTGCATGCCCCTCAAATACCTGATAACTGAATGCATATCTGAATTCTGTGATCTCTGTATTAAAAAATAAAATCTTAAATGAAAACAAATAACTTTTCTCGAAAAGTAACCCCAGTTAAAGTAAAGATGGATCTGTCACTGAAAAATTAATGGAAGGTAAAAGCATTGTAGCAGTGGCATCAAAACCGTTGACAGTTCAATACCCAAGTATGGAACAGGGAATAGTGTTTATTTCCATAATTAGGTTTAAAAAACCTACATGTATTTTTAAATATATTATATGTTTTAATAAAGGTTGTGAATAATAAAAAATTTATTTATAGAATAGAAATGTTTTGTTTTAATAAACCCTAAATTATATTTATTGAATTGGACGTGAAAGAATTTTTTTATTTTTAATTATTTCTTATTATTTTATAAGTTATTTAATTTAATAATTTCAAAACTAACAATTTTACTGTAGATCAGTTACAATGTTATATTATTTATGTTTTCTGAGTTGTTTTTATGATCTCATAATGAAATGTTTTTGTTTTTTTAATTTGCAGATCCCACTTGACCTGCTGAAGATGGAAAACCAGTTTCCTCTATTTAGCCTCGAGGCACTCTTTTCCTTCGACCCTGAGGTGTTTAAGGAGATGCCGTGGGCGGGTCTTTTAGGTGGGACCTTATTGGGTTTCGCCGATGAGGAAGAGGCCGGCCAATCACCTTCGAGGTAAGCCCATTACCTACTCATTGAGTTTGAGTTCAGTTCGGTCAGGATCGAATCCCGCTTGGTAGAGTAATTGTTCCAACAAGGTTAGGCCGCTACCGATAGTGGTTACCCTTTGGTCGTCAGGAATTAATATTTCATATTAATTCAAGAAGGAATTAATATTTTCTGTAAAATACTGATTGACATACTAATAAAAGATCTTGACTTTTTGAATATAGTTTTAGTTTATGTGAAACTAGCATCCCCAGTCGCGGCTTTGCCCGCACTTATAAGTAAAGAACTTATATAGGTTTAACTAATAATTGAAATTTTATTTTTTAACAACAAAAATCTTATCATGTAGTTGAGAATTATTTTCTCACATTTCTGTATATTTTCATTCAAAGCTGTAATTTTACCCGGTATTATTGCAATGATTATATAGTTGAAATTTACTTAAATGCATTATTGGATATTCAATCATTAATTCTAATCTATGAGTTGGTAATTTAGATGGACAGAGACTTTTTAGGAAGAAACTCTGGCGGATAATGGACTGCATTATCTGTGCTTACAACCCTATCAATACAGATATTCTCGGCTGTCACAATTTACTTTTTTCTATAATAATGTTATTAATATTCTCTGCTATAGTATTTGTAGGTAAAGTTTCTGCTCTTTGACACAACTAACGGTACACTTTATTAAATAAACCTGAAACATCAAAATGAATTTGAAATCATTGAAATTTTAATAATTTTACCATTGCAAACTCTGTTGCAGAATGCCACTAATCACATATCGTTCGATTATTAAACATCCCTAGGATCCACACGTCACACTTAATATTTATATTTTCTTTTATAACAATTTATTTGAATCAAGCCAATTTTATTATCAATTTCTAGCTCTATATAAAACTGTACCGTAATAACCTCACTCGCCACATATCGGTCAATTTTCAAAATTCACTGCGTACCACTTATTTATCGCTTTTTAGCAACAATTTAATAGAAAATATGTAAATTTTCTTATTGCTAAACCTTCCTTCAACCATGAAGATGATGTAGTTTTATTGTTTACAAACACCTGCACTAAAACAGTATTTATAAAAAATAAATGTTATTTTGATATTTTTGGGATATTTGTTAGGGAATCCCAACTCTGATTTAAAAATTTTTTTTTCTAAAACCTTCTCGGGGATATACCTAATAATTTTCCAAATTTTCACGGCGATTGGATGCATGGTTTTTGAATCTATCGAGTACAGACAAACACACATTCATTTATATATATATATATATATATATATATATATAGATAATATATATATTATATATATATATATATATATAGATATATAGATAATAGTTTTTTTACCTATTCCTTTTTTTTTTTTTTGGAATATTTTATAAATAATCTGGGTAAGCACTTAGGTCGAAGTGACAATTTTTTAAAAATATTTGTTTTAATGTTTTAAAAGTAAATCTCTCTCACTCTCTCTCTCTCTCTTTCTCTTTTTGTCTTTTTGTCTCCCTTTCCCTCATTGTCTGTCTCTTCTCTTGATAAACAGAAATACAATTCTTTTTTTGATGAGTCTATTACTGTAGCATATTCTTTACTTTGGAGAATTCACCGCATTTTAAGTTAACAACCTGGTAAAGACATTATTTTCCAGCGGAGAATCCTGTCCAAGACATCGCTATTTCAAAGGAAAGGAGAATCATTTGCGAGGAGAAATATGAGGCGTATTTTTTAGTAAGA
Source organism: Euschistus heros (assembly GCA_003667255.2). Lineage (NCBI taxonomy): Eukaryota > Metazoa > Arthropoda > Insecta > Hemiptera > Pentatomidae > Euschistus > Euschistus heros. The sequence continues at coordinate 69,073 of RCWM02000451.1, read as the reverse complement.
TTTAAGTCCTGCCCTTATTCTTATCTCAAGGCAATATTTTATTGTGAAATCACTGATGTGAGTTTCCATGATTTATTACATGGTAATAGAAGCAAGGAAATACCTATACCACCTACCTTTAGAAAAAGAAGATACAGAGGATAATAATTTTAAATATCAGTGTTTGCGATAAAGTCAGAGGACATTTTTATCTGTATATGAAGAAAAATATGTCTCATCTTCTATTATTCTAATGAATTTTAACAAAACCAATTCTCTCTCTTTTTTTTAAATTGGTTTATACGATTGTATTTTAGTACATAGAAGAATCTCGCTAATCCGAAATAATTAAAACCAGAACAGTTCAGAGTGAAAAGTTTGGATTACCAAGCAGTGGACTTTTAAAAATAATAATAATAGGTTCAGATTTAAAGATACTAGTTTTATAGTGTTTTCATAATAACTGCATGAATGTACAATGTGCAATAATCATAATAAGTTCTCATAATTGCCAAACGATTTCCACTGATATAGTCGTGCAATTCGTATTTTTTTGTGTTTATTAGTGTGGATTAATGTAGTTTAAAAGTAATTATTGTACTATAGCAATCCTTTATTTCATATAAGGAGTAATCTCTTATATTTCTGTTTCCTCTGAATATCATTAGTTAGTGTTTATGTTTATATTATTTTAATTATTATTACTCTGTTATACTAATTTGTTTTCTGAACAGATGTAATGTAATTCTGTACCTATTTCTAATTTTTTTTTTTTATCTATGTTTTTTCTATTTGTTGATATTAACAACTGCATAAATGTTATACAGCTAGTAAATTTAAGGAAAGTGATTACAATGCAATGTCAATAACATGTAAAGAACTACTAGCAGCACTTCAATAGTTCTACATTTGAAGGTCTCTTGGCCATCTTTTTTAAACAGTTCTTAGGAAAATAGTAGATTCAAACGGTTATGGAGTTCACTATGAAAGGATACCTGGTACCTATCATTTTTTCAGACGCCTCGGTGGATTTTGGGGGAGAATGGAATGTGAGTTGTTTTTTGTGTGGATGTTGGCAGAATAGTGAATCCAAGTGGGCATGGGGTTCACTATGAAAGGATTGGTATCTGGTTTGGGCCAAATACATACATAAGATTTTTATGCATAAGTTTTTTTTTTGTGGCATAATATGGAGCATTGAGGATTTTGGGTTTAAGTTTCTTATTCTTAGGGAAACATTGTCCAAGAGTAAAATTACTTTTCTTTTCTATTGTATTCCGGTTGTAAATAAACTATGAATGTGCACTTTGATTTATTGCTGATTATTGCCTTCAGTAGTTACTGGTTGTTATATTGATTTAGATAAATGTTTAAAAAAAATACTCAATTTAATAACTAAGAATTTTTAGCTATATATGTTATATTATAACCCCACTTTGTACATTATTTCTTATCTATCTTACTCTTCATTTAAATCCTGTAAATGTAAGGTCATGATTTTTATATTATGAACAATTACTACACTGTATATACAACTGTATACTTTATATACAACAAGTAAATTTGAGGAATTTGATTACAATGACATGCCAATAACATGTAAAGAACTACTCTTTAGCAGAACTTTAATAGTTTTACATTAAAATGTCTTTTGGCCATCTTTTCAGACGCCTTGGAGGATTATCGAGGGGAATGTAGTGTGAGATGTTTGTTGTGCCAAAGTTGTTAAACTCAGTTATGCATAAGTTTTTTTTTGTGGCATTATATGGAGCATTGAGGATTTTACAAAGGATTTTGGATTTATGTTTCTTATTCTTAAGGAAACTTTGTGCCAGAGTAAAATTATTTTTCTTTTCTATTCTATTCCGGTTGTAAATAAGCTATGAATGCATTGCTATGTATTGCTATATATGTTATATTATATCCCACTTTGTATATTATTTCTTCTCATTCTTAGTCTTAATTTAAATCTTGTCAATTTAAAGTCATTATTTTAATACTATGAGCAATTGCTGATTTATTAATGGCCATAGGCAATGTAGCAATTTAGGCTATGTATCACTATCATTAGCGTCGGCTTCCCAACAGTTGGCCCTAGCGGATTCAAACATAAGTCAAACTCGAACCAGTAAATTAGACAACGAGTCTGTTGGGCCTAATCCTCACCGAAGATTCGGAACTGCAAACGACAAAGTTCCCCTCGTGTTTGCCTCCTCTAGTTCTCTGTAATCCTCCCCTGGATTATTTCTCTGCTAGAGTTGTCCAAATATTAACAATAAAGGCAGTATTATGCTTTCTAGGCTAATGTATCTTCGTTTTGGTATTTATTACTTATAATATTTATGTATTTATAATAGTAAATCAAAAGTTTATTAGAATAAGATATTTGTTGATAAATAATATAAAATTTAATATTCATATTACCCCAAAAATTTATTTATTTTTTTATTAACTATTTATTAATATTTGCATTTTTGTAAAATACATAAAAGAAGTGATAACAATAACATGCCAATAATTTCTTTATTATCTCCTTTTCAAAAACCTCGGAGGGTTATCAGGGACTGAGTGTGAAGTAAGTTGGCAGAATAGTGGATTTCAGTAGGCATGGAGTTTACTATGGAACGATTGGTATCTACTTTTGGGCTAAATCAGCAATATAAAGAACTAAGATTATTTTAACTAATATTTGAATTTCATTTGTTTATCGATAAAAGGAATGGGATCTAGCATTATTTCTTCAATGTTATTTTCATGCATAGCAGTAATTTTTAACGTGGTTAAAACTATATTGATTATATGTGTAAATAGACTAAACTGATAGTCTATGTTGGCTAATCATCTGTTTTAATCACTAAACCAATGTGTGGCAGGTTATACTTGCAGAGGATATAAGACTTTTTATTTAGTTGGTGTTCAGACTTTTGTTAGTGGTTTAACTACTTGTAATTTAATTATTCTTTACAGTTATGCCTAGTTACTATTTTTTTTGTTAATTGTTCTATAAAATATATGTTAATTTGTTGTTAATTCTTTACAGAATAATAAATCTGTTTTAAACCAAGAAGGCATTTTGAAAACCAACTTACATATGTTTGAAGAGAATGTAAAAATATAACAAGATCCCCAATAAGACAGAAATAATTTTATCGATCAATCTGGTTGGATTTAAATTTCTATCTATAAAAGTATATGACAGTTTTCCAAGCCTCGTTTCTGGGACTCAACACTATACATTTTAATTATTATTATAGTAAATATTATTATAATAACCTTCCTAGAACTATTGAGATTGTTGTTAAACTTTGGTACAGTTGGGTTTAATAGTTTTATTATTGCAAACTCTGTTGCAGAATGGCCACATAGATGTCGAATTTTAAATTGCAGTGGGATTTACCTGTTCCTCTATATATTTATAGCTTTTTTAAAAACAATCGAATTAAAAATAAATAAATTTATCATAAATTTGTAGCTTTATATAACATCGTAACTCTATATAACCTCTCTGCAATGGTGATCGCTACCTATTGGTCGTTTATCAAACTTCATTGCGCACCACATATTTATCTCTTTTTTATGGCAATATAATTGAAAATATTTAAATTTTATTATTATGTTAAAATTTGGTACATATTGGTTCAGTAGTTTTGCGGTTATTGATAACAAACGAAAAATGGCTTGTCCTTTTATATAACATTATAAATTATGATGTTTATGGATAAGTTTATTTGTGACATAAGGAATATATAAGGAATATATAGTTTAACTTTTTATATCAAAACAGATCTAATTTGTGTCATGTAAATGAGTTCTTAGAAATTTATCAGGATCTTTGTTTGTTTATTAAATATTGGAACAGTCTAATACCAAAAGCAATTTTTTGTCATATTTTTGTACGTGGATTCCAAGTCTGACGTTTTTCCAGTTGAATACCTAGGTAGCGGATTGGTTCACCTTAATGGGACATTATTAAAGGATACTGTAGGACAACAAGTCGTAGGTTCATGACGAAGTTATTTGATGAGATTTATTTTAACCACCTATTTCGAGACTATTCTTGCAGAATTTTGATATGAGATAGTAGTTTTTGGAAAACAATGAAGGGATCATTATTTACTGATAACAAACATGTGTCAGCGTCCGTGTTTAGGACGGTGCTAGGATGAGTCGGGATGTCAACTGTATACACCGTATAGTGGATGGGTAATTACTCTCTTGAGGAACCCTGGCAGACTGAGTAAACCTAAGTTATAATATTGGAATATGGAATTTTTATTTATTTTTTATTTCTTTATCTAAAAAGACTTTATTAGATAGTTGATGGGACTAAATCTGATATCAATTATAATATTTAAAAAATACCAATATAGTAAAAATGTTTACATTTAAAATAGGTATGATTATTTTTTATTAAAAAAATCCTTACTATTTGGCTGTTAGGAGAACTTTTAATAATGTTTTATGAAACTTGATTTTTGTATATCTTAACTAGTTCTATTCTTAGTGAATGAAATATCTTAAAAATTATATAAACGATTATTTTTATATTTTTATAAGTAATTATTGTAAAATTATTATATTTTCAAATTGAACTTGGTGTCCTACAAGATTTATACTATAAAAATTAAAAAAAAAATATAATAGTAATCATCCTAGATCGATTTATATAGATAATAAATATATAAATAAATTCATTCATGTAGTTAAGAAATATTAATATAAAAGATAATTGATAGGAACAATTCTAAAATAAATTTTATGTTAAAATGAATAAGTTATAATAATATAATGTCATTATAACAATTTTTATTTTAAAATTCTACCCTCAATTACCATAATGTTTTTGATTTGACTTAAAAAATATCTGTTCTTTTATTACATTGTACATACTAACTCGAGCATACAATTATTTTTTAATTTTAATAAATTTTTATACCAAACTAGAACAGTAAGAAACCGCCCGTTGTTTTCGACTTCTTCAACATTTACTGGACAAACTTTCAAACATTCAGATTAATTTCAATAGACTCTGAAAGACTGTAATTAAACCTATTTAAACATACGGAGTTGGAGTTTGAGGCCTAATAAACCATCCAGTTTATGTAGCATCCAATCATTACAATCCAAAGTCCTTCGAAAAATCACCAATACTCTTTACTTTGTCACAAAAACGTATCTTTACAGATTTAGATGTAGTATATATTGTTGATTTAGCCCAAACTAGATAGCTATATTTTCATAGTAAACTCAATTACCATTCAAATCCACTAATATCTCAACTTGCTTCCCATCCTTTTGCAGATTATGACCATTATCATTCATTTTTTATCCTATTGTATAAAGTTGTAAATTTCAATAATTAGCTTTAAAAATAAATTTGCATTATTATATTTTATTGATTTGTTTAAATCAGTATATTTATCCTATCTATAGTAGAATTGTATCTTATATTTCAAATCAATGAGGTCAAACCATGAAAATGGATATTTGTAGTTCTAGCTCGTGATGCTTTGTAACTGAAACCGAATGAAACATAAGCCAGCAAGCAACAGCTCAAGCGAATAATTCAAATCTCAGGTTTTCCTAAAAGGTAACCGGGCGAGAGAAGAGGTGGGGGATGGGATCGGCCAAACTCTTCATAAATAAAAGATCCTTTTATTTATTAAAAAAGTCTCAACCTCTATAAATAAAACATCTCCGCCCTGACATTGTTGAGTGAACATTTTACGAAAAAAGTCTTTCTCTGGTTAAGGTTTCTGTACACCGATATTCCTTAAAAATTTATAATAAGTTTTCAGCTCTCAGTTTTATGTATTATATCTGTAACGTACCCAGGTTCGATCCTTATGTTTTTTTAAATATCGTCGAATATAGACTAATAGAAATTTACATCTATAACATCCAGTAAAAATGCTGTACAAAAGCAAAGTAATGACATGACAAAAAGTAATCATTAGTACCACTCTTTAGCTATATCTAAAATAGAAAAGGAGGATTCCTACAGCGAAGAGTAAGGTAGAAAAACATATTTCAATTTCAGGAATACATGCGTCCATTCACGAAAATGTTTTAAATATTTTATTTTAAACCAACAATAATCATAAGAGAAGCAGATGTGTCAAAAAATCTTTATAATGAAGTTGTACAGGAACACGTATATAGGAAAAGTGCAAAGGTGATAGGAAAACTTCGTACGAAATTAAAAAAAAAAAAAAAAAAAAAAAAAAAAAAAAAAGTGAGGCGAAAAACATCAAGAGAAGAGATTGAATTGAAGAACCTCCTAAAAACGATGTAGGCCATGTTTACAATATAAAAAAAAAAAAATAAATAAAATAAAAAAAACGAGAATTCCCCGTTTTAAGTGTGAGAATATATTGGCAGTTTATTTATTTTTAGATTCTTGTTCTTTCAATGTGTGAGGGTTGCATGTGGGTTTATTTACAAGATAAAATCCAAGGAATCGTATCTTATCAGCATATTTTAACGGTACTAAACTGTACTTATTTAGTCTAAAAAGTATAATTGAATTGATGATAAGTAAATTTAAAAAAATAAAATTTAAAATTTAAGGATTTTTGTTTATAAATTACATATGTACCTACCTAATACAGGCCACAAGATTATGCTTTTTAACTACGGCGCAATGATTATACTTGTTTGGTACAAGCGTAATGTTGTGCGGATAGTGTCTATCTCTAGCGCCGTTTACAACCATACCCAGACTGTAATCAACCTCTTAGATTTCTTGTGATTTATCTTAAGTTATGACACTGTTTTTTACTAAGGTTTGACACGTTTTTCATTTTTCTTTCTTTTTTTTTTTTACAAATAACATAATCGGCCTTTCTCAATGGCAATAACCAATGATGGTGAAGAAACCATAAAATGTGTAAAAATAAAAATATAATTTAATAGAATATTTTTTGTTTTTAATTACACATCCTTGTCTCAACAATTATCTCAAATCTAAATGTTTAAGTCCAAAGGATTTATAACCAAGTTTATATTCGGAGGTAGTACGAATGTTTTACGGACCAACGCTTTTTCCTGGCTCTTCATATTTTATTCACACGTGCGTAGCATGACACAAATAGTTAGTAGACTGTAAGAAATGAAAAGTGGTGTGATCAGTCTTGAAAAAAATGATGAAATGTGAAGGTGGGGAGGGGAGCATACCGCTCATTTTTAACTCTGAAATGTGCCTAGATTGTCCTTGGGTGTAGTCCGCATTCTAAGTTCATTCACCTATTGCATTTAACATTTTATTATACTTTTCTCTTGTTATTTGGATATTAGTTTTAAATTATTTTTTTTTTTCAATTTTTTTGTGCTTTACATGGTCAATTTATAGTGTTTCTATATTTTTATGTTATTTAGCTTGTTAAATACGTAGTTTGTTACACAGTTCTAAATTTTCAAAAAAAAAAAAATAAAAAAAAAATAATAATATATAGGATATTAACTCTATTTCTTTTTTATTTATTCACTTTTTTCTTTATTAAATGAATGTAGATTTCAATTCCTTTTGTTAATCATATAGTGTAATTAGTTTAAATCTTCTCTAAGCCGTTGAACTGCGTTTAGGTCTAATTTACATGAGAATATTACACTAGACTTAAAATGCACATTAACAGACTTCTTAACAGACGCTTCAACCTATTGTATATTCTACTAGGGACATCTTTCTGTTTACAAAAACTTCTCATTTACAAAATCATCATCCAACTATTTTTGGCCTACGGACATGAACCGTTGGGGACAGCAAAACAATAGAATATCCTTTTAATCATAAACGCTCCATCTTATGTCTCCAAAAAAACCCTACGTAATGATCAAATGTTTTCTTTTGTTTCTGACTTCATATCCCTTAAATTTTCACGAACCCATGCTAACCCTCTGGCTCATTCGTTTTCCAGTTCCATAAATTCTTATAACCCACCTTGCAGATTTATATGGCAATAGCCCCGGGACTATTAAAAATATCTATCTTATTCGAGTTCTGACAATGACCAGCTTCTCCATGAAATTTATAATAAAAGGTATTTGTAACTTTATATTGTTTTTATCTATTTTCATTGTATATTTTCTATGGATGCGTTCTTTATTCGGGGTGTAGTCGAGGAAGGATATTATTAGAGATGGGCCGACTAGTCAGCTAGAAAAAAGGCCGATTAGTCGGTAGCCGATCATTGCTTTCATTGAAATTGGGGTGACATCAGCAATGCTCAAGGCACTTCGTTCATATCTTTATATTCGTCAGTACATGTTACATGTTTTTGTTTATCGTACATGTTTTCTTAATTTTTTCGCTAACCGTAACAGAGTTGTTTTTTTAATTTTTTTATTCACTTTATTTATCATAGAATCCTAGAATTACTTAGTTGTGAAGTATGGAATTCAATCATACTGTAAAAAATATCATGTTTATATATATCACAAAAAGATCTTTTGTGAAAATATAAATAAATATGTACGTAAGTTGCTAAAAAAAACAGCTTCCTTTTCGTGTTATAGTCTTTAAAGTAAATTTTAATCAAGAAAATAATATATTCAATTACGACTTCAAGTGGGAAAAAAAATAATATGTTATGTAATTTCTTTACTCACAAGGGGACGTTTGGAGTTGTAACTTACATATTTGAATGCCAATTTTCGTGTGGGTAGTAGGGACCTATAATAGTGCAAAACTAGAGTTATAGCCACCAATGGTCATTAGGAGCTCTCAGTCAAGATAGGGAAATGATTCTTTCACGTTTAATTGCAGTTATGTCTATTTGATATAAAAATACTTCCTCTATGCTTAAGTCACCACTCTGCTTTAGGGTGTTCAAAAACTCTAAAAAAAATACAAATTTTGATGGAAATCCGCTATAAATCAGGAAATTTTTTGTTTCATGAATTACTTTAAATTCTTTTTTCGTTAACTTGTTTTTGTTTCTTTGATTACTTTTTCATTGTATTAATTTATATATATATATATTCCTATATTACTCCCACATACCTATATCAAAAGATTTTTTCAATGCTGAATATAAAAACAATCAGAAAACTCAATATGCTGAATGACAAAGCAGGAAAGGAAGCCGCTGTAGGGCTGTTTACTGCGTTTGTGGACTCAACAATATTGTCTGTCAGATATCAACATCTCATTTCCTCTGAACCACTGACGCCCTAATATAACCTCAGTCATGCAGTAAAGGCGTTAGCTAACTCACTGAATTTTATTTATATCGGATATTACCTTCTCCTTTCAATTGTAGAAGTTATCCTTATTATACTTTAATAGTCACAATACAATATATATTTTATATATTATACTATTATATTTACCCATTTTTTCAGTTGTGATCACTAACCACGTAAACTACTGAACTAATCTGTACCAAATGTTTACCACATCATTTTTATAGTTCTAGAAAGGTTTACCAATAGCACAGTCTACTGATTTTCAATTAATTTGTTAAAAAAAAAAACAAACAAAAAAAACATTTTTATGTAGAAAACAGTGAAGTGTGAAAACTGAAAGGTAGGTGGTGACCGTTATTATACACGAGATGTTACAAAGGCACGCTGTTATCTAGAGCTTAAATTGGTAATAAAATTTACTTATTAAAAATAAAATAAATATTTAGTGCGACATGTAGATTCTAGTGAAGTTTAAAAATCGATCGATAAGTGGTTGGCAACATTTCGCAATTGAGTTTACGATGGCAAAACTAATGAACATATCTATACCAAATTTTAACTACATTATCTAAAAAGTTCTAGAAAGGTTTAGCAACAGTGAAATTTACAATAATAAGGATTGAAATGTACGGTGTTTAGTTCCTAAAACGATGTTTGCCACGCTGTTATATAATTTTATGTTTAGAAATTAAAATCCAATCAGATGAAATCAATAAAATTATTTCTGTCAAATAAAAATGATCACTAAATCGAAATTTCGATCATCACTTTATTTATCAAAAAAAAAAAAAAAAAAAACTAGAACTAGAAAAAGAGATATGAAGGGGCTATTAAACATTTTCTTGCTTAGAAAAAAAATATACATAGAAAAAATAAAACTTAAATAATTCAAAACTCCTTGATCAACCAAACCCTTCATTTGTGATAAATATTGACTAGCTAACCAAAAAATGTCAACGGATTTTAACTTATCACAAAAACTTTATGATATACCCGTAAACAGCGTTTGTATGCAATGAGTTATGTTTTTAATGTGTAAGGCTTCACGAAAAAGCTAATTATAATTGTGGATGGAGAGAATGGCCAAGGATGTCTTCGCCAGTCCCCACCACCTGTGGTGTACCTCAGGGGTCAGTGCTGGGCCCAATCTTGTTCAACATCTTCACGGCACCAGTCGTATCCATAAAGCACCCTGAGACGGTAGTGGCTGACGACATCGCGGTCTACGCGTCCAGCCTCAACCCCGGCCGGGCCCTCAAGATGGCTGAGAGGGCGACCTCCACCATCCTAGAGGCGCTGAAGACATGCGGCATTAAGGTGAATTCTAGAAAGACTGACGCCATAGTGATGACCTTCAGTAAGCCCGGCAAATATCAAAAACTGCCGAAGAGCTTTACAGTGGATGGCATCGAGCAGACCATCTCCAACTCCATCGTATACCTTGGCGTCAGTATCGACAGGCACCTCACCTTTTCGACGCATGTTAGAAGCAGAATCAAGCTGGCCCGGGCGCGGACATACCGCCTCCATCACCTCCTTACCTCACCCCAGATATCCCTTCGGCTGAAACTCCAGATTTATAAGTCCATCATCAGACCCGCCCTCCTCCATGATGTTCCACTGCTGCATCATATGTACGAAACTACATTACGTGCCCTCCAGACGTTCCAGAACACCATCCTTCGGCGATTCGCCCGCGGCACCAGCCTTCAGAGGGCCAAAAACACCCGGATCCTCGAGGAGCTGAGGATTCCCACGATCCCGGCCTTTATCAGTCGCCGGCACGTCAAATTCTTTGACGGGCTGAGCTACTGTGCCAACCCTCTCTTCAGGGACATAGCCCCGCCTCCCAGGCCTGGGAGGTGGCAAGGCACGATCCCCTTAGCGTACGTACTCGCCGAGGGAAGGGGTTCAGACCATACGGACTGACCCGATATGACCCACCATCGCCGGCAAAGTGTATCCTCCGCACTCGACATGTAGACGGATTGCCTCCAGCAGACTGAGACCCTCCAGAGATGGCAGAGCTACAAATAAATCTTAAAATGCCGAAAGGCAATAAAAGATCCAATACCCTAATTTCCTTTGTATGTATTTATAATTTAGTCGGAGGTTAGAAAAAAAAAAAATTCACAATAAAATTTATCGTATAAAAATATATACGTTGTTGTGTTAACATAACGTCATTTATTTATTACTTGTTCTTGTAACTATTTATTGCGCAGACTTACGGATTTTGTTGTAACATAAATAAAAAATCATCTAATGTTCAATTAAACGTATAGGTAATTTCGACTGAGGAGAAATATAAGTGTTCCGGAAACTGTTGACGCGGTTGTGTCAACAGTTTCAGAGTCAACTCAGGGACAACTGAGAATTACTAGAAACTTAACCGAGGAGAAGTAGAGCAACTCAAGGAAACAGTGAGAACTTGAGTCCTGGGGGAGTTATTCTGCTCTGAGTAGCACTCAAGGGCTAAAGGAAAACCACCATCTCATCTACAATTGAGTCTAGAAAGGTTTGGTTTATTATATATATATATATTATATTTTTTGTACAATGGATGTTTTTATATTATTTAATTATTAATACATAGTAACAGTTTGTTTTCAAAATAATTAAAAGATTTATTATAACGACTTTCATGAAGCACAAATAGGGCTAGTCAATGCACAAAACAAAAATCAATTATTTTTTAAACTTTTTTTTAATAACTGTAGCCAATATTTCGACTTAATTATTTCATGACTTAATGTACATAATCTTGCACATAAAATAAGAAATCACGACTGTACTACTCAGTGTCAAATCAGTAGAATACTAGTAAACTTTTTATTTCAATCTTCCTGATATAAATGGATTTATTATCATTCACATTTTTTATTTCCATTGTTTCAGATTGTAACATTCGTTCAATAAATCAGTCCAAAGTATACCCATATATGTATAAATAAAAAATACTCGTAAACTTATAGGTATAAATTTATATTAAAGTATTTATTTATCTGATGTCAAAATTTCATAATGGTGCAATTTGAACGTTTCCTAAGAGATAAAAGACTGTTCATATGAACTAAAACATTATAAAATGAACTTAGAGCTAATAACGACATAGATTTTTTTTCTATAAGAATAATACAAAAGTATAAAGTGATGGCACTATTGTACAATTAAAAAAAAAAAAGCTGAATAAATAGAAACGTGATATAAATGCAAAGTGTAGAAAGAGGATCTACGGTCGTTTAAAATCATAAGAAGATAAATATAAGTATTGGGTTGTTTCACATGAAATGTCCGATTTTATAATATTTGAAATACATAGAGGATTTTGCGAGTCTCTGTTGTTTACTTCCAAAGTTCACATATCATAATCCAGCAGTTACTAACCCTCTACTTTTCTTTTATAAACATTAGCTTCCCAATCAATTACACACTGTTTAGTATACCTTCAAATAGGAACATGGAAACACGCGATTTTCGTGTAATATTTTTTTATGAGTTTAAACTAGGTCGTTCGGCAGCTGAGGCTGCTAGAAACATCTGTAAGGCGTTTGGGGAAGGGAGTGTAAATGAACGAACCATTCGCCGTTGGTTTGCTAAGTTTTCGATTGGGGATACCAACGTGGAAAACCAGCCCCGAGGAAGACCTCCAAATGTAATTAGAGAGGTGAGACTATTACCTCTACAACCTACTGCAATGAAATTGACCAAATGCACGAAAAATGGTTGAAAAAACAACCTGGATTGGTAAATCGGAAGGGCCCTATACTCCTACACGACAACGCTAGACCCCACGTTTCAAAACTTACCATGCATAAATTGAAAGAGCTGGGGTACGAAGTTCTTCCGCACCCACCATATTCTCCCGACTTGTCTCCAACAGATTATCACCTTTTCAGGAATTTAAACAACTCCTGCAGAGGAAAAATTTTTGCAAATGATGCTGAAATCAAAAGTGCGTTTTCAGATTTTGTTTCACTTCAAAGCTCAGAGTTTTTCAAATCCGGGATAAAAAAAGTTGTTGTCACGTTAGGAAAAATGTGTAGAAAAAGAAGGTAAATACTTCGAATAAAATTATATTGTTTTCATATTGTATTTTTACTAAAATCCCTTTACCTTGAAAACGGACATTTCATGTGAAACAACCCAATACTATAATGCTCTGAAAAAGATCGATATAAAGAAAACAAAAATTATAACTATATAATATATTTATTATTACATATTTTATATACGATTGAAATGTTTTATTTTATTATATTTTATGTAAAGCATTTAATTAAATAAAGTCATGTCAAGAAGTTGTAGAAATATGATTAAAAATAAAGGATTTTTAATAGAAGTAGAGACATTGTATAATATGCACGTTTTTGTCTACCGTATCCCTAGTTAGGAGAACACTCAATGCACACACACACACACACACACACACACACACACACACACACACACACACACACACACACACACATATATATATATAAAATTGTATAAAATATCAACTTTCCTCACCAGTTTGTGAGGTCAATTTAAATTACCATTTATTTTCAATACTTTTTTAGATGGCTTCCTCTATTGTTTCATCACTATTTCTTCATTCAAAATTAATATACATATATTTTACAACCTTCTTTATCTTCCACCAATTTGCCTCTCAGCGTGGGGGTGCTTTCAGCCATCTATGCCATGCCTCCCTGCCCCTTGCGAGATTTCTCATTTCTCCCAAAGTCTTTCTCCTCTACGCCTCCCTATTCCTTCTATATGGTGGATATAGGGGGTTCTTGGCCTTCCTCTTGGTCTTTTTCCCATCGGCTTCACTTCCATAGTTTTTATGGGGTCTCTGTGTTTGTCCATACGGCAGACATGTCCGTACCACCTCAACTGTCTTTTCTCCAGAGTCTCCCTTACCGGACAAATTTTCAGGTCCTCCCTAATCCTGTCGTTCCGGACAGTCTTCCCTGCAATTCTTCTTAGAAATTCCATTTCAGCTGCAGTAACACGGCTTTGCAGCTTCTCATTCGCAACCTAGCTCTCTGTTCCAGAATCACGTAGCGAAAATGCTGTGAGATAGCAAAGTAATCAAAATTGACATAAAAATGCACGAAATCGTATCTCGTGATTTTGATTGTTCCTATAACTTTTTTTTAACGAAAAGGGGCAGCCATGGATGTCAACAATATTTTAATCTGTGGTATTTTTTTACTTCTTCTTTTTTTCTTTTTTTTTCTTGCTTTAATACTCCCTGACACAAACCAAAGTTAACAATGAATGGATTCCATTTATGAATGACCTTCTCAATTCCAATTCTGAACCCCATCGAGATTTTTTGGAAATTTCTCTGTGATAAAGTTTACTCAAAAGGTGTCTATAATTTAAAAAAAAATATCTGTGATATAGCGTCTAAAAGGCAGCGGGAGTCGAGACTCAGAAAAGCAAGATCTTTTGAAACGATTGTGCCTCAATATGAATAAAATATTGTTAAAAGTAATAGAAAATAAAAGCGATACAATGGGTTATTAAATATGATTAATAACATTATTTAACTACTAATTTAAAAAAATTGTCTTTAGTAGAAAAATAGTTTTCTTTGTTTATAAAATTTAACACATTAAAGTTAGTTGTATTTTTAAAAGTATGGTTTATATAAATCCAATATTTTAGTTTGATCTAATTAAACTATCAACTTTTATTTTTATATTTTGAGCTCTGGGGCTCCACTAAACCATCTAATTAATCTCTTATCTAATCCTTACAATCCAAAATCCTTCGGAAAGTCCTAAATGCTCCTTACTTTGTCACCAAGAAACTTATCAAAAAAGATATTAATGTTCCATATGTTGCTGATTTAACCCAAACCAGATACATATCCTTTCATAGTAAGCTCCATAACCATTAAAATCCACTAGCTTCTCAACTTGCTTCCCACTCCATTCTCGATAGTTCTCCGAGGTGTCTGAGAAGAAGATAGTCTAGAGATTTTCTAGTTTAGAATTTTTATTGAAGTGCTACTGATGAGTAGTTCTTTTAAAGTTTTGATATGTTATTGTAATCGTCATTAACACATTTACTTGATTTATATATTTGTACATTTGTAAATTTAAATAAATAGATAAAACAAAAAAAAGTTTGAAAAAACAAACAATATTTGTAATTTTGAGTTTAAAAGTGTATTTTTGTTAATTTTCAAAATGTTTCGTCTCAGTTATTGTAGAGTCGTAATTTGTTAACAACAGCAGACATAAAAACATATTTATACGCCACTACCCATCAGTCTGTATCCGGATCGCAGTAAGAGCAGAAGTCGCAGTTCGATCATTTACAACGATATTCAATTTTTTTTGTTTGAAATTATCGGTTAGTTGTTGGTGAAAAACATATGGATTTGACTTTATTTTATATATGGATAATTAATGGAAAATGGATAATTAATAAAATTTCAATTAGATATGCAACAGGCCACCCTTCCTACTGCAAGATTTTTGGTTTTTAGCTGGACTTGAAAGCAATTATTTTGCCTAAATTGTCAGATTGTAAATATTAATTCAATGATTTCGATTTGATTTTTTAAAAAATATTTGCTCTATTTAAATTCAAATGAAGGATACGAGACAAAGGTGAGCAGTAAGTGGTTTTGATGAAAAATAATGTACTCTTTTATCTGTTCCAAAGTGAACGTTATTTCCTTTTACTTTTGTTCCGCTAGATTCTAAAGATAGCTCATTGTGTTTCGTTCCGCTCTATATCAATAGTTAGTCTATAGCGGTTATGCTTCATAGTGCATTACATTATATCATATATTTTGTATGGATCTATACTTGGGAAAATCAAAATCAATCTATTATATATAAATTTCTTAGCTTAACCTTAGAGATAGCACTATACGCTTAGAGACGAAGTGATTTTCTGAAAAGTTAAAAAAATATCATTGATTTTCAAAATAACCCACCAAATAGGTATGTTATCCACAATTAGTCTTGTTTATATTATCGTTCGAATAATGTCGTTGGGGCTCTCTCAAAATCAGTAATAATCTACTTTTCAGGACGTACCTGCGAGACGCTGTGTGCTTCTAATATAAATCATTACTCTCCTCTTGAACATAGAACGTTGTTGAACAACATTTTTAAATGTGATTTGAAGTGTTTCCATTAATCTAATTTTATTTTATTTTTGCACGTTACATTTCATTTTATTTATTTTAATTTTATTTCTTTCCGCATCTGCTCACATGAGTCATTAGCGGCTTAATATACATATTAAATTTTGTCGAACAATTTACAAAATTTTAGAAATTCAAAAATGTCTTTGATTTTGTCTTCTGTGTCTTCCAGTGCTTTATCTATACTTGAGGGTATGTTGTACTTTGTTCTGGCGTCAGAGTATAGTGTACATGTTACAATGTGTTTCAATGTCAGTGCTGTCATGCAAGTTGTACAAATCGGTGGTTCTAGGCTTCTCATCAGGTAACCGTGGGTGAAAGCTGAATGTCCTATTCTTAGCCTCGTCAAGATTATTTCTTCTATTCTGGATTTTCTATAATATTTTGTACAGGTTCGGGTGTCTTGTTTAATTTCTTGAAGTTTGCTGCGCATTTGGTTCTATTTTATTTTCCAGTGTTGGAGCAATTTTTTTCTACAGTATGTTTTTAAGTCAGAAGTTGTTGTAATGTCTGTAATAATGGTTCCTGTTTGGTTCAGTCTCGCGAGATTTGCTGCTCTGTCGCAGCTTCATTTCCGGAGATGCCACAATGTGAAGGTACCCACATTAGCACAGTCCCCCCACCCATCGACTCGTGCATCTCCCACAGGCAGTTGTTAATATTCCGTACTAGGGCATCTTCAGAGTTTCCTTCAGCTATTGCCAATAATGAACTTAGAGAGTCTGTTACCAAAAGAGCGTGTTTTGTATTTGTAGATTGTATTAATAGAAGACCTTGGTAGATCGCAAATAGTTCTCCTGTAAAAAAAAAATTAAGTGACGGTTGGTTAAACTTTAGTAAGCTATTGTTAAAAACCACTGCACAACCGACTTCTCCATTAATTTTTCTATGCATCAGTAAAAATTGTTTCGTGGTTTGGATACTTATGCCTTAGTTCTGCAAAAAGTCTCTTTTTAATGATGGGGTTGTCGTCTTCTTTTACTTAAGGGATGTGTCAACCTTTATGTAAGTATTGTCCCATCGAAAAAACAATGGGTCATCTATGGTGAGTACTGTATTCGGTACTCCGTATACCTGAAAAGGTTTGGAAGGGAAAAAAAAAAAAAAAAAAAAAAAAAAAAAAAAAAAAGTACTGTATTCGGTTTTATGTCTAAAAGTTGGAGGATATTTTGAGTACTACTTGCAATGCCCACCAGATTGTTTCATTGGTTACTATTAGGGTTATGAAAAATGTTATGATTTTGATGATCTGGTTTGGAAATCAGAGTCGAGTAATATGATAGTGTAAGGTAGGATCTTCTTAAAGTTAGGCTCGGTTCTCCGCATTCTACGTTTCATTAACAGTAGATTAAAGCCATGAATATTTAATTTGGCGTTACCAACATGACAGAAAAACAAATAATGCAATTGATTGATGAGGTTTTAGAAGAATCTGTTCAGAAGAGGAAGGTGGCGTGTATGTAAAGTAATTCTACCTTTTCATGATTTCTCAAAATCTAATAAATGAAAACGAATATGAAGAAAAAATGTATATAAAATATAACTGGAAAAAAATGAAACCTATCTTAGGGTAAGATTACGGTAATGTAAACGGAAAACTCGAATTAATCATAGAAAAACCCCAAACACTTAACCTACCCCATTCATAACCAGAAGTCAGTTGGACCTCCTCAGGTTAGTACCAATATATTTGATTTCTTGCTTTACATTTTTAAAAACATTACTACATATAATACATGTAATAAAATGTTAATGTTTTCAAAATTTTGTATCAAAATTTAAAGATAAGATTTTCGATCTGAAAATAATAACTGGTGTAAATAAATGCAAAATAAATTCATAAGCTTATATTAAAATTAATGTATATTATTTGTTTCCTAAGTTAATAAGTAAGCATAATTAACTTTATTTCATATTTTTCAATTTTGATTGGAAATGAACCTTGACAATATAAACCATTCTTGACATGGATACTGGGGGTATATACTTTTTTGGGGTAACGTTTCTTTCGCATTCAAAAATGTATTATTTTGACACGATCTAGCTCTGTTGGTGTTGTTTGGATCGAAAATTCGACGACAGGTCCTCGATCAAAAATTAAATGAAAAATATTTTTAGTAATATAAATTTACTGCTAGGACCAACTGTGTAGGAGCTGGTTAGAATGAAAGAATTAGGATTGATGAATTAATTGCTACTTCTATTGAGATTGAATATAATAATAATATAATATTCTTTTAAGAATATACCATTATATACTACTATAAGAATATACTCTTATATAATATAATATTCTAATAAGAATATAATAATCTATTGAATCTCAATAGAAGTTGGCTATCTATACCATCGGTTCGGTTAGTGCTGCTAAGATCGAAAATTTATAGACTGTTTCTTAGTAAAAAATTCACTGAAAAATATACATAATATTAAAGAGCTATATTGGTTTTGCTATAGTCGCGTTTGCTTACTTGTTATAAGTTGTGGGGTTTTTGTTATTGGAAGCTCTGTTGGAATCGCTCTGATCAAAAATTTGCACAATGTTGCCTTAACAGAAAATAAAATGGAATATATTTTTTCCTTTTTAATATATGTCGCTAGGATCTGCAGTTTAGAAACTAGCTTTGAATGAAAAATGTGACGTTTGATACCTTTATTTTCCCCCATCTTTCGAATTATCATTGATTGTTATTGTATTTAATTGTCATTGCATGTAATATGATACTTTGAATTCTGAAATGTAAATTAGGAAAAATAAGTAGATATAGATAGACAGACTGCAAGCCGTAGAACGTTAAATTGTTGAAGATATGTATTCGCTTTTGGAAAATGAAGCAATAGGATTACTAATTCCGTCTGCCAAAGATAAATTACGAAATAAATGAAAGAAAATAGTACTTTTATTATACTTTTTCATTATTCTGAAAAGATATTTATAATCCTAAAATAAAGATTAGTTTTAATTTCATTAAATGCCCTATACTGATTTTCGAACTATAATTTACTGCTGAAATCAACATCCAGAGAAAATCCATGATAGATATTTCTATTGTTTTATCCAGTAAAAAATATTTTTTTTTATATATGCATTTTTCTTTATTGGCATTTGCATGGAAATGGGGGTTTCAGACATCATCTATTTAGATTTTTTTATTATACACGCTCGAGAGGCTTAGAGAGTTTTATTAAGAAGAGTTAAATCGAGAGTGTTATCTGCAGGGTTGATAAAGCCTATAGTTTTCATGGTCATGCAAGAAATATTTTATTCTTTTATCCCTTTCTTTTGACTCCACAAAAGAGGAATTTCTGTTGGAGGAATTAGGCTGGAGGTGAATTACGAGACCATCAATATTGGCCCCTTTAATTTCGAGAAAGTGGCCCAATTCATTTGGGTTCAATAAAGTAAATAAATAAAATCCCTTTCTTTATTTGAATCTCGGAAGCCCTTTAAGTATTTTCCTATATCGCGGTAAATTTCCCTGCAGAAAACACGAGAATAGGCCTAGACACGGAAGGCATTAGGAGGAGCGGCATTAGGAGAGCAGCGGTGGGAAGCAGGCTCAAACTATGGGGGGAGGGGAATGGTCGATATCAATTTGAGATTACACAGGCTCATCTCAGCTTTTGTTATATTGCCTTCTCTTAATGGACAGCAATAACCAGTTATCTAGGGCATCAGCTTCTCCTCCAATCATTGGATCGGGATCTTGGGGTCTGGCTCCAATATGCTGTCTCTAAGTCAATCAACTTCAACTTAGATCACAAGTCAGAAATTACTCAAGTATTATATAACACAAAGTCTGCTAGTACAAAAAGTAAGAGTAATACTATTCTACTGATATCTTTAAAAAGTTACATTTTCAATATTATGAATGTTATAATTAAAAAAAAATTAACTAAAAATTAAGTTTTTAAATAGAAATAGTCAGAGAAGCAGTCAGTTTGATAAATAACACATAAAAGTTTAAAAAAAGTTAAAGTTAAAATTAAAATTATAGTTTAAAAAAACTAAAAAAAACACGCTTTTGTTCCAAATTTGCTTTGCTTTAATGATGCATAGGACAAACAATGTGCTAAAAACAACGGTTATTTGATCATATAGCTTAGAACGTACCATTTTCAAACGTTGCCCCTCCCCAAAAAAAAAATAATCCGACGATATTTTGAAGAAGAATTTTTACTACCTTCAAAACGTGTTTAACGATTTCCAACAGTTAGAAATTTTTATTTTTGGAGTTAAAGATTCGAAGCTGATTTTTCTGCACTATTTGTAATTTTATATTTGCAATTTTAACACAGTTTATCCAAAATCAACCAACAATTTTTTTTTTTAATATCTCAGATTAGAAATGAGGAAATTTTTACTTTAAAAATCCTATCTTGCACAAACTGTGATGATCCATAACTTTTAGTATATAACATTTTTTGATTGGTTAAGCCGTTTTTGTGTTATAGACTCTTAAAAATGACCAAAACTAACGTTCAGAAAATTGACAAAATTCGTCGATATTTGACAAACGATGAACGCCAAAATCAGACGCCTCGGAGGGTTATCAGAAATATAATGGGATAAAACTTAAGATACCTAAAATGAAGTCGAAAACGACTTTTTCTTGATATTTTAGTTTTGTATTTAGGTTCCTAGTAAGTCATTTGTCTTGATGGAGCCCTAGGTAGCGAATCTGTTTAAAAGGCCTATTATGGATGGAATATTATAAAGAGATACTCTAGGGCAAGAAGTAGTATACTTACGACGAATGATATAGGTTATTTTATGTGTTTTGTTTGGATTTATTTTAATTCTCCAGTTTTGCCACCATTCTTGAAGATTGAAATATTGAAACCAAGGTTGACAATATTAAACCGAAGATCAACTTACCAAAGGAAGTCTAGTTACCTTTTTTCCTTTTGTTCCTTGATACCTAAGCACTTGGTAGCGTATTCTGGAAAAACTATTTTTGTTAATATTGTTATTATGATGGAGCTTTATGCCTTATTTAAATTTATTCAAAATTTAATCAAAAACTTTCTCATCATCCTAATCCACTAGCACAATCCCTATCCAGCTCCACTCACCCCTATAATCCTCCTCGCAGGTTAAAAAGGCAGTGGCCTCGTGACCTATTATAAATTTCGTCATGGAGTCCTGGTAATGGCCTTTTCCGCTCATGCTCTGAGTGACTGTAGTTTAGCGCTCTCACACAGCCTCCACTGGTGTTATATTATACTAGTGACGCAGCTAAGAGAGAAGCGCTGGGATCTCTTGGGGCCTGGCTTGTCCCTCCAAAAGTGGGTAGGGGGACAAGTCTGGTTGGGGGATCCCTCAGATTTGAATATAGTGTAAATAAAGTATAAATGTATTTTAAGATTTAATTTAATTTAAATTTTTAATTTAATTATTTTTATTTTTTTTTTATGTCTTGTTACTTATTTTATAGATTATTTATTTTTTTATTTGCTTAGCTTTATGTATTGTATAGTCTGAGATACTTTGTTTATTTTCTTATTATTATATTATTTTATTTTTTTATCTATTCTTTGCATTTATTTTTTATTGTAAATAGTGTGTGAATGGATCCATTTAGTCATCCATATTACCTATTGCCCACATTGAGGCAGATTGTAATACTTTCTCAATAAAAAAAAAAAAAAAAAAAAAAAAAAAAAAAAAAAAAAAAAAAAAAAAAAAAAAAAAAAAAAAAAAAAAAAAAAAAAAAAAAAAAAAAAAAAAAAAAAATTATTCATTTTTCCTAAAGAGGAATTTAATTTATCTTTGCTTCTTAAACAAAAATTAATAAACAAGCCTGGTGCTCATTAAAAGGAACACTAGTTTCATAAATATTATCTCTTAATTTTCCTTATTCATTTTTCTGATAAATTGCAATTATTTTAAAATTTTTGGTCATGATGTTTAGAAGGAAATGAAGGAATTGATATTTATTGATAAAACATATGTGTCATCAGTGTACTTTTGAGGATAGTGCTAGGATGAATCGAGATGTCAGCTGCATTGACCGTGTAGAGTATAGTTCCTAGAGGAACACCGGCTGATTGGATAAAGAGGGATGAAATTATGATAGACTTTTAAGGTTCTATGACTGATTGTGAGATAGGAGCGAATAATAAGGAAGCAATAAAAGGAATTTACAGAGTTTGTAACCGACTCGGCAGCGCGTAGGAGATGACGTCCTTCTCTCGGTGATTGTGGAATGTGATGTTCGGAATTCAGTAGTTAAAAAAAATATTTTAAAACTTTCATAAATATACTGTTTTGTGGTTTCTGATGAATTCTGTTAGTTTTCCATCTGTCTTTTATTTAATTTTTTTTTTTACTATGGAACAATATTTCGTTGTATTTTTTTAACGTTATAGCCAGCGCACAGTGGGGTAAAGCGGAAAAAAGCTTGTTATTCCTATAGAGAGGTAGATTAGCTAATTCGTTTTAGAATAGAAAAATACAATAGAATTTTATCTAAATTGAAATATTATATCATTTTAATCTATAATAGTGTTACAGTCAAGGGGAGTACCTGGGATCGAGGACCTTCCTAGGAAACAACAGCCGCCACAGACCTCCAGGTCAGGTAGCCGAGAAGTGCCCAGACTTATCTTCTGATCCGAACAGTCTGGAATGTTCGATGAGGATTTAAATAGGTCAGCCCCCAGCCTGGAGAGTCAGTGATCAGTGAGTAATCGGAAAGTGATCAGTGAGTCAAGGGACAGTCATTGGAGAATCGTCAGTCATTTAGTCACCGACTGAGACGGTGAGCTTCCAGTGGCAGTGACTTGATGTTGGTGTCAGTCATGAGTCAATAACTATCATGTGTCAGTAAACGTGGTAGTGCTAAGTCAGTGATCAGTGTATTCAAGAGTCAGTTATGAATCAGTGACTATCCAGTGGCAGTTACTTAGTGTCAGTGATCAGCCTATGTCAGTGAAAGTAGTGACAGTCTCTGTGTGTGTCTGTGTTGTATACAGATTTAGAAAATCTTATGTGTAATTGTGAATAGTAAGTTCTTTAGGATAAGTATTTTCTTGTTAAAGAAATTAGTATAATTAGATATAGGTTAGATCTAAGTGCTAATTGTTATTGTACGTTTATGTTAGATTAAGAACCTAGTTGTATTTATTAAGTTGTAAATAAATTAGTGTTCAATGTCCAAGTGTAGTTGGATTAGCCATAAATACCCACAGTGGCCTGTATCAATTATATTGACAACTGAATTGCATTTACGTATTTTTAATTTAATTTTACACAATTTTATCCAGATTTTACTTCATTTTAATAAAAGTTTTTTTCTGTTTTTCGATTTTCAGATTTCATATGTCGATTGCTTTAAAATAAGCTGGTTCAGATGGTATTAGAAAAATTCATTATTTACCTATATAATAAAAAGAAAGATCGAATGGCTCACATTATCAATTGGAGTGCTTCGTCGCTTATGAAGTTATTTTTTTTTAGGTTCAGGTCTCATGTATGTTATGTTATGGACCTGAAAATTCTAGCAGCTTATGAACCACATCGTCGTTCGTGGCTCTATGGGAACATTTCCTTGGAAAGTCTAGACGATAGTACGAGAGAGAGACTTCCGATAGTAATCCTTTAGGCAACATTGCATATTTTTAAGTACAGTTGTCTTTATTTGTCAAGAAATTTATAGGTATATTAAGCAGTAATATAAACTTTGAAAAAATGGCAATTTTTTTACCGGATCTCATTGGAGCCTTTGTTCAAGATTACACAAGTTCACTAGCTCTGGCCACTTTTTCCCACAATCTATTGCATGTTTTGATTTCATATTTTTTGCATCGGACCTTTTTAATTTTGTTTCTACTTTTCTGGAAAATCCACAGATGAGTTGTATTTCTAAAAATAAATCCACAGCGAGGCAAATTGTACCACAATGAGAATAAACCTTTTTTTGGTCGAAGTAATATTGTCCAACTGCAGGAGGTCTCAGAGTCCGAAATAAAATGAAATTGAAAAAAACAAGCTGGAAATGTTTCCTCCAACTATAATTGAAAATAGCTCACCATGCATGAAAAACATAATAAAAAAAATTGTCAGTGTTTTTCCGCGTTTGCTTCCGTGTGCAGCGTATGGTTATCCTACAGAAACTAATATTTATAACAATTTTTCCCTAATATCTTCAATATTCTGTAGCTGTGCCTATGTATGGAATAAAAGGGCTGAAGTAATGCTCTTTCCAACAACTTCATTTTCGAAGTATTTTGCTATCATGAAGGTACTTCCTACCTAATAAAATACATAATGCGGGGCAAACGGATCCCGATAATTGTTCCGTTTCTTACCTCAGTGCCGAAGGGATGGATTGAATTTTCCGTTCGGTGACGCTCAAAGCTTGGCGCTAATTAAACTTATGAAGTTCGTTGAGCTTTCTGTCGAGTTTACATAAGTTCTTAACTTACGGGCAGCAAGTTTCAGTGGCTGGGTAATCGGTTTCCATTAACAACTAAAAATAAGTCCCCTCTAAAATAACTTTCCCATGACATTCCCTTATTAGCCCTTAAGCCCATTTCAGTGTGTTCTTTGAGCAGCCCTCTGGGGCTATTGTCCTAATTCATCAGCTTTAATAACTAATCACTCAAGCTGGTGGTCTTTTCGTCTCATTATATTATAAAAAGTTTTTTTGTTTTTTTTCAAATGAACCAATTATAATATGAATAAAATTATTTATGGAGAAGAAGATAATCAGGGATGCAGTCAACGAGAAAAAAAACACGTCTAAGTAGAAATAATTTAGTGCGTTCCAACGTTTCTACCTGCCTTGCGGTTTTCTTTAGGGCAATAATGAACAAAATACTAAATGAACAAATACTAAATGTGACAAAAATAACAAACCTATAACATATAGCAAATGAAATACAGAATTACATGGATAAAAAATTACATACGAAAAGCAGTAGAAAAGAACCTGTACATAAATCAGTAAAAATACAAAATATAAATAAAAAAAAAGGTAAGGTTAAGGACAGAACAGGAATGATAAGGTAAAAAAATAAATAAATAAAACATAAATAAAAAATGTCCATTTCTTACTTTTTCTTATATCTTTACACTTTTATTTTCCTTCACCTTTATTATTTTGTAATCTCATACTTTCTTAATATCACTTTTTACTTTATATTCCCTAGCTCCCGAATTACCATATATTTATTATTTTTTTATTTACGTTACACTTCCTTCTATCCTCTTTTCTTTTTCATTTATTATCCTTTTATTCACTACCCTTTCATTTTTTTCCTTTTTCATTCCTGTCTTGTCCTTAACCTTACCTTGCTTTGTATTATTACTGATTTATGTATTTGTTCTTTTCTATTGCCTTTTTTGTATTTAGTTTTTTATCCATGTCATTCTGTTGACCATTTGTCATCTGTTGTCGGTCTGTTATTTCTGTCTCACCTAGTATTTTGTTTATTATAGTCCTGAACAATACGTGGTGTTTCTCATTGACGAATCAGTTTTATTAATTTTACCTGCTATGATATTATTTATAAAATATAATTAATGGTAACAATTACTAAATTAAACCTATACCAAGCGCAATGATTGCTTTTGTAAACCAGCAGGATCTTTTCCTCTTCAGTTTTCTCTGGCACGAACCCACTTACTTCCAGTTACTAATAAGCTTTCCCCGACTCTTCCTTGTCCTTATACCACCGTCTTATTCTAGTGGGCACTTCTAACGCTATTCCTAAGTGAATATCTGAAACCAAGCATTGATAAACAATGTCAAGCATGCCCCTGGTATATGTATTTGTTACGCTTTCAACTTTAGGTATATGTTTCGCGTCTCTTCTCTATTATGTTTTCCCTTCACATTTTCCCTATAATGATTATGCTTTGATATGTATCTTTTTATTAAAACTGAAGAGATGTCTAGAATTTTACAAGAGCTTCATGAGCAACCTGGCAAGAAAAAAAAGCTAGAACAAGCTCTATCAAACCAACGGAGTCTTTATAAGTGTTCAGAGGATGAAAATATGAATCATTATATTCAATAAATATTTTTAACTTTAAAACTTAAAAAAAAAAAAAAAAACATAAACAAGCTATAAAAACAAAGTTCTCTCATGGACTGAATGGCCCCTAAACACAGTAGTGTTAGTTTGACGTGTAAGTTCGGGGTTGAACAACTACTAATACAGGATTTTTTTTTTAAATCGTATAAAAACTTATTACACATGTGGACTCAATGGATGAGTGAGTTGGAGTGACAGGCTCAGCGCGCTCGTAAGCAGAAGGTCGTGGGTTCAAATTCCACCTGGGCAGGTTAAAATGTATTTCGTGGTGGACCCACGAAATGAATCTTGACCTTCCCACCCAGGCCAGTTTAGAACTACAATGGAAGTCTTGGGCAAAAAAAAAAAAATCTTAATACTTACTAATTAATTAATTACTACCTTAATAGTAGCTACGTATATAAAACTACGATTAACGAAACAAATAAAATAATTGTATCTAAATTATTGAATATTATGTCTGCCAAACAGTTTATTAATAGCCTTATTTGGATTAATATATTTTTTATAGTATAAATCATATAATAATTATAGTATAAATAAATAAATTTGAAATACTGACAACCCAATCTGAACCTGAACCACAGTCAACAATACAGAAGACTCCGACAGCAAGACCACCACCTATATTTGTGAATGGAATTGAAAACGTACCAGCTTTGGTAGGTTTTCTTGAAAAGATTTCTGGACCTGCTTCATTCAACCTGAAAACAAATTAAAAAAATATTTCTATATACCCAAACACACCCAATGGCTATAGAACTATAATAACTGCCCTGCGGAAGGAAAATGCCGACTTCCACACTTTCCAGTTACCTGAGGATAGATGCCCACGGGTGGTTATCAAAGGTTTACATAACTCGATCCCACATAATTTTATAATAGAAGAATTAAAAAACAAAGGCTATGACGTAGTCAATGTTACAAATGTTCTGTCTCGATTTAAAACGCCATTGCCTATGTTTTTTGTAGATAAAACGAATTTATTACACAGCGGTTACTATTGAAGAACCGCGTAAAAAAGAACAATACCACAATGTATCCGATGCCAACAGTATGGTCACACAAAGACCTACTGTAACCATCAACCAAAATGTGTCCGTTGTGGACAAAACCACGAGAGTGGCAGTTGCCATAAAACACGGGAAACGCCTGCAACCTGTGCAAACTGTGAAGGAGCGCACCCTGCCAACTACAGGGGTTGCCAAACTCTCAAAGATTTAAGAAATCTGAAAAAAACCTAAAATCTTCAGGTCCTGTGTCAGTTCAGCAACCAGACCCACCTTCATTACAAGAATACCCACCTCTACCGCAGTATTCTGAACCAGCTCAACGAGGACAATTCAAGTTACCAAAGTTGCATGAACCCTCAAGCTATCCACAATCATCAGCTACGGGACATCAGCAATGTGCGGATCATTCGGATATGAAGCGAAGATCTACCCGGCAGTGCTTCCTCCTGAAAATATGCCACATCAAATGGTATCTTTACTATTGGGTTACATGACCTCATTCAACCTCTTTTAAGCCTTCTGCAACATATTGCAGATGTAAAACAAGCCTTATTCCCATCATATGCACCCTAATTCTTAACTGTGGGTTCCTTGTCCATTCTTCTATGGAACACTAACGGACTTCCTCAACATAAAAATGAACTTGACATATACCTACATGAGAAACGAACGGACATTGCCCTGATAACCGAAACATACCTTACTTCCCGACATAAAATTCACATTCCTGGCTACACTATTTACCGAACGGACCATCCAGATAACACTGCTCACGGAGGCACAGCCATCCTCATCAAATCTTCACTTCGACATAATTTAATACATACACCACATACACCCCACCACTGCAATCACACTTTACACAAAACATAACACTATATCACTGGCAGCTGTGTATTGTCCCCCCAGGTTTGCCATTTCATCTCACATGTTCAATAGTTTCTTCGAGAAACTGGGAAAATGTTTTGTCGCTGGTGGAGACTATAATGCCAAACACCAAGCTTGGGGCTCCCGTTTGTGTACTCCGAGAGGTAGAAATTTAAGATCTGTTCTCCATAAACTTTCGTTAGACACTATATCCCCAAATACTCCAACTTACTGGCCCACATCGAGACAGAAAACCCCTGACTTACTTGATTTTTTCATCACTAAAGGACTTCGCACCATACCTTACACAATAAGTAGCAGTTCCGAACTCTGCTCTGATCATTCCCTGGTTTATTTGACACTTTTTGATGAACCTATAAAAAAAGAGAAAAGATTATTCCTAAACCAAGGCGTTATGGATTGGGACAGTTATTAATCCAAGTTAAATTCGAAACTTCTAATACCAATGCAACTAAAAACCGAAGAAGAAATTGAAGAAGCAGTTGATATATTTTACCAAAGCTGCACAGGAATCTGCATGGGCCTCATCCGTTCCTAGAATGAACAAAAGAGGTTCTCTACCGAGTTATCCACAGTACATCAGGGACCTGATCACAGCAAAGAGAAGGGCGCGAAAGGTATGGCAAACACAGACAGACTTCCTTCAGACAGACGAACATTTAATAAATTGAATAACGAACTGAAAAGACAAATCATGAAAATCAAACAGACCAAATACGATTACTACTTATCCAATATCACGACAGACGACGGAAGCTTATGGAGGCACACTAAAAAACTTTTAAAGCATCACGAGGTGATAGCGCCTCTCAGAAAAGAAGATGGGTCCTGGGTGGTGTCGGACAAAGAAAAGTCTGAACTCTTTGCTGAACATTTGTCGACTGTTTTTACACCACATACAGACTACCAAGACAATGGACATGGCAAATACCTACAAGAAACTCTAGAAGCTTCCCTTTAATTGACATTACCACCACTGTCTTTCACTCCTTCTGATGTATTGCAAGTAATCAGAAAGCTATCACCAAAAAAAGCTCCAGGATTTGACTTAATCACCGCTGACCTTCACCAGAAAACGCCCAAAAAAGCTATAGTCTTTCTAACTACACTTAACAACGCAATTCTCAGGACTACGAAATTCCCAGTTCAATGGAAATATTCTTATATTACCATGATACATAAACCAAACAAAAACACCGATTCACCTTCTTCCTACCGACCAATTAGCCTACTTCCTTTGTGTTCTAAAGTTTTTGAAAAATTATTTTACCGACGAATACTAGACATACTGACAGATAAACAAAAACTGCCTACACATCAATTTGAATTTTGTTCATTTCACTCTACAGTTCATCAACTACACCGTGTAACGGATTTCATATCAATCTCACTCGAGAAAAGACTATATGCTACTGGGGCATTTCTAGATGTAGCCCAAGCATTTGACAAAATTTGGCATGACGGACTTCTTTTTAAATTGAAAAATCTTCTTCCTTTTACCTATTATCTGATCCTTCAATCTTTTCTCTCTGATAGATTTTTTCTGTCCGACAAGGTTCAGAACTCTCCTCTATTTATCCAGTAAAAGCCGGAGTACCACAGGGGTCAATACTAGCTCCACTGTTATACATTCTTTACACTCACGATATGCCACTTAGCCCTCAAAGATTGACAGCAACATACGCTGATGACACAGCAATATTAACTAGACATGAAGACCCCACAATTGCATCATTAACTCTTCAACACCACTTAACAATACTACAAGACTGGTTCAAACAATGGAAAATAAAACTAAACTACACCAAATCACAGCACATAACCTTCACACTCAGACAAGACTCTTGTGCACCTGTCTTCATCGACAATCAACCCACCACAAACAAACAAACGAAATTCATTACTTAGGACTTACATTTGATAGAAGAATGACCTGGGGCCCACACGTAAAACAAAAAACGTTTCAGTCTAACCAAGAGATGAAAACTTCTGTATCCAATGCTTCATAAACGGTCGACATTAAAACTCCGACAACGACTGAATACATACACTTACTTACTTAAACCCATATGGACATACGCCACACAAATGTAAGGGACTGCAAAAAATACACACCTTAAAAAAAATACAAATATTCCAATCAAAATTACTCAGACTAATCACGAAATCACCTTGGTACGTTTCAAACAACACACTTCACACTGATTTAGAAATACCCACAGTAAAGGAACATATACATGACCTTTATAGACGAATTCATGACAGACTTCATGGACATAACAACATACTCATTAATGACGTGGCCACGACTGACATACCTGGAAATACTCTCAGAAGGCTTAAAAGAAGCTGGATGAGAGATTTGCTCAAATAAATCTCTTTAACCCATGCCAGGAGGAGGTACTATCGAGTGCTAGTCTCCCACATGTATTCAATTATATCCTGTAGTATTCAATTTCACATCACATTCACTGATTGTTACCCTAACAACAGGTGCGAATTAAAAACTGAAAGAGGAAAAAAAAATATATATATATTTTTTGTAGTGGAGTAAATCTTTTGTATTCGTTAAATGAAAAATCATACTTCTCTACTTATACTGGGTAACAGTATTTAGATAAGTTTACTAAATACTAAACCATCCTGTCCATCTCGTATCTAACCCTTACAATCCATAACCCTCAATGCTTCTTACTTTGTCGCAAACAAAGTCCATAAAGATTTTAATGTACCATATGTTGCTGATTTAGCCCACACCAGATACCTATGCTTTCATAGTAAATTCCATAACCATCTATTAGTATCTCAATTCGCTTCCCATTCTATTCCAGGTACCCCTCCGTAGCGTCTAAAAAGAAGATAGATTGATGTAGAACTTTTATTTAACCCTCCAGGTATCACAAGCAATCACCCTTGGTAATGTTTTGGGCAATTATCAGAGTAGGATTTTTACAATAAAATAAGAGGCTCAGTACCTTTCAGGGCCCAGAATCTTTCAGATAATATTCCTAGAATATAATAATCACTTAAAATTCTTAATAGTCTCTCTTAACTTTTAGTTATTTAGTTTGTTTTCCGCTGTTGCTATGACAAGATCTCTCAGGCTCATTGCGACTATTGACACGACAATTATTTTTTCTACAATTATTCCGTTATAAATAGTTCTTGCGAGTTTAATTTAAAAAATGCTGTTGATTCGCAGCACCAGTCTTTGTAATACGGAGATTAATAGTTATGTCTAAAATGTTAATGATACGGAACACGAGGATGGTATTTCAAGCGATGAGGATTGCATCAAGGACAATTCATTTGTAGTTTGTTTATCTATCATTATTAGAGTTCTTCTTATTTGTGAAAGCATGGTTCTATAATTGTTGGTTTGATAGCAATTATAATTTCATACCTTGTCGGGTTAAAATAAAACAGTATGGAATAAGAAAATCCCCAAAGGAATTATGAACCAGAGCACTTAATTTATAAGTACATTTACCTGGAGTGATCGGAGAAGCAAAAAGCAAAAAATAGACTTTTGGGAATACTTTTCATCAGCCAAATAATAGACTTTATAGTAAAATATGTAAATAATTACATAACTTTGCGCATCACGAAGAAATCTCTTTTTATTCTTAAGCAACTTTTCCATTACCGCGATTCATTACCACTAAGTACTCGACAAATTTAGGTATCATCATCCGTTTTTCCCAACTTTGACTACGGTGAGCTCGAAATGAGATTTAAAAGACAAATTAACTGTTTTATTAGATTTATTTTCAGGATCTCCAGACGTTCTTACAGGTATTCTGAAATTGGGTGGCTTTACCCCAGTTTCCGACGTCAATACTTCCTAGGTGCACTCATTTAAATCCTTGAAAACCAATATACCCATCCATATTCATGATCTTTTTACTCAGCACTCCTCCATCCACCTCTTAAATACTAGAATCCAACCCATCAACCTGTACAATACTCCGCATCGAACTGCATCCTTCGAAAAATCCTTTATTATCCGCGCTTCCTCTTTATGGAATTCATTGCCCATCTCAATTCGAAGAAGCTCTACTCTTACTTCTTTTAAACATAATTTATTTCTTTACCTCCTGAATTTCCTCTTCCGAGCAAATTTAAAGCATGAATATTTATTCTATATACATTATAATAATATATATAAGATGTATCCTTTTACAAGATTTCTCATTTGTTTTGTAACTTATAATTTAATTATTAATAATTTTTTATTATTATTTATCATTAAGAATTTTCATAGCCAGATGATTGTCCTATGTACTGTAATCATATGTTATTCTTAGGGGACAAGTAGTCCCAGAATAAAGTTAATTTACTTCTTCTTCTTTATGAGAGAGAAATTTGGTAGCGAAAGAGTTAAAATTTGTAATAATATCTAGATAAATAATATTTTTTATAATTAATTTTATTAAAAAGATTTTTTATGCGCGTTCTTTTAAAAATCAAATTAAGTACATGAAAAAAATAAAACTGGTGAAAATATCGGTAAAAAAATTGAATTCAAGAGATGACCTTGAGATTGGTGTCAGATTGGTGTTATCAATTGACATGTCATCATGAGCATTTTCTTCACGTTTAGAAGATTAATTTTATTTTATTGTATACAGTTGTAGATTTTAATCAATAGAAGAAGATATATTTTGGTGTAAATAATAGTAAATTAAAACAAGCTTATTTAGCCGACCAGTTGAGTTCTTCTCTTCTTGAGTTCTTGAGTTCAACGATCCCCAAATCAGTTCAATAACAAACTCCAATCTATCCTTGGAAACTTTTCCGATTAACATAATTTTACAAATCCTAAAGCCCCATCCCCGCGGAACTCAGTTACAAAATTAAATACGGACGATTTGGGAAGAGCCATTTTGCCGAAGAAAGACAGAGAGAGGAAAAATAAAAAAACAGAGACAAATTCGATAAAAGGGTAGAAGGGAACAAACTTAAACTGGAGGCATAAAAAGTTGGCCGGAACGACACTAGGCTGAGGGATTCATTTCATACAAAGGCGGTTGCCGTTCCTATCTGCCCTGTTAACAGCTTAGCCTCGTGTGTCTCCTCTTACACTTGTACCGTTTTGTATTCTTTCCCCTCATTTTTCTCTTTTATCTCCCTAATGGCATCCTCTTTTAGTTCTCTAGTCCCATCTGATAGGGGTTGACGCCCCCTGGAAATACTGACACTGCTAGAAATAGCAGTGTTCTTCTTTTGAAGTTATTATGGTCGTTTTCAAATGCTATAAGTACCATAAAACTATTATTAGTGTATCTAGCTAAATACTACCATAAGAATTTACCTCTTCATTACAAATCCCACTACGTATGATGCCAATTAATTTTAAGTTTATAATTCTTTATAACTAAGATATTTTATTTATATTACTTATTATATTGGTTTTATGATATAATTAATATAAGCCTTAATTCACACACTCTGGCCTTGACTCCCAATACGTGCAGAATAGACTCGATTCGGGGTTCCGTTTGTGTTGTAAATAGAGTATGAATGTATCATAATGTTTTGTATTTATTATTATTTTTAATTTCATTTTATTTTTGATAATTGTAAATAATTATTAGTTTTATTTTTATGAAAATTATTTGTTTTGTTTTTTATTTTCTATTATTATTAATGGTGTGTGTGTTTGATTTTGTATATGGTATGAATGAATACATTATTAGCTCTGAACATATTGTGTTTCATTTACGGAAGCAGGTTGTACATTTATTTCAATAAAAAAAAATATTTGAAAATTTGACAAAATTATAGTCTAACACAATCAAGGTCAATAAGCAGTTGTGCTAAGGATATATTTATTCCCTATTGAAAACTCAAATATAATACACGACTAGAACAGTTTTCGCATTCATGAATATCTAATAATGTTGGAACAAATAGGTAAATCAGTTCACTTTGTCTGGGCCCCCGGACATGTTGGTATAACGGGGAATGAGATGGCTGAGATGCTGAAAGAAGCATTAGCCCTCCCAGGAGAAGCCACAGCGATCCTAACTCCGACGGAACCCGCTCTCCCTTTAAAATAATGTATTAATAATAGATGGCAAGCAATGTGGGATGAAAGTCCACCCAGTAAACTAAGAAACATAAAGGAAGACGTGAAGCCCTGGATTACATCAACCCGTAGCAAACGCCAGGAAGAAGTTGCGATCACACGGCTCAGAATAGGAAACACCCGGATAACGCATGTTCACCTCATTACAAGAGAAGCCCCTCAAAAATGTTCGAAAAGCCAAGGCAATCTAGCAGTCAAACACATCTTAGAAGAATGTAATCCCTATAGAATCCACCTAAACCAGTTAGGGATACAAATATCTCAATGGCGTTAAAAACGATGAATCCATTATACAAGCCGTCCTTAAATTCATCTATGATTATAAATTAATAACCAGCCTCTAATAATTTTAATAATTAATTAAATCCAAACTACCAACGGTTGTTGCTGACCTAGCAGTTAAACGCCCTCTCAAACTAAATAAATAAATAAACAGTTTAACCTCACTAATTCGACCCTCAAGATATTAACGGGTAGAGCGGCCAAAAAATCGGATTAACCTGTTAATACAATAAAAGACATGTTTTTATAGTTAAAAATGTATCACAATTATATAAAATGTTATATTTTTTTTTTTTTGAATTTATATATTTATTCACACCTGTCAAATAAAATTTGACAACCGGTGAATTTGCGGTACGAATTTAAATGGCTTGAAAGGCATGAGAGGGAGCAGAACCCTGCGGCACCTCCAGTCTTTATTTTATTTTATTATTTTAGTCAAGGGGGTCTCTCATCCAGCTCCTTTTTAGTCGTCTCTGTGTGTTGTCGGGAATATATGTTGTGGCCATGTTGTTTATTTGTGTATTAG
The DNA here is from genome assembly GCA_003667255.2 of Euschistus heros. Taxonomy (NCBI): domain Eukaryota; kingdom Metazoa; phylum Arthropoda; class Insecta; order Hemiptera; family Pentatomidae; genus Euschistus; species Euschistus heros. The sequence continues at coordinate 33,902 of RCWM02000451.1, read as the reverse complement.
GATGTCCATGTAGTTTTTCGTGGAATCGTTTGTAGTAGGTTTGTATTTGTTCCTTAACTGTTGCTATGCGTAGGTCATGTAATGTAAAGTTATGTTGCTTACGTACCATGGGGCTTTTGTAATTGTCCTGAATGTTTTTGCCTGGAACATTTGGAGTTTGTTAATATGAGTCTTTTTAGCTGTCCCGTATATCTGAGAAGCGTATGTCCATTTGGACAAATGTTATATTTTAAAATTTAAAATAAAATAATTGAAAGCACTAACAGAACGAAAGTATGAAAGTATATACTAACAGAATAACATGGTTGCATAGATATATTTCAGCCAGCTATTTATATATAGAAGCATTGGCCTTAGTAACACTATATTTTGTTAGACTATTACATCATACAGTCATAAAAGACGAAAGACGAAAAAATAATTGAAAAAGTGATAGCCCTCCTTTATAAAGAAAAGCTATATTAAAAAATATAGATAAATTTCTATCAAGAATAGACAAGCGTTGATGAGTTATAACTTTTACGCTCACAAAAATCTCAAATAAATAAATAAACATCATACAGTCAACCATAGCATTTTCATAGTAGGAAATTCAGTTCAGTTTAGTTTTGAATATGAAAATCTTTCCTTAGGACCAACAGTACAGAAGATTTTAGCACATAAGCACAACAGTTACAAAATTAATTAAAACTAGTTATTAAATAATTGAAACTAATCGAGTTTTCGTGGACACAAATGTACAATTTTACTGGACTACTAATAGATTCGGCGAAAACATTTTTCTCCCCCCACCGTTCTCCGCGCTAGGGTCGTCTTACCCGGAGAATAGGACTAGTAGAAGGCGGATAGTGTTTTTCTACTGTATTAACAAAGTTTCTGCTATAGTCTCTCTTGATAGAAGAGAGACAAAATAATAAGAAATATATAGTTAACTGGTAAGTGATATAAATTGATAATGATGGGTGCGGTCAAGTGAAAAAAAAAAAAAAAAAACTTCATGGAATGACGACTTTTTGAGTAAGAGAACGTCTCCTCTGCAGTTTAGTTCGGTGGCCCTCAAGAAGACTTGCAATGCAAGACGAAAGTCTGCACTCCTTAAAGACTTAAACTTGGATGTGATTTTTCTTCCTTTAACCTGACTCCATACTTATTATCTTTTTCTTGTTAATAAAATGAATAAATTATATTAATGATAACTAAATAAATAAATAAAATAAAGTATTTGAAAAAATATTCATTGTCATTTTATCCAGGCCAAGAATTCCTAAACTAGCTGTAACACCACTTTTGGTAGTAAAATGAGGATTCCAAGATATTCTAGTGATTCTTTATCGCTTTTTCAATGTTTCGTAATGATATGTAATATAAATATTGTTCAATGAAACTCGAGGTTCGAATATAAGCAATGGAAAGTAATTATCAATAACCAATTTAAAAAAGTTCAAAATTTGATAAATCTATAATAAACTACTTTACAGCCTTCGAGATTCTGAAATCAACCAATTTGTACTTTTTTTTTTCTTTTTTTTTTGTATTTTAAATATTATTAATTATTTTTATTTTATTATCATATTATAATGTTGTTCTCTTTGATTTGATATATTAGTATTTTGTGTGTGTAGCAACCCGATAAAGTTGGGTAACAATTTTTTTTTTTTTTATATTAATAAAACAGCCTTATTTTATTCACAAATATCGATTACTCCCCTTGCAAAATCGGTAAATGATTTAGTAAATTCTTCTTAAAATTTCTTTTAAAAAAGAAAATAATCGCTTGAAAATAAGAAACAAATCAAATTCTACCACTTTTTAAGAACTATTTATTGATATTTACAACATTATACATTATATGGAGGAAGTAAATTTGAGGAACCCGACAACAATGGCATGCGAATAGCATGTAATAAACTACTCACTTGTAGCATTTCAATATTTCTACATTAGAAGGTCTCTTTGGTCAGGAGAGACTTCAGACGCCTCGGAGGATTATAGGGAATCGAGTACGTAGATAATTTTTCTAAATAGATAAATAATTTTATATGTTCATTTTTTTTATTTTACTTGGGCTGAGTTAGGCAACACAAAGGCCCGATGGCCGATAGACGAACGTTGAAATGTTGAAATAGAAATTAAGAAATTTTTTAAGTAAAAAAAAAAAAAAATATATATATATATATATATATATATATATATATATATATATATATATGAAATAAATGTTATTATATGGACATGGCCTCAATTTTATTTTATTTTATTTTTTTTTTTAATTGTTCCTGCTTCTATTAATATTCCTTTAATAATATTTTTCTGATTCAATACCTACATAATCTCGTCTCTTTAACTAATATGATATGATATGACTAATATGATTGTAAAATATCTTTTTTTTATTTATTTGTTTTATTGTGACTAGTTAAAAAATGATTAAAAATATAAATATTCATTCATTTTTTTTTAATACTTACTCATTCTGAAATAAAGCCTTCAGTGGTTTTTCAATTTCCGCTGATACCTAAGATTGATAACATTCATTAAATGAGACGGAATGTAAAAATAAAAAAAAAAGGTCTCTTAAAACTGTGGCCACTTTCATAAATTAGTTTCAAAGCAATTCTTTACATCTTTCCCTCTTTTCTTGTTTTTCCTTTTAAAGAAATCATCAGCTCATCTTTTTTTTTTTTTTTTTTTTTACTTTATAAAATTTTTCTCGTTCAATTCAAGTTAATCCTGAGAAGGAAGTGAAAATTCAAAACAAAATTAGAAGCAACCTCTGCTTGCGACTTCGGAATTACATTTTGGATAAAAGGAAATGAATAACGCCAGGTATAAGAATATTGAAGGAAAATAATAAATAAATAGGAATAAAATATTGGAGAAATATATTTTATAAAATTCTTATTTAAATCAATTGATTATTTACCATTTGTTAAAAAAAATAAATAAAAAAAAATACTGTTTCTTGTACCTTGAACTTTTCCTTTTAATGTGTTATATATTTAATTGCTAAATACTAATGAAAATTGGGATAAAGTTTATTGGAAAGCCGATCTTATTTTTAGTTTTTGTTTTCTAAATTTCATACCAGATAAAAAAATGGATTATTCAAGCACAGTTAAAATTTCTTTTTTTTTTTTTCGAAACATTAAAGGTATAAAGAACTATAGGTTCAAATACTCAATAGTTTATGCAATTATTTTTCTTTAAATTAATTTTACAATCTACGTTATATATAGGCAGTGATTATCATAAGTGATAATAAATTTATTCATGAACATTGTCGAGTAAAAAAAATAAAAAATCTTAATCTGTAATATACAATTAAAAGAAAAAACATAATATAAACTTTATATATTATATAAATAATATAAACTAAACTCAAAAGAATAACAGTAAAAAAGAAAGAAACTAAAGTAGAAAAACTACAATGAATACAAGCATTTTAAGATGTGCTTAACCAAGCTTTACCCAGCGTTGCTTTTACGCCTTGATGAATAATCTCAAAATGGAGGCTAAGCAAGAGCGCTATAGTACAGTCGCTCAGGAGCTGAGCGGAGAAGCTAGTCATTGCCAGAACTATAAAGAAATAAACATTTACAAAGAATTTTACACGCATTGTCTTATTAATCTGAAAGGAGGATCATAAAAACAACTAGAGCTAGATGAATATTGGGTCAATAGTTCAGGATGGTTGAGAAGGTTATGATGGAATTTTAAAAATTTAAGGTTCCTAGGCTTTTGTCTCATCATTGAATATCATTGAAATAGACAGGAGATTTACTGCAGAAAAAAATATTTACTAGCATGCATTGAGATTCGTTCATTTTGAATGGACATTTTATGAACCTAACTTTGATCAAGGGAAAATGTCTTGATAGATTAGAAAAGTGGAAACCATTTTGGGATCTATGATAGAATACCTTTCATAAAAGTAATGATTTTATAACTTTATTTGTATACATTGATTTCTTCTAGTAAGAATAATAACTAAAAGGTTTATTTAAAAAAAAAAAAAAAAAAAAAAAAAAAAAAAAAAAAAAAAAAAAAAAAAAAAAGAGAGAGAGAGAGAGAAAGCAACATGACTACTGTAATAGTTTATACCGAGCCATACTTTAAATTCTATAAAATATATAATTTACTATTATTAGATAAAATCAGGTCTTTGAAATGTGATATTAATTGCAAAACTTCATCGAACTTCAGTCATTTTTTCATTCACAAAGTTTTCTTCACATCACATGATTTTCTTCATGTTTTTTTTTTAAATAACTAAACTTACTATCAATTTAATTATTTATACCTGTTATAGTCCTTTTTCAATAACTTCAGTTTTTTAATCTATTTCATAGTAATGTCCTTACAATTTTTTCTCCAATTTATCACTTCACAGCTTGGTAGATCCGCTATTAAGAAAGACTCTACTCTTGTCAGAAAAACTCGAAACACAAGAATAATGGCAGGAACAAGTTCTGCTCATAAGAAGTTTGATGTAAGAAGTTGAGAGTTCTGAGCGAGTCTCTACTGGATATCTACCTTTCAGAAAGTTTTCCCTTTCGGACCTTTAAGACATTGCATCGAATGGTCATAATACGTTTAACAGTTCTTGCTATGTTCAATTATTTTTTATTGTTCTGTTTATAAGTTTCATTAAAACAAGAAAAGATTAAAGCTGTTCAGGGATGAAAGTGTTAACAAACTGATACATTTACCCCTCAAGAATAAGCAAAGTAGTTAACTTTTGATATATTTCATTTTATCTAGCCAAGATATATTTTTTGTATATGTAACAAATCGATAATTTTTTTTTTCACCAGAACATTCAATAGGTCAGTTTAATTTAATGTTAGCTCTTTAGTAACGATTGTTTTTTTCTTATTCATTAACATCAGAACCAATATTATATTTCGTATTAATAGATTATTTTGAGTCTATAAATAACGCTATTGCTATAAATGAAAGTAATATAGGTGAGTTAGTATATAGTGTCTATATAATAAGATATGCTAAGTTATTAAAAAGTCTTCATGTGTAAACACAACTCTTAATCCCGACTCTAATAATGAATTCTATAAGAATGTTTTTTCCTATAATTTGTATGCATGTTTACTTTGACTACTCTTTTAATTCCATGTGACGTAATGGAGTCATTTATAATTTCAAACTCACGGACAATGTTAGACGATAAAAAAAAAAAAAAAAAAAAAAAAAATAATGTCTGAGCACAAAGGTAGCCAACGAAGCTATTTGAATTGAGTCAGTTATCCCTTGAAGCATCTAAGGAAAAAAGAGATGTTTGTCTTAGGTGGAACTTCGAAGGGATTTTAATTATAAGCTTGTGATCGGCAGAGGACTGAAATTTATTTGTGATGTTCCAAATATTTCTGTTTTTAAAAGTGATGATGAATGTTCAAAATTTTAAAACAGTCTTCTAATAAACTAAATAACATAAAAGTGGCAAATAATTAAAACATTCTGATTGTACTGATCCTTCTATAGCATCATGCCACAACTATATACCATTGTTATCAATCAATGCAAAAATTATTATTCTTTCTTAGAACGTTACTATATTGCTATATTTAAGTTTCAAACATATTTATGAGGCTCGAAGTTCTGGTTCAGCCTTGAAATTATTATTATTATTAATGCATTGTAGGAAAATTATACTGCAAATTTTTAACCTATAGCTGTTTTAATTTTGTTACACAACATTTCATCTTTTATTATTTTACTTTGTTCCGTTTAGTTTCATTCCTTGCATATCACTTTACGTCACGGATCATTCCGTCTGAAATCAGCACAGTAAAATGAAAAAAAAATTTACTTGATCATCTCAGAATTCGATGAAATTTGGTTACGAAGGTTGCTCACGAATGAAGGTTGGTTACGATACAAATGTTGAGATAAAAAAAATATATAATTTTTTTATTTCTTATTTTTTATTTTAAATATCTCAAAAGGTTTCAAAATAAAACGTATCCAACATATTTTGAAATCCCCATAGCTTTTCTCCTAATTGAGTTAGAGAGGTGGGAGTAGTGGTGTTATTTTATTATGTTATAAATTTTCTTTCTTTTGATGTACATAAACATACTTTGAGGTAAATAGTTTTTTTTAAGACTCAATTCAAAATTAGGATTTTGATTTTCCCCAAAATATATAGTTTACTCTAGATTTCAGTGGACTGATATGAATAAAAAATTCTGAGTCCAACTATAACTTTAAATATCTCAATAAGGATAAATCGGCTTCTAGACGTTTTATTTATATAATGTAGGCAAGGAAAATTGGTAAACTAAAAACTGACATTATTTTCAGATTCTATATCTCATAAAACATGTAGAAACCAAATTTTGTCGAAATCAAAAATTAAATTCTTTCACCTCTAAACTTTTGTAGGATTTGTGAAAAACCATTGGCTGTCAGTTTATGAAAAGACGTAAATGTTTTGCGCTGTCTGACATATTCTGCCACCGATTATAACCTAATTTCAAGGGCATCTAGAATCCGTAAAACTTTATAGTTTACTTCAAAATTCGGAGTTCGCAGGATTTCTCCTTTTTTAAGATATCTCAAGTTAAATTTGACCTCGGAATTTTTTATTCACACCAGTTTTTGTATACTAAAATCTAGAGTAAACCCAATCCAGTAAGCATGGGTAAAAAACAAAATGTGCGGTTATTCTTATGATGCTATTTAGCATCATAGGTTGAACACTAGAGTTGTTTTAGCAGTTTGAACTTGTTGATGAAATGCCAACTTTAAAATTTTAACGTCTTTGAAAGAGGTAAAAAATAAATGTTTTTTTTTATTTTGATAAAATATCACACATCATTTGTGCGTTAAATCGAGATTATAGATCAGTTTTTCATGGAAAAAAATTTCCATTTAGGAATTTTGTCATAATTATTATTTTTTTTTTTGTGGAGCTTTTGAGCACTCTAAAACCGGATCGTGTCTTGAGCATAACAAAAGTATTAGTATTTCAAATAGCATACAAAACTTCAATTTTTATTGAAAGAATCATTTACCTATCTTGACTGAGAGCTGAGAAAAATATTAAACGTTAATTTCATATTTCTTTTTCTCGGCTCCTAATGCTCATTGACGGCTATAACTCTAGTTTTGCGCTATTATAGATACCTACTACACACACAAAAATCGGCATTCAAATCTGTGAGTTACAAGTCAAAACGTCCCCTTGTGAGTGAAATTACCCCAATTCCACCTCAACAGCTTAATTAAGTGGAAAACTATGGAAATTTCGATAAATGACAATTAGGGTTAGATCATGGATTTTAGTTTTAAATCGTGTAATATATTTTAAAAAATAAATAGCATTTTTCTTTATCTTTTCGAGGACAACCTTTGTACTTGGATCAAATTCCGAAGTGGTCAGGTATATTTGATGTAGAATTACCCCTAATTAAAAAAAAAAATTGTTTCTTTAAAAATAAAATTTACAGAGAATATTTTGACTTCTTATTTAGAAGTAAGATTCTTCTTGTATGTGTATACAAATAATAACTATTACTTTAGTTTAATAGAATAATTAGCTAGTATACTTTTATTTGCACTGAATATGATCTAGAAATTACAGTAGATCTAGGGAACTATGCTGTAGTCAGCACCCACTCCTGGAGTCAGCTGGAATTTCCCAAGGGGTTGATTCCTCTCGGGGCTCGTAGTAATATCGTGTACCTTTCCAGGTAGAAAAACAATATTTGTTCTGTCTAATTTTTACATTAAAAAAGAAGAACGAGCATTTCTTTCTTTGAAACATTAAAACAAACAGATAAAACATATTTCGCTGAAACAATTGATACATACATTATTTCTTGTTGTTGTAGTGGCAATTTCCAGATCTTACATATTATTTACAGCTTTAAACTAGCATAAGTGCATCGTAAGCACTTGAAAAAAAAAAAAAAAAAAAAGAATTTGAACCTCTACTAAAATTAATAATAATAAGTAAAATAGAAAAAATATTTAGGTTTAAGAAAATTAAAAAAAAAATCTAAATTAATAATCATATTTTATTTATTATGCTGTGTGTATAAAACAATTTGCCATGCAACATATAAAAAGTATGCCAGATAGTTTGTTTGTTGTTGGGCGTTACAGTCCTTGCAGGATCTGGTCCTCTGCCACCATCTTTCTCCATTCCCCTCTGTCCTTGGCTAGATTCCTCCAATTTCGTTTCCTCAGCCTCTGCAAATCCTCTTCTAGGTCATTAATCCATGCACGCCTGGGTCTGCCTCTCTTCCTTTTTCCTCCTGGTGCACCGTTAAACATTATGTTCTATAGCCTGCTGGGCCCTATTCTCTCGACGTGTCCCAATCATCTGAGGGTGCCTTCCTTAATAGCACAGAGGACATCAGGCTCACCATACAACTGAGTAATCTCGACTTTGCTTCTGATCCGCCACCTGTGCTCTTCTCTCACAGCTCCAAAGATCCTTATGATTCTTCTTCCCCAGACCAGCAGTGCTCTCCCGGTATTTTGAGTTGACAGCGTCACTGTTAAATATCATTATTGGCCTTATTATTGATTTAGAAATCAATAGTTTTTCCTTTCTTGGGAGAGTTTTACAATGAAGAAATTGTTATATTGCATAAAAAAATCTGGTTCCTGAAACCATTCTGCTCTTTATTTCAATGTCCAGATTGTTCTTCTCCGTCACAACTCCTCCCAGGTATTTAAATGTACTACAGCAATGAAACGTGCCCTCCCCCGAATCAACCGTATCTCTTCTTCCCTCGGTCTGTCTAGAGGTTTCAATATATTTGGTAATTTCCGTGATTATCTTGAGACCCAAATTGACAAACTGCTACCTTGAATTCTTCATTCAACAGCACCGGCCAATGCTGTTTCGATTCTACCTGTGTAACCATATCATCGGCATCATATGCCATGTGCTGTGTAAGGCTATTGTACCCCGGGTTCATCTTTATTCCCGGATCGCTACTTCTAGGGCGAGATTGAACAATACAGGCGATAATGAGTCCTCCTGTCCACTATTAACTTCAAAGCTTTCCGATATGCCACTCTCAGTTTACCACTTGTCCTTTCAGATGAGGTAAGTCTGTAATAAGTAAAATTTAATCCTTAATAATTTAATAAAGTATTACAAATTTATTATTTATTTTTAAAGGGTAGTAAAGAACATAGATTTATTCTTTATTTAAAATAATATATTTAAAGTTTCTGTATTTATCAGATTATACCGTTTTATCCTCTTTAGTTCATTCAACTGATGTTTTTTTAGTTCGGGATGATGACTGGAAAAAATATAATTATGTTATTACAGATTGTTTAGATACACCTTTTAAAAGCTTTATTTTTAATTAATGTAATGTTGTTTTTTGTTACCATTAGTAAATGGTTTTATATGAAAAAGAGGAAATACTGAATATTTTATTTATGAAAATAAAGTGTTATAAATTTATTATTTGGTTTAACTGAGCAACAAAGAACATCAGTTTATTCTTTTTTCTTTTTTTTATAATAAAATAGAACCGAATCTATATCATTCATATAATACACTGTTAAATCAAGAATATTTTTATTTTCAGATTGGCCTAGTTAGCCTTATCTATATGAGATCCCTATATTTTGATTTTAGATTTTACATAATAAAGATCTATTTTTTTAAGCATTTTTTATTACTATAGCAATTTTTTTTCATCCATTTTTAAATTCACACCTGTACTCAAGCTGAATACAATCAGCGAACGTGCTGAATACGTAATAAATAACTATTGCATGTAAAACGTTAGGTAGATCAGTATCCGTTGGTACTCTCTCCTGACTTTATTTCAGGTTATTGGTAAGTTATAGAGAATAGAATATTTAAAATAAAAACAATACTTAATTTAAGAAACAGCTGTGTGACTCTCCGGGAATGACCGAGGGGCGGGGCATGTGTTTCATAAAGATCTCATTTAAAATTTGATCGAACTAACACTATGTAATAAAATATTATTATTGCTATAAATTGTTCATAAAAATTACCATTTGTAGCATTGTTTTAATTATTTGAAATAGGTAATGTTTTTTATTCAAACCAAAATAGCTTCTAAACGGGAGGTCCTAGCGACAAATGTTATATAACAAAAATATATAGATTCCCAAATCTATCTCTCCTTTCCCCCTTCAGAGTTTTCCACAGCTTTCACTAAAATTCAGGATGCCCTGAACAGAATCGGTGCCTGAGCGACTTTAAATAAATTACAACTTAATGAAAATAAGACTCAGGCTATTATAATAGGTTCTAGCTCCATCCTTAATTCATTCTCACGATTCCCTCCTTTAACATTAAATAATCATCCTATCTCTTTCTACTCCTCTGTCAAAAATCTCAGAATTGTTTTTGACAAAACCCTTTCCTGGAAACCTCAGATAGCTTAAATTTCTCGCCGTTCCATAGGTCTTCTCGAATTATTCCTCCGAACTCGTCATCTTCTTCCCCAGTCAACCTGCAAGCTTTTAGTTTCTTTCTTATTATACCCTTACATTGACTATAGTTATGTGGTTTACGGTGCCCTCGCGACGGTTCTCGAGGACAGACTGAAGCGAATTATGAACTGCTTCGTCAGGTTTGTCTTCAGTAGTCCGAGGCGCTCCCAAGTATCCCACCTTCCGTACACAATATTTCTTTGGAACGTTCCTTTACCAATTTATCAATACCCTTCAAACTTTTTATATTTACGATATGCTGCAATTCAGATCTGCAATTAATTCAATACACACAAGATCCCCTCTTTCTGATCTGTATACCCCATCCCATGGAACTTCAACATTCCAGCACTCCTTCCTCTTCCTCTCACCAATCCTCTGGAACTCTATTCCTCCTCACATCAGACAAGCTAAATCCCTAAAAACATTCAAATACATCTATTTTTAATACCTCCTTCTTATTCAAGCTGACGCTTGCTAACTATCTACCACTTAGTCAAAAATTGTTCTTGCATTGCTTGATTCAGATTCAAATTTAGTTCTGGCATAATTAAGATCCCATTTAATATAAATTTCACTTTCTATGAATTGATCATTCGAATACTTTAATTGTACATGTAAATTTAATCATTGTACCAAAATATATATATATATTTTTAAAACTTGTTTTATTTTATCTTCTCTCATTTGTAGAATGTTATCTTATTTTCTTTTCTATACATTTAACTATCATCTATGTATATAGTGTCATGATTGTATTATTGTTTTTCTTTTTCTTTTTTTTTATCTTATTATGCCTATGACCAGGTTTAATGTTATTTATATCTGTACTTATCTGTTATTCTTAAGGGACTTCGTCCCAGAATGAAATTATTTTGCCATTCTATTTTTTATTTATATATATATATATATATTATATATATATATATTATATATATATATATATATATATATATATATATTATATATATTGTTAATATGAAACTTATTGAACCTCTGGTTATACTGATTGTTGACTCACTGCTAAAAGAACGACTATCTTCAAATGCAACAATTTTGGCCTTTGCAGATGACATATTAGCAATTATAACATCAAAATATTTTAAACATTCACAGGCAGTAGTCGATATACTATTAGACAAAATAAATTCTTGGGCTTACTTTAACAAACTGACATTTAATACACAAAAATCTAATTATATGGTGATCACTAAAAAATGACTAAGTCCGGACTTAAATGTGAAAATTCAAAATAAAAACCTGAATCGAATACGTACTTTGAAATATTTAGGCATAACCATTAACGAAAAATTAAAGTGATACAGACATATTGACATACTAAAAAACAAACTTATAAAATTAATAAATTCTCTTTCAATAGCAGCGCGAGCGACATGGGGGTTAAGAACGGAGGCTCTGGAGGTTTTGTATAAAGGCGCAATTTCGATTATTCTTACTTATAGCATTGAAATATGGTATCCAGGAATTCAGATCAAGTACAACAAGGCAAAGCTGAAAAGGGTCCAGAGGCTAATGCCACTCAAAATTGCCAAAGGATTCCGAACACTTTCTGATGAAGCTGCCTTTGTCGTGGCCAAAATGATCCCCATCAGTATATTAGCTAACAGTTATATAGGGAAATTCCATTTGTTATCCATGAACACTGACTACAAAAATTTCAAATCTAACAACATTGAACATACTACCGACTACAAGGATCGGCTACATCCAGCGGAATGTCCTTGTATTGCTGAATGCTTGACTGACCCCACAGACTTTGAGATATATACTGAGGGAAGTAAGGATGGGGAATATGTAGGCTGTACTAGTCTCATTTTTAAAAACAAAATTTTAGAAGATGTAATAAAGTATAAATTAGGCCCAGAATGTACCAATAATCTAGCAGAACAATTCGCCATCCTTAAATCTATAGAATACTTTCAAAATATGAGGACAAAAGATAAAACTATTACAATACTAACGGACAGTCAATGTACTCTATACATGATAAAAAACAGACACTGTCACAATCCCATCATTGAAACAATAAGATTATTTTTAAGACATCTACAAACTGACGATAACAATCAAATTTTATTCAAGTGGGTAAAAGGGCATTCCGACATAGCTGAAAACGAATTGGCTGACAAGGCTGTGAAAGGGGCTTCAAAGGATCCTTCCCTTCCGATATCACATTGTCTGATATCCAAAGAACACTTAAAACACATGCTAAAAACACAAGCAGTATACCAGTGGCAGACACGTTGGAACACAACACACAAGGGAAGAGATCTACATAACTTCATTCCAGACTTACGGACCTATATTAAATCAAAATCATGGACTAACTCTTACATTACACAATGAATCACAGGACATGCGGCAGTAAATAGTTATTTCAATCGATTTAAAATAAGAGATTCTTCCCTATGTCCTTGTGATTTCACTCAAGAACAAAATATACACCACCAGACACCAGACTACTCACTGACTACAGAACTATACAGACAAAAACAGTACAGAAAATAGGACATAGGCCGGTGGATGGTCAATGTTTGATGAAAAATTTATTTGAAAACTTCAAAATATTTTTTTTTTTTTAATTCAATCATTGAAATAGAGGACATAAATATGAAATATCTTTAAACCACTAAATATTAATAAACTTTTCTCTACATAACTTTGTTGCTTGATTTTATTGAATTTTAACTTATTATTTATGTTATACAACTTCTTATTCTTTATTTTATTTATTTTTTCTTGTTTATTTTTTATATTAACCTTTCAACACATGCAAAATTATAATCAAATCAAAAATAATAATTACTTGTACATTGTATACTTATTACAAGTATGGTGTGTACAGAAAAAAAAAATCCCTTCCAACAGGGTTACTGCTGGAAGGAAGACACTAAAAAAATATGAAACTGAATACAGTCCAACTTTAATAAAAAGAAAATAAATTACTTTAAATCCCATTTTTTAGTATTGGTGGTGTCAAATTGAATAGTTTAATTGTAAACATTTTTGTGAGTTTTTAATTACTTTTATTATAAATATGTTTATCAAAGGTATTTATTCTTTCTGTCTCGGCAAACTTAATTATACGTCTCTAAAAAATCAGCAATAATAAATTTAATATTGAAATATTAAAATTTGTTGCTTATTAAAAATAAATATAAAGAGTTAATTACGGAGAACGTATTTCGCAGTTTAAAACGTACATAATGAAAAAATATTATATAATAAACAAATTATTGTACTTTCTCAAAAGAAATGGATCTTCGACAGATCGATAAATATTACATGTGGAATTTCTTAGATTCTATATGTATTTATTTTTCAATACACGTTTTGCAAATATTTTTCTTTCTGTAGCTAAAAACTCATTTTGTTCGATTAAACAAAGGCACTTTTAAACTAGAAATAAAGACCGCATCATCTAACCCTAACAACTCCCATCTAAAGAGTTAAACGTTTAACAGATAAATCACCAACTTTACTCCGGGGCATTATTATGGATCCTAGCCAGCGGCCGGTAAAAAATGATTTATTTCCCGTTTTGAAGAAGCCTCAAGCTCTGAAGGGCTGTGGCCTAAGCTGCTTATAAAGAGTTAGGGGTTCCGTTTAAGCCCCTTGATTTGAATATAATATGTGCTAATGTGCTTAATTGTTTCAGACATTAAATAATTTTTACTATTAAAATTGTGTGAAAAAATATTTTATATTTAGAATTTTTAAAAATTAAATATGTATGAATGAAATAGTATTGACTCACTCTTAAGAATAAAATATTTTCAGTCCAGTTCAAGGATTAAAGCAAGGAAACATAGTAAATTTTTTTGCGGATAGGTATATATTTACATTTGGACATGTAAGTACAATTATTTTTCGGTTGTAGATAATATAGGTTTATGTAGGTAATGTTCTTACTGGTGAGGTTAATATTACGTAAAAACGCTTTACATTATAATAAATTATAATAATAATAATAATAATAATCACGGGTGAATGTGTAGTACTAACCAGTTCAGAATACCTCCAAAGGCATAATAATGTGGCCGAAATTTTGCATCAGTCCTTAGCCCGGAAGTTGATCCTATTAACACACACCATATTATAGGTATAAGCCCGATAGGTTGCTTTAAAATGGGACTCTCAAGCTATATTGGGACGAGTCTATACTGACGGACCACACTGTGCGACACAGCAAACCAGACATATTACTAATAAACTTACAAGAGAGACAGCACGGATAGTTGATATTGCCGTTCCCAACGACAATAATATGACTTCAGTTATATAAACGAATTATAAAATCTAAACAGGAAAACCATCAGGAACCACTGACCTATCCAGGAAGTGCTGACTCAAGATTCTTTTTGTATAAATAGACTAGTAGCCTCTTACAGATTGTTCTTCGTCCATTTCAGTCATATACGATGTAACCCTGTAATTCTGTACATTTTAATAAACGCTTTTTGTTAAAAAGCATTTATTTATCCACCTTATGTAACTTTCGACCAATGGACAGAAGATGGTTGGAATTGTCCCCCACTTCAGTTCAGAAACCGTAAAGAGCGAGATAACAAATGAAATAATAATATTAATTATATGATTAATAAATAACCAATTAAAAATAACTAATAAATATTATTATTTGCTTTATTAAAGAGCAATGAATAATATGGATGGCAAAGAATCCATTCATACAACTTGTTTTTTTGTTTTTTTTTTATTCTTTTATTAATAGAAATTTACAAATGTATTAGAAAACATATCTAGTAAATATGCGGTATATATGAGATATAATGACATGAATAAAAATTTTAGAGGAACTACCCAATATTTACAAAAGAAGATCACGAGGCCATCTTCTTTTCAGACGCCTCGGAGGAGCATACAACATGTAAAACTAAATAAAAGACATTTTTGTAGCTAACCCACTTCGTGAATAGCTATTAAAACAACAATACTGGAATATACATTTATCGGGTCTAAATAACCTTTCTCAGTTAAATTGTAACAGACGCGCCTTCTACCGTCCGTTCATTTCCTTTTTTTTTTTTTTAAACTTTTGACCCTGATTCCTTTTATATCCTTTATTTACAATCGAACATATAATGTAAGTGGTAGCATGCAAAACTGTAAACAAAATATGATATATATAAGTCTTTACTTGGCATAACCCCTATTATATTTAATACATGTTTCGGGACATTGTTCCATCTTCAGGCTTCTAAATTAAAAAAAATAAATAAAATAAACAGGTAATAAACATTGATCAGTAAAATGGCTGGTAACATGGACATAGAAGTGACAAACTTCTACAATACACAGATTAACAGGTTAATGACATATTGTATATTATGATAAAACTATGAGGATTATGATATAGATTAATGTTTTTTTTTAAACCTTCTATTCAGCAATTATTACAATCTGCTACAAATGTGGGCAACAAGTAATATAGATGGCGTATGATTACATTCACACATAATGTACAATGAGAAAAAAAGAAAAAATAAATAAAATAATGTAAGAAAAAGAAAAAGAGAAAAAAAAAGAACTATGCTATACATAAGCAAAATAAAATATACTATATAAAAAACTAAATTGTAAAACTTAAAAAATAAATAAATAAATTTAAAAAAAGTAAATAATACTAATAATAAAAGATAAAACTAAGGTTATAATACAGTTATATTCTATTTACAATTTACACTCATCCTAGGGATCCCCCCACCAGACCCATCCCTCCACTTATGAAAGGACAAGCCAGGCACAGAGAGATCCCATTTCTTCTCACTCAGCTGCGTCACTGGTGTAAAAAAACCCAGTGGAGGCTAAGTGAAAGCGCGATAACATTCACTTAGGGCATTAAGTTAGTTAATGTATTAACTAGTTTATGGGCACTGAGTGGAATTAATGTATTTAAAAATAATTTTTAGAAGCAAACAGGGGGAATAGGCTCAATTCGGTGTTCCCTAGGCTTAGTGTGTCTGTATTGTACATATAGTATGAATGTATTCTAAATTTTTATTTTTTTTTCTATTTTAATTTTTTTTAAATAACTTTTATTATTAATTTTATTTTTGATATCTGAAAGTAACTGTTTTTTTTTTTTTTTTTTTTTTTTTTTTTTTTTTTTTTTTTTTTTTTCTTGTATTATGACTATTTGTTTTATTTTTTCTCTTATTATTATTAATTGTGAATGTATGAGAAATTGTATATAAGGTACAAATGAATTCTCTTTAGCACTGTTACTTATTGCTCTTAACTGTGGCTATTGTACATATATTTCTATAAAAGTTTAAAATTTAAAAAATAAAAAAGAAGCAAACAATGTTCCGAAACATGTAGCTATATATATATATATTAAAACTAATAGGAGCTATGCCAAATAAAGACTTAAACAATTGATTAAATCTCCTTCAGCAAAAAAAAGGTATTAAATGATATCTATGTATCACCAATCTCCTATCTGACTCCTACGACAAAACCTATCTTGAAAACCTCTTTTTTACCCTTCACCTTTTTATTGTACCATTTAATCCCACCCACCACTCCCGCGGGTCCGACACATGGTTGGACCTGCATGTCATAGATTCTCCAAAAAACCTTCTCTCCTCAAGTCAACGACCTGTTTCATTCCTATCCTCTTATGACCTAATACAAATATCATATGATTTCCCAACCCCTCGGTTCCTTCCTAAAACAATCTCCTTCCGTAACATAGACTCCCTTACCAGAGAAAAGATTTTACCTGACATTGAAACCATTGATTGGAATCCAATTTACTCCTGCTCCTCAATTGATACCATGGTTAAATTACTCACCACCAATCTCATATCTATCCTTGATACCTATGCTCCTCTTAAAACCTCAACATTTCGCCGGCGTAACCCTGCTCCTTGGATGAACCAAGATATTAAAGATTTACAAAGAAGACGAGAGGCTGCCCGTAGACGCTTCAAACGCACCAGGCTTGAAGATGACTATTAAGCGTTTAAGCTTCTTAGAAATTTAACTCAATCCACGATCCGGCGAACTAAATCCAATTTCTTCCACGAAGCCCTCTCATCTGCACCCGATCCTGAATCCAAATGGCTGCTCCTCCGCAAACTTTCCTTGTGTGATCCTCCTAGTTCCTCTCCCTCAGGAGTCTTTCCTGTCACTCCAGGCGAGTTAAATTCCTTTTTCGTTTCTTCCTCTTCATCTGCTCCTTCTCGACCCTCCCAGTCCTCACACCCGCCTACATTTAACGATAATAATTTTTATTTTTCTTATATCACTCCCTCTGATCTAATTATCTCCATTATGAAGTCTCAATCCAACTCATCTGGTTTAGACGGCATTCCTGTTAAATTATTGAAATTATGCCTTCCTGAAATCCTACCGGTTCTCCTCTTCATATATAATTTTCCCTCCAAAATTCTGTATTTCCCACTTCCTGGAAAAAGGCCGTAATTTATCCCATCAACAAGAACCCAAACCCTATATCCCCAAAGGACTACCGCCCTATATCCATACTTTCTAACCTTTCTAAGCCCCTAGAAAGATTGGTGCAATCCCAAATTTCCAATTTCCTAGATGATTCCAAGTTACTCGATCCCTTCCAGTCTGGTTTCCGTCCCGGCTTCTCAACACAATCCGCCCTCATCAAAATTATCACTGACATCCAAGCAGCGATGGATAAAAAAGAACTGACCATCCTGATCCTCCTTGATTTCTCTAAAGCATTCGATTCCTTAGACCATAATATCCTTTTTTCCTAATTGAAATCACTTAATTTTTCCTACAGCGCTCGGCTTTGGCTTCAATCTTTCCTTTCCCACCGCACCCATGCAGTCGCCACCCCTAACCAAGGCCTATCCTCTTTCCTCACTCTACAATCAGGAGTAGCTCAAGGTTCGAGCATTTCCACCTACTGTTTAATTCCTACATCAATGATCTTCCCCATTCAATTCACCATTGTTCCCACCATCTTTACGCCGATGACTTCCATATTTACTTCTCCTTTCCTCCATCTGAAATGTTAGCTGCGTTTTCCAAAATTCAGGAAGACCTAGACGAAATCTGTGCCTGGGCAAATCTGAACAAATTAACGTTAAACGCAGCTAAAACTCAAGCAATTGCCATAGGATCACATTCCCTTCTTCATTCAAATGCCAACATTCCCACATTATTCCTTAATGGTCATCCAATAACTTTCCACTCCTCTTTTAAAAATTTAGGCTTAACCATTGATCAAACCCTCTCCTGGAAATCTCATATTGCACAAATCTCCCGAAGGTCAATCGGTATCCTAAAACTATTTCACCGCTCCCGTCACCTCCTTCCCCTACCCACACGCAGACTCCTAGTATCCTCCCTTATCTTCCCCCAATTTGACTACGGTTGTGTGATATATGGCGGGCTCTCGACGGTTCTTGAGGACAGATTAAAACGCATCATGAATTGCTTCATTAGTTTTGTCTTCGGAACCTCAAGACGTTCCCATGTTTCGCATCTCTACACTGAGTTAAATTGGCTTTTCCCCTCCTTCCGCAGAAAATACTTCCTAGGCACCTATCTATACCAAGTTATCAACGCCCGTCACCCTCCCTTTATTTACAGTAACCTGAAATTCAAGTCCGCTATCAAATCACTGCATACAAGATCTCGTCTTTCCGATCTCTATACTCCATCCCACAGAAGTACTGCATTCCAACGTTCCTTCCTTGTCCGATCCTTTACTCTTTGGAATCCCCCCCCCCTGTATCCGCAATGCTTCTTCCCTTGGAATATTCAAATCACTATTCTTTCACCATCTTCTTTCCCTTCAACTCGACGCTCTCTAATGGTAAGGATGTATATGCTATATATGTAATCGTCTAATTTAATTAACAAGACCGTCAGACATAAAACATAAGCATAAATTATGTTCTGATTATGATGTTTTAATTGTTTGTAATGATAATGTTTGATTTTCTATCTGTTATTTTTCTTCAAGTTTCTGTTTTTTTTTTTTTTTTTTTTTTGTTTTTTTTTCTCTTTTGCAATTTTATTTACAATATTAACCTCTATTTTGTATACTCATTTTTTTCACCCTCTTTTTATTGAAAGTTTTTTCTTTTTCTAGTTTTTCTCTGTATCTTTTTTTCATACATATTTGTATTCAGTTTATCTATGTTATTTTATTTTTAACAGCCTCTCGGCTAGTTATGATTTTACTTTATGTTATTTAATGTTATTCTTAAGGGACTTTGTCCCAGAATAAAGTTTTCTTTCTATTCTATTCTATATCAACAACACAACATAATAAACATGTGTTGTTATCAATTAGTATTTGCGTGTTAATGTTAAAGGTTAGATTTTTGTGTATTTATAATCAATAAGAAAATAACATAAGTATATAAGAAAATACTATAAAAACTGCTTTTGTAGGTATGTATAAATTTGTGTATTCATTTTATACATTATATTATTTAAGAGAAAAATAATGTAATTTTGTAAATAAAGATTTTGTATTTGTAGCAATTCAAAAGAAGTTTATAATCTTATACTTGAAGATCCAGGTTATAAACTTATAAATCAGTTTTTATAGTCTTTTCTTATAAAAGCAAATACACAAAAATCTAACCTTTAACATTAACACGCAAATACTAACTAATAACGACACATGTTTATTTTAGATTTTAGATAAATGTGATTTAGAACTCCTCATAGAAGTGTAGAAGACGACCAAGGACGTGGAACCGAACTCACTGATGTTTTTAGTTTTTTTGTATTGATTCAACTATGTATTGTGTTAGTCGGTTATAAAATTTTCACTTATCTTTGTTTTTGTTTTTTTTACATTGTTTATTGTTTCTATTCAAAATTCATCATAGAAACATAAATGTAAAGTATTTCTAAATTTCACATATTTTAAATGTATAAACATGTTAGATACATGTAATATGTTAATAGCATGGAGTATGTACATTTATTTAAATACACGCCCCTCATACAGGGTTCCTGTTAGAGGGAAAACAATATAACAAGAAAAATATCAGCCATTATATATACCAGGTATGCAAGTTTAAAATGTCGTTTTAATTCCAATAGAATGCGCTCTTAGCCTATTGAAGGATTTGCTTATCTCTAAACGCTATTTTGTTTGTTAGTCATTTGTTTACAAAAGTCAGTTGTTTTTAAGTCGTTTACGTGGACGTATCATACCTTTCTTTGGTGTTAAAAATGTCTAATTTTAAGCCAAATAAAGAGCATTTCCGGCATGTCATGATTTTCTTATTTAATCAAAAGAAAAAGGCATCTGAATGTCATCGAATTCTTGTTGAGACTTATGGCGATGTTGCTCCAACCGTAGGACATGTGAACGTTGGTTTCAAAGTTTCAAACGTGGTGAGTTTGATGTTACTGATCAAAAACGAGAAAATCGACCAAAAAAAGTTTGAGGACTTCGAATTGCAATCTTTATTAGACGAAGACAATACCCAAACCCAACAAATGATGGCAGAACAGTTGAATGTCACTAGGCAAGCCATTTCCGATCGCCTGAGAGCTATGGGAAAGATTCAAAAGGTTGGAAAATGGGTTCCACATGAATTGGACGAACGACAGATGGAAAAACGAAAAACTGTGTGCGAAATGCTGCTTTTACGCCACGAAAGAAAGGGTTTTTTGCATCGAGTTGTAACTGGCGATGAAAAATGAATTTATTTTCAGAATCCCAAACGAAAAAAATCATGGGTAACGCCAGGACAACCATCCACATCGAGTGCAAGACCGGATCGTTTTGGGAAGAAGACAATGCTGTGTGTGTGGTGGGATCAGAAGGGAGTAGTCTACTACGACTAAACAGTCAATACCGAGCGCTACCGACAACAAATGATCAATTTGAGTCACGCATTGATCGAAAAACGCCCAGAATGGGCTCACAGGCACGCCAAAGTCATTCTTAAGCATGATAACGCTCTTGCACATTCAGCCAGATTGACTAAGGAAACGATTTCTTCGCTTGGTTGGGAACTCCTACCCCACCCGCCGTATTCACCTGACCTGGCGCCTTCTGATTATCACCTCTTCTCATCGATGGGACACTCATTGGCGGAGCAACACTTCACCAATTTCGAAAACGTACGAAAATGGCTCGATGAATGGATTTCAAATAAAGATGAAGCATTCTTTTGGAATGGTATCCATATATTGCCCGAGAGATGGACAAAATGTGTAGAAAGCGAGGCTCAGTACTTTGAATAAAATATATTATACTTTTTTTTAAATTACTGTGTATATATTTTAAGAAATAAACGACATTTTAAACTTGCATACCTGGTAGACTTTGATACTGCTGTAAAAAACAAAACAAAACAAAAACTCCCACGCGATCATTTTCTTTTCAATCCGCTAAGAAGATTACAAAGAGTTGAGGATAACTCAGTTGTTTGAGAGTGGATTTTATTTTTATACAGTGTCTATATTTTTCCAATATGTACATTTTATCCCCTTTAGTTCATTGAACTGTTTTTTTTTTTAGTCTTTCAGGCTGATAACTGGAGAACAATTATTATTTATCTTACTAAACAATATTTTTATGAACTTTTTCAATGATTACAATGTTATTTTTTGTTTCCTTTAATGAATGCTATAATAGAATATGAGAATCAGTTCATTTTTTATTTTTCAAATTGTTTTATTTAAAAGGATATTTCGTATTAAGAGGAAAAAAAAATTAAAGCTTTAGGAAAAGGTTACCTTTATTTATTTTTCAACTTTTTGCGTTCTTTGAAAATCTAATTTGTCAGCAAACGATAAACCGATTAATAAAAGAGAATATATATATCACACATTGTTAGGCAATATTTAGCCATAAATTAATATTTGACAACTAATTACCTGGAATCAATCACATACTTTGATCCTGAATAAATTAAATGATCAATTCCTTGAAATTAGTTGTGGAATAATTAATCATGATTAAATTTTACCCAACTCTGATAGCACACATGATTTCTGTTGAAAATGTAAAGGAGCAGGTAGATTATTTTATAAAAAAAAATAAATAAATAATAATAATATTACTAACAATTGATTGAGTTAATTGCTTAACGTCTTCCATTTCTGAGGAGAATTCGCGGAGAAAAAAAAAATATTACTAACAATGCTATTTATAATTTAAGAAAAAATCTTTCTTAATTAAGACATTTTTCATACAACGGTGACATATGGGATCTGCTGTTTCTACGTTACTCATTATTAGGGTCTGGATTTATATGTATTTAAATATTGTTTTTTGAACCTTGTATATCAATCTTCGATAGTTTATTTTACGTTTTATACAATTTAAAATGTAATTAAAACTTTTTTTTTACATAGTTGTACATATTTGGACGAAATTATATATTTTACTCTTTTTCACATATTTTTATCTATATTTAGTTTATGAAAATTAAAGAAAAAAAATCATGAAAAACAGAAGCAAAGTTTTATAAGTTTTTTTTTTGGTATGAATTCAGTGAATTGTGAAAGGTGCCTGAGCCGAAAAAATTCTATTAAGTTTCCGAGAATGTATAATAAGCGTTTCCCCTATCAATGTCCATTTTTCTCTCCAGAACTTGTTTAATTCCATGTTGAGACCTTGTTTTGATATCATTTAGTTGAATTTGTTTAAATGCCCAAAATCAAAACGACTACGAAAGATTTAGTCGCCAAATACATTAGCGAGTTTCCCGACGAAACTTTTCATAGGGTGGTTATGTTATTATGGTGATGTTTTATTATGTGATAGTTGTGGAAAAAAAGTGTCAATAAACCAACAATTTCTAGTAACTCAAAAAACTAGTAAGTCAAATTTTAATACAGGCCCATATGGGTATGCATAGACGAAACAACGGATGTTGAATCACGGTACGTTGCCAATACCATTGTGAGGAAAATGTCCAATAAAAAAAACAAAACCAATGCTTTTAAATATGGAATTTTTAGAAAAATGCAACCACGCAACAATTGCCCAATTTTTTAATGATTCCATGGGTGTACTTTAGCCTGGGGCGTACAACATAAAAACGGTTTGCTTTTTGTTACCGACTCTGTGCCTCAAAATATTTTACCCAAAATTAATTCACGTTACGTGTCTTGCTCATGCTTGTCATAGAATTGCTAAGGATGTACGAAGCGAGCTTCAAGATCAGGATTCACTGATTTCAAATGTAAAAAAAAAGTATTTTTAAAAACTTGAGGATGTAATGAGAAAAAATCCTGGCTTTGAAGAAATCAGAAGAATTGCTCATATTCTTTGTGGGTAGAATTTTAGAAAATAAATTTCGCTCACACCTAACGAAATTACAGCGTTCAAATGGGTGCCCAA
The DNA here is from genome assembly GCA_003667255.2 of Euschistus heros. Taxonomy (NCBI): domain Eukaryota; kingdom Metazoa; phylum Arthropoda; class Insecta; order Hemiptera; family Pentatomidae; genus Euschistus; species Euschistus heros. The sequence goes on along the minus strand of RCWM02000451.1, from coordinate 10,090 downwards.
TACTTCGGTAGACGTGGATCGTTCATTTAGCAGATATATTCTGCCTTCAGATCGAAGTAACTTTACATTTGATCAGTTAAAAATGTCGTAACTTCTAATAGTTTTTATGAATAAATCATTATTTCATTTTTCTACTTCCGTCTCGACGATAACGTAAAATCACGATTTCTACATATATATTAAAATTATGATAATTACCTTACTATAATAAAATAGAATAGTTTTTTTTTTATATTACATATTTGTTATTTTTACTTACATATTCATGAAAAAGTAAATCCATATATATGCACATATTTTGTTTTATTTCACTTATAAATCCGGTCCCTACTCGTTATGATATTTGCAAATTTATTTTACTAGTGTCATCCAACAGGTTTGAAAGAAATAATCTTGATCCAAATAAAAAAAAATAAATAAAACACCTACAACAATACATACATGTTAAAAAAAAAAGAAGGTTTTCCGAGAACTTTTTGTAAGGCCAACGACAATATGTAACAAGCAAAGTAAACACCAAAGGAACTGAATTTAGTGCACCTAAAGTACAAAAAAGAACCTAGTTGAAGAATAGCAAATATTCCTATGTTAATAACTAATTTAACTATTTCATAAAATAAGGGTATTATTTCTCGTATAATGGAAAATCATCCAAAATATTGATAGATTATTTAAAACCTGATGACGTATCCAGATCATGTCTTTGATAAGTTTAAATTTTGTTATTCGTAGGATTTTCACAGAATAATAACTATTTGTAGTTATTTTTGTTTTCTGGAATTTAGTTTAGTTTAGGCCCTTCTTCCATGAATACATTTAAATGACCGAAGAAATCCTGCTTCATTACTTATTTATTTTGGTTTGAATACATCTTTCTCAAGAACCATTTGTAATTTATTAAGCCCTCGTATTTATTCGGGACAGAGTAATATTCCTCACAGTATACACTGATGACACATGTTTTACGATTTAGTTATCCTCCAAGAATGGTTTCGAATTCTTTATGGGGTTCAAACTTTGACATTACAAAGAAACTTGAACTGAGAGCGAATGCTATGCAGATGAAGCTTTTAAAGATTCTAATGTCAACTATGAAGATAGAGGACACTAAAAATTAAGATATTCTTCGTAAAGCAAATATTAATAGTTATAGTTCATCGGTTGAAATGGAATCGGGGTGGACATATAGGGAGGATGAAGGATGAGAGATGGCATGCACCGAGTAGATCTCTAGAGAAATTCGACAGGAAATGAAGTAGCCCGCATCTTATAGGTGTAGGGACAAAATGATACAGTATGTAAGCGATACCTGGTAGCTAGTTGCTTGGGATAGTCAGAGGAAAAAAAGTCAACATTTTTTTTAGTTTTCGAAGGTTTTCTTTTGCTTGATTATGTCTTTTGTTTTTTAATTTTATTTTCATTTTGGGCCATAAACAGTTATTTTACTTAGGATTCTCATTATTTCAGAAGAAATGATATTTGCAACTAGCATCCTTTTTTGTTTCTGTGTTGTAGTCAATTTTCAAATTCCTCTTTATCGGAGAGGCTCTTGTCAAATATTGATGCTAATAATGCTCATTAATATTATTATTGTTATTATGTTAATGGTCTCAAAAATAACTGATTGTACGCAGTACTGGAAATTTTCTGTGAATGTCTTGGTTAAAAAAAAATTAATAATAATAATATTCCTTTTTTCCAATTTTATCTTATATCCTTCCCGTAATATTAAAAATAAAAAACGAAAACACTTTTTATTAAAACGTTTATATCACATTATATCTTGATTTTTTTCAAGTATTTTTCAAATATATCATGACTAGAGAAATCCTTTCTGCAGGATACCCTTTCAAATAGCATTTTACGTACAGTTACATGGATATTTACGTTCTAATGTTTTGTTTATATAGCTTACTCCTAATTTTATGTTATATATGCAATGGACTCATTACTGCTTTAGGCACAGCCGCTCACTACGCTAGGTCATATGCTTCATGTATTTTTTAAGATATATCTTTTATATCGAAAAGTTATTACAAGACCCTACTTTGCTGAAACGTTGTACGTTATGAATAAATTAATAAAACATTGCTTCTGTGGAAAAATTTACTCAAGGAAAACAAGGTTCCACCAATTTCATTTCCATCACGTTCGATGCACGTACGTGACTAGGAAAGCAGCTGTAGTTTGAATGCCTCGTAACTTTTGAATTGAACATCTGCTCATCTTAGTGCCCTGTAAAAGGAAAACATTTTAATTTCTTCAGTTATATTTAATGTATTCTTTAAATAAAAATTATTATTATTCTAATTTTTCAATTAAAAATTAATTAGTCGTGTGGATTAATCTAGGACAGACTAACAAGTTTAAAAGTTACAGGTTTCTATTATATCGTTTATTAGATTTATGGATAAAATAATAATCACATTTTGTAGTATATTTCTTTACGATCCATTAAATTTCTTGTTTTTGAAATATATATATATATTAGGTTATAAACACTCTTGAAGTTTAAATAAATTGCATAGTAATTACCTTGGCTTGGTTGGCAAAGAGGAGAAAATTAACGTACGGTTGAGAATTAGTTTTGGAATGAGATCCAACGCTTGAGGCTTATATATCAATTTTAATAGGATTCTATTTAAAGAATCATTAACTTTCCTTTAGGCGCTCCTCCTAGACAAGAAGAGACGAGCGTATCTCACAGATACCACTTCAATGTAATAAGCCAACCAAATATGGTATGGTATGGCGATTCAGATATATTAATCGGTGTAGTTTACCTGGCATAGCTAATGAGTTTATCAAACAAAAAAAATAATAAAATAGTTACAATAAAACTTTATTGATACATAAACATGTTGTTTTATCACACAGATATTTTTTTACAGCTTGTCAATAAACCTTAAAAATATATATAAAATTACGTTTAAAAAATGAAAACCTTCAGAAAAGTTTAAAATTAATGATTATTCGGAATAAAAGAAGTTGAGAGAAAATGGGGTTTTTTCATTCAAACCGATATTATACCTAAGTGATAGGACCCATTGACAAATTTTATATAACAAAAAATATTTTCCACTAAATTTCTAATCTGAAAAAATATCACTAGGTGTTCAATTTGTGCAACACCGATAGAGCTAGAGATTCACGTTTTTGGGGGTGAGGAAATCGTTACGATAAATTACATACCATCAACCAAAAGACATATATCCTAGTCAAAAAGCAATAACTTATTAAAATCTTCAGTTTCAAAGGGCTTATTTCATACAAAAAAAAAAAAAAAAAAAAAAAAAAAAAAAAAAAAAAAAACCCTCTATCAATGTTTTATTGTATTACGCTATTCTTTGATGAATTTGACAACTCTTTGGTAAATGAACCCATGCACAGGTATTTCTTATAAGGAAGAAAGATGATAGCAATACTTGTAGATTTCCGTGGTCGAGTTATCTCTTTTTTCAACAATTTTTTTCAGTTTTCTCTTTCATATAGTTACTAACGCAATCATCTTGAGCACACGCAAAAATAATACCTACAACAGTTCATGAACACATTTTTATCCCAGCTAGCTACATGAAACCAAAAAAAAACATTTGCCGTAATTCAATGTTGTGCAATATGGTTTACAATGTTTCTGTTACGAACCCAATGTTTCATTACATCATGTTGCCCAAGTAGTTATACCTTTTCCCTACTATTGTGGTATTAAATAATTTAATATTTTTGATTTACTAATTTATGTTTATTTATATTGAGACAAATCCGAAAAAAAAGAAAAAAAAAAAGTGGGACAAGCAATTGCCCAAAGTGAGAAAAAAATTCGATTTTTCGAAATTGATCATCTGACTCATGTTGCTGTTGTACATTAGTCACTGCATCTAGATATAGCACAAATTTCATCCTAACTTATGTTTAGGCCCATTTATTGAGGCTTAAAGTCAAGATAGTGAAATTTTTGGTTAAATTACACCTAATTTCCAGAGTTGGAAAAATAGGATTGGGAAAAATAGTGAAATAATTATAATATTTTATTCCTGTTCTAGGATGTCCAAATATGCCAGACATAATTCGAATTGGTCAAAAAAATGTTTTTCATCGCTTTTCTAGGTCAACGATACGAACATTTGGAAAGGTAGTGCTGCAAAATAAGCTCCAGGTTTTTCCGAGATAGAGAAGATCTTTTCTCAAACTAAACAAATTAAAATCAAAATTATCTGCGTCTACTTGCGTCTGCGGTCGTAGCATTGTATTGAACTTAAAGATCTGCAGAGCGTTTATCCTACACGCAAGGCATGACGCGACAACACACTTCGCATACGCAACTGTCTTATATAAGTATAAATACTTGATATTACTTCCTAAAACTCCTTTTTCGAAATTAGTTTCATTACGAACGTCCACTTTTGAGTTACGTAAAAATCAAATACAGTGATTTGAGTGTGTTTGTGGAGTGACACGAAGTTGTATGTTTTCCTTCCACAACACCATTTCATACTTGATGAATAGAACATTATATTAATTATAACGACTTTAAATAAGATTTTTTTTTGCTTCATTTTAATAATAATTTAAAAGATGTAAGTCAGGACAGGGAGAGGTTTAGATAACTTATTCAAAACTTCAGTGAGTGGATAGACCATGGAATACGTTGTTAAATCTAACAATCATGGCGAATATGCCATCCTCAGTGACAAGAAATTGTTCCATGGTGCTCATATAGTGAGGAATTCCCCACTCCCCGTAGGAACGTTGTCGGAGAAGTCACAAGAAAGTAAGAACAAGGATTATATTAAATTCAGAATCACGAACATACGCAGAATTTCAAGACTGAGTACCGATGAACATGTATCCCGCAAGCTATTTGAGACTTCGGACCCATTTATCACAAGCATGAGGCAGGAGTCTAAGAAAAAGCACTTTCCACTAAGTAAAAAATTTGAGAGCAAATTTGAATTTCTGATCATAAGTATATATCCTATTAATTTAGATATAGTTGGATTTTAAATTACAGCTTTCTTGAATATTCTCTAATTTCTTTTTTCATGTTTTTAAGTTAAAAATGAAAAATAAATCTTAGCATACAGTCACGAAACGTCGCCATAAAAGTTTTTTTATTAATTGACTGAACCTCAAGAAACTTATTAAACATCTAATAGTAACAGTAGAGACACACATATATGTCTATAAAATTATATTTTTTTATGAATAAAACAAGCTTTAGGCTTTTTCTGGAGATTCCTGAGTTCTCAAATATATTTTTAACATATTTTCATAATTCTAATTAAATAATTTTTCATACTACGAAATAAAGATGAAATAGAAATAAGTCAAACTGCTTGTAATTTTTCACCCTGAGACGACTGAGACCAATTTTATGTCCCTACGATATTCCGTTTCAGAGATATTTATTTTTTTTCGTTTTTCAGTCGATTAGCCCCACTGTGCGACGTTAGCTCTTCGTCCCTACGAAGAGCTAACGTCTTATTATTTATTATTATGTAATTTTCCTCCAGGTAATATCAGTGAACATTATTCATTACGGTGGTCTCTCTTCGGAGATAAGGGAACCATTCGGTTTATTTCTTATTCTATTATTTATTGCATCTATATTACATATTATATCGATATAAACATTGTAATTCATATTACCGATTGCCCTTGATTGAGGCAGCGTGTAATATTTATTCAATGAAAAGTAAACTAAAAAATTTGGTTTAAACAAAAAAAAAAAAAAAAAAAAAAAAAATTGAATCAGGCCTTTACTAGAAAAAAATTGAACGGAATATTCTCATAGACCGGAGATATTATCTATGTTTTAGGCCAGCTTTAATAATACTTCAACGAATACATATTTAGAATATAAATATATTCCAAACTTACCTTTCTATTTTAAAATATCTGATCCGCAAATTTCGATAGATTGCCCGTTGGGCTTCTAACCACGGAATGAAACTTTTCTCCCCTGTGAGGCTCCCTGCGACAGACTCTGCCTAAACTTTTCGTCCTATCACTCTTCTGAAAACTCTCTGGACTTGACTTGTTACTATAGTACAGTATACCCTATTCCCCCAGGTTTTTATGTTTCGGTAAGAATTTATAATATTTCATTACCTTTAATCCACCTAAAAATAAAAATTCGTATTTGTTCTTTGGATGCGGAATTAAGTTGGTTCAGGCGATTGTGTCCAATTCTACACAGTCATTTGATAAACTGATACAAATTATGTTTATTCAAACGATACAAAATCATTCAAAAAATAATAATAAGCGTAAAAAGATTACAAATCGACTCTTAAGCTACCACATTCTATAAAACTTTTTTTTCAAAATTAGTTAGAGTTCTTTCTTTTTGTTAAATTTCGCTCTTAATCCATTTCGGAGAACTAATTAAAAAAAAAGAAAGTCCTGTGCGACTGTGCTATAGCGCTCTCTCTCAGCCTCCACTGGATTCCACTACTGACGCCTAGGATAGAACAGCGCTGGGAACTCTCTGAGCCCAGCTTGCCCTCCAAATTGGGGGGCGGTCTTGGATCTGGGTGTTTTTTACAATGTTTGTAAACATTGTATGCAGAGTATGATTGTATTTATGATCTTCTCTTTTCTTCATTTTGTTTTATTTATCAGTTTCAACAATTATCACCTATTTTATATTATCGTTTATGATATTCTATTTTATTCATGTGCTTTATTTTATTTCTTGTGTATTTAGAGGCTGTTTATTTTAATTTTCTTACTTCATTTCCTTGACTTTATTTTATATGCTACATATTGTGTGAATGAGTTTCTGTCATTCAAATTACTTTTTACTCTAAAGTGAGATAGCTTGTAACTATACAAAATAAAAATTTATACAATAAAAGAAAAGTTTTTTAGTTTTGGTGGATCACTTTCATGTAATACACTGACTAATGGTAGCTCATAAGTTTCTCATTTTTTTTATAATGCAAATTAAAGCAGTGAACTCAATATTTTGTTTTATTTGGAAAAAAATAATAATATGAATATATCAGTTTTATATGTTTTACTCGTTTCCTGCAAAGTTAGGAAAAATGACTTATAGCATGTGGTATCTTATGTGACGATTATTCTTATTCTCCATAAAAGTTAGTTGTCCATAAGATATGTAATATGTTTTTTGTTTTTTTATTTTTAGTCCAGAATTATATGTTAATTTTAATAATATATTGAAATTTGGTTTATTTTAAAGTCTATGCATCATTTCGTAAGCTTGTTGAACTTGCTGAGAAAAATGAAAAATTCTAATAAATTTCGATCTAAATGTTATTCTCTATAAAATTGTCTCTATAAAGACAGAACTCCTGTAATTGTAGTTTTTTTTTTTTTTTATTGCTAAATCTTTTAGTATTTCGTTAAATCAAAGAAAAGTTATTATTAAAAAATAAAAAATAAAGTAAAGATAAAAATTCCTTTAATCTTTGAAATGTCAGAGATTCAATTTTTATTAATAGAATTCTTTTTCCATTTCTTTTTTTTTCAGCACTGATTTTTTCATGACGTTTAACGTTATGTAATTTTTTCTTCCATTCTAAATATATTCACTTTTAAAAAACATTTCTTAGTTTCTCCAATCCATAATTTTTTTTTAATATCTTAAATGACATAAAAAACAGATGAAATATAAACAGGTACCTTTTCGTTCATTATAAACTATCTGCCCACCCAAACTCACTTGTTGCTAAACTTGCTTCCTATTCCATTTTCGATGATTCTCTGAGGTCCCCCAAATGAACTATGAATTTCAAAAAATAAATAAAAAGGATTTTTCTAATTTATGCTAGTATTGGTGTATTGATGTAACATGAAATTTTTGTCTAATATATCTTATTACACCTGGAATAGTTAAATATACACAATAGTTTACCTCTGGCTTTTAAATAATAATCCGAGGAACTAAATATTACAATTATATTATTGTCATCAAAATTATTATTATTGTAGATCCAAGCGGTTTATCTAGCTCTTTATGGAAACGTATTTCTTCTCTATTCGGCTATTTCGATAACAGGGCTTTTATATTTCAAGAAATTAAAAAATCAACCTAAACTAGAGGAAAATTATAGTTATGCAGTAATTTATGGAAACAAAAAACGTGATAATCATATAGAACAATTTAATTTTTCTTTTGAGACTCATTTAGATGACAGGAAGTAGACCCATTTTCACGTTAATAGTTGACCTTAGAGCTGCACTAAACCATCCATTTCGTCTCATATCCAATCCTTGCAATCCAAAATACTTAGAAAAGTCCTTAATGTTCCTTACTTTGTAACCAACAAATATGCATGAAGATCTTAATCGACCTTCCGTTCCTGACTTAGCTAAACATTTTTTTTTTAACCTCAAATCTTCAAACATCTCGGCTATACTAGGTTTCTTAATATCATTGACAATTGTTCCACTCTACGCCGGTATTATGTATTAAGTAATGTCAGCGTAGCTCAAATGTAACTATTTAGAACCACTAGTATTCAACTTGTTTCTTATTCTATTTCAGATGACCCTCTGAGGCTTCTAAAAAAAATATGGCTTTGGGACATTCTAATGTAGAACGTTTATTGAAGTGCTGCTAATGGTTAGTCCCTTCACAAGCAATAGGCATGTTGCTATATGAGTATCATCATCATATTTACTAGATGCATGTTTATTTGAGTATACAGTCGTTGTATACAGTCGTAATATTTATATAAATAGGTAAAAGAATGTCATCTGAAATCTGTTGCACAACACATCGTAACAGATTCCGCCAGCAGTATAAATAATACGCCGAAGATATCTCAGGCAAAAGAACTATAAATAGTAAAATGGGCGACTAGTCTTAATGCTGGGAGTATCCAAAAAGTTATGATTGAGCTCGTGTAGGATTTTCTATAACCGAGAGAGAATGGCTTGGAGTCTTCTTTTGTCACGTTTTCAATTCTACTAAGTCGTTCGCTCCAAATATATTGCTCCTTCTGAGATTTGTATTCTTGAAGCAGCCTAGACCCCAACTCACAAGGCTCAAGGAAAAACTTCTACTAATGCCGGAGGAACGCAAAAACTTGACAGCATCTTCCTAATTTAGAATCTTCGACAACTTTAAAATCTCAAAAGACCGATTTCTTTATCCTATTTTATTTTTCCTAGCGAACGGAAAATTTCTCCTATATCCGATAATTTCTTTACGCATATTTATGAACTGATTTATCTAGTTGGAAATTATGGTAAAAGTTCGGTCTTAAACAGAAAATATAGAATAAATCATGATTCTTCTTAAAAAAGAAACTTGACAGCTACTTAATATTTTCAATATCTATAACTATTACGTAAATTATCGCAATTATTTTTTTTTTAAACAAAGTAAATATTTTTATTAAAGGTGGAAGACAGTCTTCCATACAGTCAAGAGAAACAAAAACACTTCCAAGTTAAAAAACTTTTAACAAATTTTTTGACCTACCTAACACGCTTTCTTCAGGGTGAAACAACCAGTAAGAAGGAGAAGAGGTCGCCTTAAAGAAGACATGCAAGGCATGTAGAAACTTCAGCAATCCATTAAACTTTTGCTAACATAGAAATATTTGTCTTTCTCCTAATAGCATTCCTGACGATTAATCAAAATATCTAGCTTCTAAAACTGGACAAAGAAATTGGACCATCATAGAAGAATTAAGTGCACCAGCAATGAAAGAGGTCTTGGAAAAGAGATAGCTGTAATAGTATGGACATGCAGGTTTGGTGAGCACGAAGAGATCCACGAAAATTTATGGAAGTGGGACCAGTAATGGGCCTGGAGTTAGATCCCGGCTCAGCTATGAAAGATATATTTCTAGGTTGGTTTAAGGTTGAGGAGACAAAAGCTGAAGACCCTTACAAAAGAAAGAGAAAGATGGAGTTTTTGGAAAGACGCAATTTCACGTATCAAGAAACGTATAAGGGAAGTCAAAGAAAATAAAGGGTATCATAATTTTAGGTTTCTTGTAAACGACGTTTTTAGTTATGAAAAAGCCTTATTAACATTATTATACAGTAAACTTATTTACAGCTTTATTACTAACCCTAACAGTTAAATACCTAGTGATTAATTGAGGGG